>CM061142.1:571331914-571647869 GCA_030789695.1 Scilla litardierei
TGTGCATTTTATCTTTTAGCATATTTCACTTTTAGCATTTTGTGACTTGTTTTTGTATTTGTTTATTCGCTAACATTTTTGTTTTTATTGTTGTGAATGGGTATGAACCCAAGTTGGTTAGGATTGTGGGCTATCTTAGAGACAGGCGCATACCAATGTATCTTATCTTTCTACTCTCCATATTACCTATAAATAAAGGGCTGTGGGACTCCACCCCCAGTAGTTGATTCATAATACATTATCAGTACGAGCCTCTAAACAAATATTTCCACGAAATCGATCGTTGCTAAAGCGAAGAAAGGCGGGAGATCCACGCGTGCCGCGTCAAGCTTCATCAAACGAGCGTCGTCATCTGCGTAGGCTTTGTTCAACCGTCGCTATGTCCGGAGGACGGATATAGAGGTAAAACTCGCTAAAAATATCGTTTTTATCATACGTATGATTGTATTCTCCATATATCTCATAAGATCGAAGTGGAATCTGGGCTAATCACTCAAAAATCATGTTTTAACTTGCTATAATCTGAAAATAATTGGGTAATAGGGTTCTTTTTAACCCTAGCCTCGCCGGCGGCCTTGCCGCCGGCCACCACCACCCCCCTCGCATTGTCGCTGCCGTAATCGCATCCCCCCGAAGGGGGGAGCGGCCGCCCGCCACCCCAGACCCCCCCGGAAGGGGGGCCGGCGCTTCGCCATAGACGGACCCCCCAAAGGGGGGCCCTAGACGCCCCCCTACCAGAAGGGGGGCTGGCGCTTCGCCCTAGACGACCCCCCGAAGGGGGCCCGGTGCTTCGCCATAGACGAACCCCCCCCCCCTCCCGAAGGGGGGCCGACGGTTCGCCCTAGACAACCCCCCCAAAGGGGGGCCGACGCTTCGCCCTAGACGACCCCCCCCCCCCCCAAAAGGGGGGGGGGCCGACGCTTTGCGGTAGACGAACCCCCCCCCCACCCTGAAGGCGGGGCCGGCGCTTCGCCCCAGTCGAACCCCCCCCCCCCCGGCTTCGGCGAGGGGGGGCGCCTGCCCCCCTTGCCGCCGCTCGGCGGCAACCCACTGAAGGGCGGCGGCGGCGGCTAAACTTAGCCGCTGCCCCCACGACCCTATTTTTTTCCTTGGGCTCGAAGCCCAAACAACAACAACAACATCAAAAACAAATTAGAGCCTTGCGGACCTGAAGCCTGCAGGCAAACTGCGGGCCTCAGACCCACAGGCCTGATATTCAACAAAAAAAATTAAGGCCTGCGGGCTTCACGCCCGCAGGCCATCTTTATTCCGAAAAAACAGGGGGGGTTTAGATATAGGCTTTAAAAAGGCTTTTGGGCTAAAAATTGATTTTAAAAAGGTATTTGGTGGCCTAAAACTCATGAAAAATCGTGAAAAATTATGGGCCAATAAGGAGACTTTTGGGGACTTTTGGGGATAAATTGGGAGATGATTTAAAAAGGAAAATTTCTTCCTTTTATGAAGAACATGTCAAATATTGGGCGCTTTTTCAATCTCTTTGGATAAATCCAACTAGCACAACCCTCGCATTATATGATTTCCTTTGTAGAATCATTAATATATGCTTCGCATCATTCTGGCTTATTCTGCGGATAAACTATGTTTGGTTGGGCATATTTTTTTAAAAAAAACTTAATAATTAGGAAAATCATGCGACCGCTCTGCGGTTAGTCAGCTAATCTAACAATGTATGATGTTGCCTAGTAGTCCAATAATTATTAAGTAATTAAATTGTTTATCCCTCTCTACGAATATAAAGGCATGTGATGCTTGTGATGAAAATGTCTGCTGAAAATGTTTGATGAGCACAAATTTTTGCATGGATGGCTAATTGCGGTTTTGGATCCGCTGTTTAAGTCCCAAATCTTATTTTTCTGCACTTTTATTTTACTTTTGAGAGAAATTGTAGTGAGGAATTTATGTAAATGTCCAAGACCGAAGACCACTTTCCATGGAGACGGAGGCCACAACTGAAGCTGAAGATCTTATATGGGACCCACGGGGTTTCCAAAGTTGTAATTTCTTTTATAGCTTTCATTTGTGTAATATGGACTGTAATGGACTTTGGACTTTTTATTTATGCGGGACTGGCGATCCACGCAATTAGCTCTTCATATAAAATTTGCCTCCGCATGAAAAGTTTTGTTGTTTAAATTATTAATTCATGCAAATTTGTGCTCTGCTAGATAAAATGGCCAAAATCACAAGTGTCGATTCCGAAGTACTAGATGCATCATGAAGAAATTATCTGAGCTGGCAGCTCAATGTGAAGTTTCATCTGTGGGCTAAGTCCCTCATTTCTGCTGTGACTAATAATGAAAATGTAAGCGATATAGAACAGGCGCAAGCAATTATCTATATTCGCTGCCATGTGGACAAGACCCTAAAGGCTGAATACCTTACGGTCGAAGATCCATATGAGCTGTGGACTGACCTTGAGGAAAGATATAAACATCAGAAAGATGTTATACTACCAAGGGCACGATATGAGTTGGAGAACCTGAGACTACAGGACTTTAAGTCCATAGCTGAGTACAACTCAGCACTCTTTAGCATCACCTCACGCCTGAAGTTGTATGGTGAAAAAGTCTCAGAAGATCGCATGCTGGAAAAGACGTACACGTCTTTCCATAAAAAAGATGTTATACTAATGCAGCAATACCGTGAATGCAAGTTCACCAAGTATTCTGAGCTGCTGTCATGTTTACTCATGGCTGAACAAACAGGGAGCTTCTCCTCGCCACTCACAACATGCGCCCCTTGGCACTGCCCCTACCAGAAGCTCCCAATACCTATTATTTTTCCAAAAAGAAGAGAGATTATAAACAAAAAGAAAGACCACAGAAAGGGGAATAGAACAAAGGGGCTAGGGGCCAAGTCCAGCAGCGAAGAAATGAAAGCGAAAGTTCACCTGGCGTAGAAATGACAACAATAGAAATGATGCACCCCCACCCAAGAGGGAATGGGATGACTAGTGTCATAGCTGTGGCATGAAAGGCCACTGGTCCAAAGTGTGCCGAACTCTGCAGCATCTCCTGGATTTGTATAAAGAAAACAAGAAAAATAAAGCTGAAACAAACCTGGTGACCTTTGATGCTCCAATCAAGTTTACAGCTGACAACTTTGAAAATGAAGACCTGCTTGATTAGCCTTCTATTTTTATCTTAGCTACTTGTTTTAAGAACATTTCATGTTATGAGAACTTTTTGAATTATGTAATTTGATTTTGAATGAAAATGTTTCTCTGAAAATGTGCATATATGATTCAACTTTTAATAGATGAACTGCTCTCGTACTAATTAGTAGACAATAAATAAACACATATGATCCTTCAATACAAAGCCCAATGTCAGGGCCATATTGAAGGTTCTAGTAACGCAACACTGTTGCTCCCAAATGACACAAAAATAAAGGATGCACTAATCTCTCCGGATTCCAACCGAAACTTACTAAGTTTCATGGACATCCGTTTCAATGGATTCCATTAAGAAACAACAAATGTAAATGAAAAACAAATTATTGTATGTAACGTCTCAAGAAAAGGAGTAAAATCCATACTTGAACGTTTTGAGAGCTTTTCAACGGGCCTCTACCATACAATGATTTGGAGAGAGGAAGCGAATTTAATGGAGCACCTGAAGTGCCCGACATCAGCCAAGTTTTTACTTTGGCATGATAGGCAGGTCTACCCTGGATCAGTGATGATGCACCGCATCTTATCCTATGGGTATGACTTGAAGAACCAGAAGATTCTTCAAAAGGGAGAATTTCCCCGCATCCCTTGCTATAAGGAAAAACAAATTACAAGGCCATCTCTATTAAAATCTGACAAAAGAATCTCCACGCTTCCTCGAAAGAAAATAAGGTGATTGATGTGGACAAATCCACCCTCCTAGTAGGCTAATTCGGCACTCTATGGTACGATATATGCACCCTCAAAATATTCGTATGTGTGTCTACTATCGACGCGCAACTTAGATTTTCCAAAGGCTATTAGCACATATAATAATGTTGCGGGCACATTTTCCAGACAATCAAATAAAGAAAATAAGTCTGGTTAATGTTGGGGAATTTACCTCCCAGTTATTTCAAGAGTACTGCCAAGCAACGAGAATAGAAAGTGAACATATAGTGACGCATGTTCATACCCAAAATGGGTCGGCAGAGTCACTGATAAATAGACTCCAATGGATTACACATCCATGAAATCCCAATTTCCGGTGGATGCATGGGGACATGCAAATTCTGCATGCTGCATCGTAAATAAAAATAAGACCCTCTGGAGGTCAGAGTCTCCAATGCAACTTGCATATGGAATTCCACGGAACATTTCTCACTTGAGAATCTTCGGTCGCACAGTTTAAATCCTCATCGCACCACCACAGAGGACAAAAATGGGTCCTCGACATCACCTAGATATCTATGTAGGGTTTGACTCAGTGTAACGACCTGCTCACGGAGACCCGTTACTTATTTGATTTATTTGCAGGTCTTGCAGTTTACCAGTGAAATCAGCATAGCCACAATCCAGAGATGTACCAAACACTCAACCAGCTTACAAACATTATTACAGCCC
Organism: Scilla litardierei; assembly: GCA_030789695.1. Lineage (NCBI taxonomy): Eukaryota > Viridiplantae > Streptophyta > Magnoliopsida > Asparagales > Asparagaceae > Scilla > Scilla litardierei. Next base: position 571,336,491 of record CM061142.1, read on the forward strand.
AAGTTTAAAGTACAACAAGCAGTAGCACTCTCTAACCCAAAATACATAAAGGAAGTACGGAAAGGAAATACAAAATGGAAATACATGGTACAACACATACACCAACACAAGCAGCTAAAACTCTGCAGCCTCCGGGTCAAACTCAGGCTCCTCGAACTCGGGGGCAACCTTCTCGATCAGGTCGTCATCTGCCGGTGCCATAAATGAAACCGTAGGTAAGTCACAACAATTCTAAATAAAGAAAAGGAGCAGTGTACAAGTATGCCAAAAGTAACTGCGTACAAACTGACTAGAGTGAAAAGTAAAGTAATTATACACAACTGAGTGGTAAAAGTAAACAACACTGAAAAGAGAGAACAACTGTACGTGAGAGTGCAAGTGTAACAGGCTACTGCTGTAGTTAAAAGTACGACAAGTAAAGTATGGTGACTGTGCTAAAGTAACTATGTGACTCAAGTCAGAGGGTACAATATGTGACCGTTGAGTTCATCTCTTGCCCGGGTGCACGTACCCAGACGAATGCAAAAAACCCAGGCAGCTATACAAGATGCTAGCAAAGCAGCATATTTTTGTTTGTCGAAACACAAGCAGCTAGACAGTATATCGAAACCCAGGCAGCTAGACATGTAGATGAACTCTAGTCACTCCCATACTCTCTCAAACTATGCGTTACCCTAAACCCCAGTCAAGTACATGTTCTTTCCAGGATGTTCCACAAGATGTTCCACATGTTGCCAGTTAAACCAAGTCAACTGGTTGACTTTCTTATTGAAAACCAGAAAGTGGGAAACTCGTTTCAAAGCAGACCGTGTTAAAGCATAGTGGATACTATTGAAATAGAGGATAAAGACAAGTCCAACGTTAATTAGAAGTGTCACTTCTGTGCTTTGAGCACGTGGTAGTGTGGTTTAGCACACAATTTACTCAAGTTGATGGTTGTGTGCTACAACCACCAAAGTTGAAAGTTGGCAAAGTAATCTTTGGTTGATTATTTTCCTATTAGATTAGGTCTCTAGTCCGGTTCAAGTCAAATAGCTGTTCTGAGGCTATAGGTGATGTTTTACGAGTTTGTACAGGTACATTAGTTGATTTTCTAAATCTAGAATCTGTTGTGACTTACCAAATTTGAGGCTGTCCTAGCAAGTCGAAATTGGATCTATGGCTTCCACGGAAGCTGGTGCACAAGAATTTGTACCTGCAACACAAAAACAATTGATTAGAAAACACGACATTCCTATCTAAATAATCTTATCGTTCTGATTTTTAAAACCGGTTGAAATGGTGTCGAATAACATTCGAATTTTTTATATAGGCTAAAAATGAAGAATATTGTTTACTGCAAGAGAAAAATATTTTTAGAAGTCTCTGTTAATTTTTATAATTTTCAGAAGATCAAAAATGACTTTAAACCCCAATTTTACTTAAGTAACGGAAAACTTCCATAATTTATTCCGGATGCAATACTAGTCGAAAATGTTCAAGTGAGCAGTCAAAATGACCGTCTCGAAGATTACTATAACATATATTTTTTATCACGTACCAGTGTATGTAAAAATAAGGAGTTACAGATTTTAGAAATAATTTTATGTATTTAAGTTTTAGGGTTAAAAAATTATTCTGGAAAAACTAAGCATCTTATCACAATGACACTAGCACCATTGGATCCAGAATATTATTTCTGATTTTCTGGAGCTAGTCTCACATTTTTCTGAGGCTTATATTTTAAGTTATGAATTTAAAACCATTAAGTCTTATATAATAATTAATTAAAGTACCGTATTTATGGAAACACGTATACGTATTAAGCAAAATACGCTCGAAGCTTAACCCTCACTATTCTCTCTCGTCGATAGTTGAACGGCGAGGCTTCGTCGACGGCACGGCAGCGGGGCGGCGACTTCGACCGAGCGGCGGCGAGTGCGGCGAGGGAGGACGACGGCGACGCGGAGCGGCACACGCGGCAGTGGCAGAGGACGTAGACGACGTCGTGCATGAGGCGCTTCGGGGCTGTCGGGGTGCTCTGAGGTGCTCCGGGTGGCGAAGGCGAAGGCCGGGCTTCGGCGAAGGAAGAGGCGGCGTCGGAGGCGTACGGCGGTGGTAGCGGGCTCCGGCGACTGCGAAGAGCGAGAGAGGGAGACGAGGAGTGGTGCGTGGCTTCGGGGGGTTCTCTGGGGCATGGCGGAGCGACGGGGGTGAGTCGGAGGGCGGCGGTCGACGCTGTCGGGCGGCGGGCGCTCGGCGGACGGTGGAGGGCGGCGGTCAGACCCGCCAAAGGCAAGAGCGAGTGAGCGGGGAAGTGTGAGAGAGGGGAGTGAACGCGGTGGGGGGTTGCCTAGGTTTCAAACGTGAACGGGGAGAGTGTGTGTGTGTAACTGTGTGTGTTAAAAAGTGAAGGGTGAGGGGTTTAAATAGAGATTAGGGAATGTCAAACTTGTGATTTATGGGGGAGACAAAGTTCTTAATGGGGGCAGATGAGATCCAAATTATTTGGATCTCACCAGCTAAGGGAGGCTGGTTAAGGGGTTGGTTGGAGATTAGGGTGAAAGTAATTAGGTAAAAGTTGATTAGTAATTGTAGAAATGTAATTAATGCAAGTAATTAGTGAAAACTGAGGAATACAACCACGTTTTCGCATACGACTCCGAAAATTACGAAAACATACCCACGGGATCGTATCGTCGTGAGGATTGCGAATAAGAAATCCATTTTAGGGTTTGAGCTACAGAGATACTGATCATGCTTAGCTAATTTATATATGTGCTTGAAATGAACTTGACCTAAACGGCGATGCCATAGTAGTTGTTCATTTGCGTTAGCAACTAAGCAATGTTCTACGATTTTAGGCAAGCTCAAATAATAAATATTTTTACACCTAATAATGGTAAATAAAACATGCGAATTGGAATCAACAATTTCATACATACCCTCTCCAAAGTTAACCTTGTAACCTTTGTCACAAAGTTGACTAATGGAGATAAGATTGTGACATAAACCACTAACAAGATATACATTAGTAATTAAAGGTTTGAAGGGGTTTCCGACTATACCTACTTCAATGATGGTTCCCTTTTGGTTACCTCCAAAAGTGACTTTGCACCATCCTTGATGCTAATCTCTTCGGAGAGCAATGAGGGATCTTCCGTCATGTATTTGGAGCAACCACTGTCGAGAATCCATCCTTTCCTTTTAGAGCTAGTTTGATCTTTCTTGCTCTTTTTCTTTCTCTTGGATACCTACATAATAAACCATAAGCTCATGGTACCCAATTTTTGTTGGATCCAAGGGGATTAGCCCTTTGGAAGCCAAGTCCAAGTGGACCTCCGCTTTCCAACATAATTACCATTATTAATAACATCATGAAAATAGGAATCAACATATGCATTCCTATCATTTAAGCTAGTGTTCTTAGGGCCCCAAATGGTGTATGTTTTGGAAGTCCTTTTCCTAGTTGCATGCATACTTGTTAGATTTCTATGTGGTGCATGCATCTTAGGAACATGGTTTCTAGCATATAAATGAGGTGGTGGATATGCATTAGACATATGAGGATTATATGTATGCTTGGGAACATGCATTTTGTATGAAACATATGGGTCATGCATGACATGTGGAGGATGTGCATACATGTAAGAATGATGTGTATGAGCATATTGGTGTATAAGAGCACGTGCATGAGTATTTCTCAATTGTGGATTTGTACATATCCGTGGGTGTGGAGAATAGAAAGTGTCATGAGTATCCAATTGTGAAGTAGGAGATTTCCTACGTGGATGATGGTTTGTGCACATGTAAGCATGGCTTCTCTTTTGGTTTCCACCCTTAGTGGTTTTCTTACCAAAAAGAGGAGACGGTGAAGTGATGACTTTCTTGGTAGGTTTGCTATCTATAGTGTCTTTGACACCACTTGTGGATGCACCGGAGGAAGGCCTCACAAAGTCTATAGTGACATCATTATAGGAAGTGCGTGCATTGGATGCATTTTCTTCCACAAAACCAAGACCAACACAATATGTGGCCGGAAATTGGTCTGCAAGCAAATCACCCAATTGTGCTTTTCCCTTATTGAATCTCACAATACGGGAGGACAAAAGCTCACATTTCTCCTTAAGAGAAGAAATATTGGTATCCAAGGTGGACACCCGTGCTTTGAGCTCGTGCACTTGAGTTTTAAGAGAGTCATTCTCTAAACCCAATTGTGTGTGTCGTGAAACTAGATCACTATTATCTTTAGGATGTGTTTGATCTAGTTGAGATTTGAGGTTATTCACCTCATATCTCAAAGTGACATTTTGAGAAGCTAAATTCGCTTTCTCAAGTGTTAAAGTATCAACAATGGTGTCATTGTTGATCATGCATGGAATGGATGGATTGCTACCATTCAATTTCTTTAAGCTAGTATATCTAAGCATTAGAAATTGATACTTAGCAAATAATCCTTCATTAGCAATACGTAATTCATGTTGAGTATTGGACTTCTCCCTACTTGGTGTTAATGAAGAGCAAACATAAATACGTGTGACTAATCCCATAATTTGCAGTTAATCCATTGCCTAAGCTTACTATGAAGATCAACTAGTAATGGATGACTCACAAACGTGATTGAAGGCAAATGATATGAATTGGATGATCGTAGATTGATGATTGAAGCTTCGTAAAGACTTCAAGCTCATACAATGGAAAGAAGAGATTATTCGTCAATGTAATTTTTCTTTTATCTCTTCTAGTATGTAGCTTAGAAGTAGAACTTTGATGGAGCACTCACACACATCTTCATTCGGTCAAAGGACATCTCTAGACCTTTGTCCTTTGATCCCAATTCAATTCTCCTTTGTTTGTGCTAGGATTGTTCATAACAGCCGACTGCTTAACAGTTTACAGACGCCTGTCTCAAAAACATTCGACTGTGTTTTGTTCTACAGTCGCCTGTTATGCACAGACTATTACAATGCAGTTTTTGGACCTTATCTGATTATCTCGCACCGGCTACTGTTGAACGTTTATCAGGTGCATGTCTTAGTGACAGTCGACTGTGAATGGTTCATCAGTCGCCTGTCTCTCCTTGCCCAAACTCTGTTTGATCCGATTTCTACGACCAGTCGACTTATGCTGTATATACAGTTGACTGTCTATTAGATCAGTCGACTGTCTATGCTGCAACAGTCGCCTGTCTGTAAGTCTATTCTTTGACTCAGCTCTCTGAAAATTTCTCCTGTCTGTGACAGTCGTCTGTTTAAGGATATACAGTCGCCTGTTCTGATTGACAGTCGACTGTGTTCCTTGCATCAGTCGTCTGTCATGTATCTTGTGAGATTTCCAGTATTTTATCTAACTTACTCTTCTCTCGGCCAGTCGCCTGTCGAAGAATGTATAGTCGCCTGTTGGTTTTACAGACGACTGTCTTGGCTTCATCAGTCGACTGTCCACGTGGTAAGTTACCGTTATGAATTCTCACCTACCCTTGCTGACTGTGCAACAGTCGACTGTGGATTGTTCAACAGTCGACTGTCGCGAGTTCAGATTATATCCGTTGAGATTTTTCTCACGGATTTCGATTGGGTTTTTGCCTAAACTGTTTTGTGGATTTGAGAAAGCTATAAATATAGCTTCTACTGTTCCATTGGAAGGTTACTCATTCATTGCAAAATCTTTCAAGCTTTCATTTCCAAAGATTAAAGCTTTCAAATCCAAAGCCCTAAGTATTTCCAAATCTTGTTCTCTTGCTCTCCAAACTAGAACCAAAGATTGATCTTCTAGGCATTTGGTGCAGTCAAGAGAAAGGGATTTTCTCCTCTCTTCCAAGAGAGTTCTTCAACACACATCACACTTCTCCTTCAAGTTCTACTTCAAGGCATATGTGATTGTAAGTGTTGCTTTCAGATTTCATAACTTCTTTATTTGAATTGTGCCCTCGGTTGTGAGAGTGGTTTTTGCTTGCTCCCTGGCTGTGGGAGTCAAGGACATCGATTGTATTCGATTGCACTTGTAGGGTTGCTATAAGTGGGTTTTTAAGGAAACCTCAAGTTAGGGTTCTAACTTGAGTATCCGGTGGTATCCGGGTGGTAGGGACGTAGGATTACCGGGAACAAGTCGGGAGTTGACTTGGGTAATCCGAACCCTTGAAACATATCTGCATTTGCGTGTGTTTCCCTTTGGGTTGTTTTTCTATTCCGCACTATTTGTTGGATTGCATTTTATTTGGCGTAAATTCCTTTTAAATTTGCATAAACACTATTCAACCCCCCTTTCTAGTGTTTTCCCCATAGACAGGGTCCTTACAATTGGTATCAGAGCGCAAGGTGTTATCTATGGCATCCAACAACAACAACGTTCCTCCGCCGCCTACGTACAACAATCACGACCGTGATGGAGCGTCCACACTTTTCGAAGGTCAATCTACGGTACGTCCTCCACGTTTCAATGGTACTAACTTTGGTTATTGGAAGTGTAGGATGGAGACATTCCTTAGGAGTGCTTCTCTTTGGAGAACTCTCCACAAGCAGTACGTCGAGCCCTCCGAAGATGATTTCGAAAAATGGACGACTTCCGAGAAGTCCGCCGAAGTCAATAACGCTAAAGCAATGAACGCTCTTCATTGTGCGTTGGACCCGAATGAGTTCAACAAGATATGCACATGTAAGAGTGCATATCAAATTTGGAACCATTTCATCATTACCCACGAGGGAACGAATAAGGTAAAGCTTTCAAAGTTATATGTTGCCGTGCAAAACTTCGACTTGTTTCACATGCAGGAAAATGAGAGCATTGCGTCGATGTACGGACACTTTACCGACATCACAAACGAATTGGAAGCCCTTGGCCAAATCTACACCGAACCTGAAAAAGTAAGGAAGATTATCATGGGGATGACCTCCAAATGGGAAAGACGAGCAATCGCCATTGAGGAGGTCAATGACTTGAAGAACTACACCGTGGTGAATCTCATCGGGACTCTTATGTCTTACGAAGAAAAACGAGATAACCGATTGAAGATTCGAGCCATGATGAATCCTTCGGAGGCCAAGAAGAAAGCTTTGGCGTTGAACGTCAATTCGTCATCCTCTCAAAGTGATGAATCCGAGAACGAGATGGATTTGGGTGAAATGGCCCAAATGGCGAAGAAGTTCCAACGCTTCTTCCGCAAAGGTAAATTTCCCTCCAACAAACGTTTTGAGTCTACTAATGCTACTTCCTCTCTTTGTTATAATTGTAATAAGACAGTGCACATCAAGAGGGATTGCCCAATGCTAAACAACAAAGAAAAGTGGAAGGCGCCAAAGTACCACAAGTCCAACAAGAACAAGAAAGACAAGAAGAAAGGACTCGTCAGTACCTTTGATGACTCAAGTGATGACTCATCAAGAGATTCCGATGATGAGAAGGGTGAGAGCGCCCACATGTGTTTCATGGCACTTGAAGACCTATTCTCGGATGAGAGTGATTTCGATACGGATAACACTGAGGTAACAATGGATGAACTTCGTATAGCTAATAAAGAACTATTTGCTAAATACAAATCGTTAATGCTTAGATACACTAGCTTAAAGAAATCAAAAGTTAGCAAGTCATCCATTCCATGCATTATCAACAATGACACCATTGTTGATACTTTAACCCTTGAGAAAGCAAACTTAGCTTCTCAAAATGTCACATTGAGAGATGAGGTGAATTCCCTCAAACACATCCCATGGATAATAGTGATCTAGTTACACGTCGCACACAATTGGGTTTAGAGAATGATTCTCTTAAAACCCAAGTGCACGAGCTCAAAGCACGGGTGTCCACCTTGGATACCAACATTTCTTCTTTAAAGGAGAAATATGAGCTCATGTCCTCCCGTATTGTGAGATTCAATAAGGGACAAGGACAATTGGATGATTTGCTTGTAAATCAATTTCTGGCCACACATCGTGTTGGTCTTGGATTTGTAAAAGCGAATGCATCTAATGATCACACCTCCTATAGTGGTGTCACTATAGATTTTGTGAGGCCTTTCTCCGGTGCATCCACAAGTGGTGTCAAAGACACTATATGTAGCAATCCTACCAAGAATGTCACCACATCACATTCTCTTCCTTTTGGCAAGAAACCCACTAAGGGTGGAAACCAAAAGCAAGGCCATGCTTATATGTACACTAATACTCATCCACGTAGGAAACATCCTACTTCACAAGTGGATAATCATGACACATTTTATGCTCCGCACCCACAGACACGTACACAACCACACATGAGAAGTACTCATGTACGTGCTCCCACACACCCATATACTCATACGCATCGTTCTTTCATATATGCTAATTCTCCACATGTCATGCATGATCAATATGCTTCATATAATATGCATGTTCCCAAGAATACATATCATCCTAGAATGTACAATGCATATTCTCCACCACATCTTTATGCTAGAAATCATGTTCCTAAGAAGCATGCACCACATAGAAATACAAAACACATATGCATGCAACTAGGAATAGGACTCCCAATATGTACACTATTTGGGGTCCTAAGAACACTAGTCTAAATGTTAGGAATGCTTATGTTGATTCCTACTTTCATGATGTAATTAGAAATATTAACTATGTTGGGAAGCGGAAGTCCACTTGGACTTGGCTTCCAAAGGGCTAATCCCCTTGGACCCAACAAACATTGGGTACCATAAGCTTATGGTATATTATATAGGTACCCAAGAGAAAGAAGAAGAGCAATAAAAGTCTTATTAGCTCTAAAGGGAAAGGATGGATTCTTGATAGCGGTTGCTCCAAACACATGACGGGAGATCCCTCATTGCTCTCTGAAGTGATTAGCATCAAAGATGGTGCAACGGTCACTTTTGGAGGTAATCAAAAGGGAACCATCATTGGAGTAGGTATCGTTGGTAATCCCTCCAAACCCCTAATTACTACTGTTTATCTTGTTAGTGGTTTATGTCACAACCTCATTTCCATAAGTCAACTTTGTGACAAAGGTTACAAGGTTAACTTCGGAGAAGGATTTGTAGGAACCTGTCAAAACATCGTTAGGATCGATAAATGAAGTTGAGACTTACGCTTGCGTATGCGGCACGGTAGTCTCGGAACTTCGCCTTCGGATTCGCCACGACGGATCGAGTCTTCTCACGAACGGAGTAAGGCTACTAAATCCACAATCTAAATCTCTACTTTTAGATTAAGAACTTGGATAAAGAGAGAGGAAGGATTTCGGCAGAGCTTCGCTAGAATGAAATGCAAGGCAAGAATGCCATGCAAAAGTGTGAGGAAATGGCTAAGCCTTGGGTCTTATTTATAGCCCCCAAGGTAGTTATTTTAGGAGTAATTGTTCCTTTGGAACAATTTAACTAAAGTGTACCATCATACATGGTACAACATAAGCTTAAGTTGTACCATATGCATGGTACAACATAAGCTTAAGATATTCCCCCTTTATTAGCCATATGTCGCATGCACTTATGCACATATAATGCGACTTTCCCACTAATCTAGAGATCCTCTCCGCAAGGGAACAGATTCCCTTTGCACACGACTTCGTGTACGAGACGTTTGAGGTCTGTATTCCCTCGTACATCCCCTACAAGGGTGTACAAACGTCATCCATATCCAACATCTCCCACTCACACTTGAGGGGATTGTAAGAGAACGTCTTTCTCTTAGTTCTTTCATCTATCATACCGAGAAATAGACCGTGCGACCGTCATGCGCGTAAAGTCTGTTGTTGTGCACTTGTTAGAGATACACAATGACCTCGAAGGTGCAAAGTTGAGTAGTTCAACGCATGCTTTACCCTAGATTATTTCTTCATATTTCTTATACTTTATATTCAACAATTGAATCTCATCTGGATCACAATTGGCTGGCCAGCTTTGAATCATTAAAGTCCAAATGCGAATATGAAATCAATCTTCCTCTTCTTGCGAACCTTCTGATCTTGACTTGATTCGCTTTTCTAACGTGCCCCGCCGAGCCGAATTATCATAGCCCATTAGCAACACGCTAAGATAGCGATCATCTTGTCAAATCTAAAGGAACCAATTGGAGTCCTTGAGGGTAAGAGTTAAGACACATATGGCCTTTGAGTCTCACATAATAGCAAACACTATTGCTATTAACTCAGTGGTCGAAATGCATACGTGGTATGAACACGTATTACAACATCACTCCTTTCCCAGGGAGAGTATGTCTTAATGATGTTGTACGGATGAAAGATCAGACACCACAGTGCCTATCTTTTGAGTCCCCTTACTACCCATGAAATATTCCCGGACTCTCATCCTGCATAAGACAGATAGGATTTAAAAAATCCTATGAGATCTCTTTTAAATATCCTTGTGATACAGATCTCAGATCTTTTGTAAGCATCCATATGATGCAGATCTTTCATTCGACTATCTTGTTTAAGTCACGACTCTAAATCATTTGTCTAATGATTTTGATTTTAAACTAGTCTCATCTCTATCTTATCCATCTGATAAGATAAGGCGGTTGCTCATGTGAGAGAGCCAACCTTAATCTGTCCGACATACACACAATAAAATAGCTGAGACTTAAACATAAATGTATAAAATCATTTGTAAGAAACTTGTATGCAAAACTTAAACTTTGATCTTCTATAGACATGGGAAATATTACATGATACAGCTCAGCACCTACGCATTCCCATAGATGATGAGTGTTTGAAGAACACATCTCTGGGGATCGCCTTAGTAAGGGGATCCGCTATCATCTTATGCGTGGATATGTATCCTATGTCTACTTCCTTCCGTTTGTCATAGTCCTTCGCAAACTTGAATCGAATATCAATGTGTTTGGTCTTACAATGAAATTTAGGATCTTTGACATAGGCAATCGAAGCTTGACTATCACTGTATATAGGAACAGTGCTCGAGTCGTGGCATCCGTCAGCCTGTCTAAGAATTTCCTAAGCCAAACAGCTTCTTGGACCGCCATGCTGAATGCTACAAATTTGGCTTCCATGGTTGATAGGGTGATGCAGGTTTGCTTCTTGCTGTTCCAGGATATTGCACCATTCCTGAGCAAGAAAACAAAGCCTGAGGTAGATCTTCGCTCGTCGAGATCACCTGCCCAATCAGCATCGGTATAGCCTTCGAGTCTCAAGGTATTGCCTTGATAGCACAATGCATAGTCCGCATTCCCTTTGAGGTACCTTAATATCCTCTTCACCGCTTTCCAGTGTGCCTGTCCTGGGTTGGATTGGTAACGGCCTACCATACCAACAGCATAGCAAATGTCCGGTCTGGTACACAGCATGGCGTACATCAGACTCCCGACAGCACTGGAATATGGAACCTTTTCCATAACTTTCTTTTCTTTTGGATCTTTGGGACACATTTCCAAACATAGACTCTCGCCTTTGCTTATTGGAGCAATAAGGCGAGCTTTATATTTCTCGATGGAGCCATCAGCCTTATGCTTGATTTTGAGAATCCACTTGTTCCCAATGGCTCTACGTCTCTTAGGTAAATCAACCAAGTCCCAGACTTGGTTTGTTTTCATGGATTGAAGTTCTTCTTCCATCGCCGCTATCCATTTATCTTTATCAGGGCATGTGACGGCCTGTTTGAAATTTGCAGGTTCGTCATCATCTTGTAGTAATGTCATGAATGTTTGAGGAAATTCATCCTCAAATCTCAGAGGTGTTAGCCTCGTTCGATTACTACGTCTTGCTTGAGTTTGATCACTCCCACTTGGAATGACATCACTCCCACTTGGAATAACATCACTCCCACTCGGAATAGGATTGGTATCGTTCGTATCATCCATAGGTGAAGTATGAGGGTCATTTTCCTCTTCACCAAGAATTCTCCCACTCGAACGTTCCGATCCTTCTTGATCCCAAGCCTCAAACAAGGATAAGTCTTGACTTATCTCACCCTGTCTTGGAAACTCGTTTTCCAAGAAGACAACATTCCTAGATTCGAATTCTATTAGACCCCCATTGTCCTCTTGACCGACGAAAACATATCCTTTGGAGTTTTCAGCGTATCGGATGAAGATACACTTCCTCCCACGTGGCCCAAGTTTGCCATATTTGTGAGAGGATAAATGTGCGTAAGAGGCACAACCCCAAGGTTTTAGAATGCTTAAGTCTGGAGTTCTATTGTTCCACAACTCATAAGGAGTAGAACTTACCGACTTCGAGGGTACACGGTTTAAGATGAATGCTGCCGTAAATAATGCATCACCCCAAAAGGTGATGGGCAAATTTGCCTGAGACATCATTGATCGGACCATTTCCATCAATGTCCTATTTCTTCTTTTCGCATCACTGTTTTGTTGCGGAGTATAAGGCATAGTTATTTGATGAACTATGCCTTTTTCATCACAGAGTTCCTTAAAACTCGTTGATTGATATTCTCCACCCCGATCGGTTCGCAAGACATTTATCTTGCGATCTAGTTGATTTTCCACTAAACTCATATAGTTTTTGAAGCAAGATAAAGCTTCACATTTGTGGGAAATCAAATAAATGTGACCGAAACGGGTGAAGTCATCAATGAAGGTGATGAAATAGGACTTCCCGCGTCTTGTCTTAACATTCATTGGACCGCAAATGTCCGAATAGATAAGCTGTAATGGAACTTCGGCCCTTGTGCCAGTTCCAAACGGCTTGCGACAAGTTTTCCCTACAAGACAATGTTCGCAAGTTGACATTTCAACTTTTGAAACATTAGATAGCAAGCCACTTTTGGCAAGTCTATCCATTCTAGTTGGTCCAATGTGACCAAGTCTTGCATGCCAAAAATGATCTCAGATTCAGAATTAGAAGCATTTGTCAAATGGAAACTTTCATTAATAGAAGAAGAATCAACATACATAGTGTTTAAAACAATCAATCCATTACAAACATTACCCGACCCAACTAAAGAACTATTACAAACAAGGTCAACATTTTGTTCATAGAACCTCCATTCATAACCTAAAGACTTTAACATGACCACTGATACGATATTCCTTCGAATATCTGGAGCAAAGAGGACGTCGTGCAATAATAGAGTCCGGCCGTTGTCGAGAACTAGCTTGCATGTTCCGACGCCCTTGACTTCAACACGAGTGTTGTTGCCGACGTATATCCACTTTGTTCCTTGAGTTATCCTTCGATACTCTACGAAGAACCTTCTGTCCTTCGCTACGTGGTCTGTGGCCCCTGAATCAATCAACCAAAAATAGTTAGATTCAGCAAGAAACATGGAACTAGAAACACATATGTAACTAGCCCTACAATTTACCTTATCACTTCCATCCGTACACGTACGGGCGAAGTGACCGTACTTGTTGCACTTAAAGCACTTGATCTTCTTCAAGTTTTTCTTCTTTGAGTGCACTTTCTTTTGCCACTTTTTGTTCTTAGTCTTCTTTGAGGTTTCCGGTTCTTGCTTTCGTTCGTTCATAAACCTTAAGCGTTTATCCTTCCGCTTCTTTCCTCCATGTGAGGAACTAGCGGCCATGTGCACTTCGGCACTAGGTTTTGCGGCTTGAATCCGCTCTTCCTCGAGTTCGAGGTGTTTGGATACATCGCTTAAAGTTTTAATGCACTCATTATGAGTGAGGTGCATTTTCATGTTATCCCAGCTATCTGGGAGTGAACGAATGACTGCTTGGATCTGCTGTTCGTCAGACAGCGTAAGACCTGCATCCTTCAATTCAGCTATGAGATTTGCCATGTGACGGAGATGCTTTTTCATAGATTGATCTCGCCGCATTTTGTACGAATCAAATTGAATATTTAAGGAGCGGAGTTTGGTGACCGAAGTTCCACCAAACTTTATTTCTAGCCCAGACCATATGTCTTTGGCTAGGTCGAATTCCCGAAATAGACGCATTATGTCATCGTCCATTGCGGACAATAACGTAATACGTGCTATTTTGTTCTTTCAAGTCCAAGTCTCATAAGCTTCTCGGTCCCTCTTGTGTTGGGCCGTATTGCCCAACTCAGGTTCTTCCATTATGTTTTGGAGTGTTTCAAGCACATCTTGCTCTTCCAAAACATATTGGATTTTTATTGACCAAAGTTTATAATTGTCGCCGTTGAGCTTCTCACCTTTGTTAAGCTCGGCGACAATGTTCTTAGAAGTGGTAGACATATTCGAATCAAAAAACTACAAAGAAAATGAAAAACACGATCAAAATTCTATGCATAAAGTTTCGATTCTTTAAACACTTGATAAGTTCCTTGGATGCGCTGAAATGTTACTCTAGAATCGAGAAGTTCACTACGTTCCCAACTACCATCTAGAAGTAACTTTCAAAGTATCCCTCTTACTTATCTCATGTAAAAAGAAATCAGAAATGATACCCGTATGGTACCAGCAGCGGAAAAATACTTTTGAAAAAACATATCTTTCAAAATAAAATAGGTGATAGTTTGCGCAAAGAATTTTAGCGCAACAATTGCCAAGCCACGAGACCTGTTCTACACACCCATGGGTTAGATAACCATGGCCGGATCGTGGTAGGACTTGGAATTCTAAATTGCGATATCTCGATTAAGGACGGGACATAACCTATTTGAAAACATCTTTTTCAAAAAATTTGAAATACATTGGCTAATCTCCGTAGAGTAGAGCACAATGTCATAAGTACATTGGCTAATCTCCGTAGAGTAGAGCACAATGACATGGCTAATCTCGCATGAAGTAGAGCACTACGGCTAATCTTCAAGGAGTAGAGCCCAAAAAGCGTTTCTGAAAACGTATTTTTCAAAACGTATGAAGACGTATTTTTCAAAAATATATTTCAACATAGTACCCTTATGATACTAGTGAAATATTCGGCAATCCCTGGCCATTGCTGGGTTTAAGCCGTTGCCGTGTCAAGGTCGGATCCCCCCCTTTAGGAGATTTTTCTGCAAGCCATCGTCGCCGGCTCCCGTATGGATCCAGGCGTTTCCCCCCGTATGAGAGAATTTTGGCACAGACGACTGTCGTTTGGCCCCGTATGGGCTAGTCGGCACGTTCGTGTTCGACCGAGGCCTTTTGTCGAATTGGTCTACCAAAACACCCGAATTGATCGACCAATACTAATGGTCTGAAACTTCTCCCGGCCAGTGCCGGCCAGGCCGGCCCTCAGCCAGGCCCTTGCCCCTACCAGGGCCGGCCGTGGCCCTGGCAGCGGCCAGGGCCGGCTATTGGCCAGGCCCTGGCCGAGGCCAAGGCTGGCCAGGCCCTGGCCTCTGCCAGGGCCGGTGATCACTCCATATTTTACACCTTTTTTCCGCATGTTTTCACGCCATTTTGATTGCTCATATTGCGGTTTTCAAGATTATTCGACAATATTGCGATGATTTTCACTATTTCTTGTTTTTGTCGGATTTCAGGAAATATGGAGCGATCGGGAGCAAAAATGAGCTTAAAGGATTTGCACCCACTCCGGAGTGTCAACCATGGCCCTTTTGAGGGTTATTTTGCAATGGAAGACGAGTGGAAGAAGAAAGAACGTCGTAGGAGTGACGAGGAAGCGAAAAGATGGAGATTGGGCATTTTCAGCATGCCACTCGGTCGAGTGAAGGAGTCACTCGGCCGAGCATTGAGACCCCGCTCGGCCGGCCAAATCGGACACGCAACAGAGATGTATCAGCGTGCACTCGGCCGAGCATCGCACGCCCACTCGGCCGAGTGCGTAGACTCCGTCCGCCCGAGTGGCACCCAGACGACGGCAAGCCAAAATGTCCAACTCTCTGTAATCCTTCAGTCGACTACGAGCTCCGACTCGGCCGAGTTCTAAAAGCCCCTCGGCCGAGTGACATTTGCCACTCGGCCGAGTGATGCCGAGGACACGAAGCGCCCAGATTTTCAGACATCCGCCCATTCTTTTGAAATTTTCTATCATTCTAGTGGGTAAATTATTTTTCTCATATTTTTTATGGATAGTAGGCTTCATGACGATTCCAACGCCGCTAAGAACGCGTCAATCGGAGGTCGGATGAAATCTGGGGAATTTCTGCAAGTCGATGCTGCAGTGCTGGAATTTGCATGTCAGTGTCACTCGGCCGAGTGACATTTCCACTCGGCCGAGTGACCAGTTATTGACGGTTTTTGACAGTTTTGACAGAGTGCTGTTTTCTGGAGTTTCTGCAGGAAAGCTCACTCGACCGAGTGAGATTTCCACTCGACCGAGTAAGCTGTCCACTCGAACGAGTAATATTTCCACTCGACCGAGTGAGATTTCCACTCGACCGAGTGAGATTGCCACTCGGCCGAGTCGTAACTGGCGCAGATTTCTGGGCACGCGCAGATTCGGTTTTGGGCCCGATTTTCAGGGGCTTTTTAGGCAGTTTTGCTAGGGTTTTTGGGAGAGTATTTAAGGGGTTTGTAGCCACCATTAGAGGGGATCCCCATGATGTTTTCTTAGCCCCCATATGTTTCTCTTAGGATTATTTTAGAGGATAGGCCATGCCCTAGGCCCCCTCTTGGATCAAAAAGCTTGTATTTTGGATTGAAGATCTTCATCAAGCTAAGTATTTTCTTCTTTTTATTTGAATCTTTGTTTTTCTATCTTTTTGTATGCAAGCAATGATTTCTATTGATTCTCATATCCTCATTGCTATGCTAGAGTAGATTTGATGTTCTAGGGTTTGGGGATGAACCCTATGGATCTAATTTCAAATTTGTGATGAATGAATTTCTAAATTGCTAGAATTGCTAGGAGGTTAGGTTGTGATTGATTTACTACGGATAGCTAGGGATTTCCATCGATTTGGGATTTGCAAGAGATTGGATTCTAATCGATGGGAAGCCCTAGAAATTCGATTTAGATTGACAATTGGATTTCTCTAGATTTGGTTTGCAAGAGATTGGGCCAAAGCTAGGATTTTAATTATAAATCTATACACATATTCGTTTGCAAGAGATTGGACGAATACGAACTATCACAACCTAGATCGTAACTCGAGTTTGCACGAAAGTGGGCTCGAGGGGCGATTGGATGATGATGTCGATCTTCATGCTAGCGGCTTAGGTTAGGGTTTGTAAGAGATTGGGCCCTAATCTAGGTTGCTATAGACCGGCAATAGCACGAGAGCGTGAGCTTGGTTCTCTATTCAGTTACGACTAGTTCACCTCGACACAAGTCTAGTAATATTGAGATTCACTATTTACAATGATGCATGACGGTCCGTAGTGGGGATTCCCTAGCCCTAGACGTCTTTATTTGATTTTATATCCCCATACTTTGCCCGACGATTGTGACAGGATCGTCGCAAGGCAAATTCCCTCTTTTATTATATTGTATCTAAATCGATATTTGACTGATTTCTTTATCTTCGACACCGACATCCACCACCATTTCCATTATATCATTCCATAACCATCTCCACCAATAAAACATTCGTAGTCAAACCAACCTAGGATAGATTGGAGCACAACACCACCTCCTCGTGTTCGATACCCGCTCGCCACTCTGCCGTGCGCTTGCGGTAAAACTACAATCGTTCTCCGGGTGTATATCCGGGGGCGATCAAGTTTTTGGCGCCGTTGCCGGGGAGGTGTTTCCGTTGGTGCCAATTTGTCACAATTAGGTTGATTAGACTACGAAAAAAAATAAATAAATAAAAAGGAAATTTTCACCCCTGCCACCATTATTATCATTTCTATATTCTTTTGTGCCACTGATATCTTTTCTCCAGGTATTTATCTTTGTTGATCAGGTGCTATGGATTATACTACGTGGACCGCAGATTTTGATCAGAATGCTCAGACGGGAGATTACTATTTTGATCAGAGTGCTCAGATGGGAGAATACTAGTTTGATCAGAGTGCTCAGATAGGCGAATACCTTTTTGAGGAGATGCACTGGCCCGAGCTTGATGAGAGACAAATGATCTTTTTTGATGAGATGCATGCACACCATGTTGAAGTGCAAGCCGGGCTTGAAAAGGGTAACCTTCTATTGGAACGGGTGAAGAGGCAACTTGAAATGAATATGCTCATGCTTAAGGTTGAAGGGATTTCCAAAGATATCAGTTCTGCTTCTTCATTTTATGGGCAAGAAGCATCGCCAGACTTACTACCAGAGCCAGAATGTGCCGTCGTCGATCCCCCTTCCTACGATACATCTATTGCATATGAAGAGTGGATGGACGAAGAGGCAGTGAAGGAAGCAGAAACTGAGTCATATGCGCAGCCAGAGGAGGACGCATTTCAGAGATTATTGGAGGGTCTCTTGGAGTCAGTGAGGTTCACCGGTTCAGAGAGCATTACAGCAGGTGATGCATTTGAGCTACGATTTGCAGATTTTGTTATGAACTGTGTTTCAGCTGCAGGAACAATTGAGGAGGACATCCGTGTCAGTCTTGAGGGGGATAGACTATATTTTCGGATTGCTTGCGGGCATTCCCCTCCACATGATACATCCCCACAAGCTGACACACATGAGCAGCCAGCATCACCATCCCAGGGAGAGCCTACATTGATAGTTGATGAGAAGGCAAATGAGCACACTATCGAGCTAGAGCATGCTTTTGAGGAGGCCTTACACACAGAGCCAGCGCTTATCACCGAGGAGGTCATGCATCGGGACGAGGACACAGCCATTCATGAGGATCCCGAGCACTATCCTCCTCCATTAGAGCTTCCGCAGCCACCTCATCCTCCCACTGACACAGAGGACTACCCCACAGAGCTTATGGCTCCCCTTCAGGGAGATCTCTTTACTCCCTCGCCCTTTATCTTTGATTTCCCTCCAGTGTATGATGTTTTTTATGATTCATCGTGCCTTTTGCAGGATTCATGTACATACGATCAAGAGGTACGATGGGACGTATATGTGGAGGAGAGCGAGGAGTTAGCACCCATGGACACATATGAATATGATCAAGGGGTGCACTGGGATGAGTCCGACGATGATGAGGAGCATCTTGATGGGGTCCACACCTATGATCTAGATTTACCTGAGCAGCATAGAGAAGACACCGTGGAGACAGCTATCACGGCACGTGAGGATATTGGATTATTTCCAGGGAAGTATCGTCCACCACTATTTATTTCATATATTTCTATTGACGATACTCTTTGGAATACTTTTATTATGAGGGTGAAATTTTTGCAGCGAACTGATGCATCCTATTCTCTGCAGGGTACAGGTGGAGTCCTTGTGGGAATGCTGGAGGATGCATTGCTAGAGTTCGTTGGTGTCCGTGGACATGTGCGCCTGGCAGAGCCACGGAAGGAGCAGTTGGAGCAGTTGCCTGCACCGGAAAAGATACTGGATCCACCTTTTGCTATAGGTGATATCAATCCAGTAGTGTAGAAATTTTTATGCTTTGAATAAACACGAATCCTCTCGACAGTGAGAGGACCGTATAGATTTGCTTGAATAAATATCACCTCTTATGACGGCAATAAAAATTTTTACACCCCAAACCCATTATATACATTAATTGCCCTCTCCATATTTTGATGTGTCACATCCTTTTGCTCACCACATTCGAGCATTTCTTTCAAGTGAAAAACTTACTTTCTTATTCATTTGACTTGATCACGCTTTGTAAAGCCATGACATTTTTGATTAAGTCATTTGAATAGGATTGTTTAGCATAAGCTTGGGGGAAAGCGCTCGCATGCATCATTGCATGTGCATGTAGTTGCATTAGGATTTCATGTCATTCATTTCTTCATTTTTTATTCACCCCTTATTATTATCGTTGTTCCTCATATTCTTCCATTATGATCACATTGAGGACAATGTGAGGTTTAAGTTTGGGGGAGTGCATTTCCATGTCATTTAGATGCATTAGTTGCATTTTTACTTTATTTTAGGGTTTTTAAAATTTTTCAAAATTTTTGCATCATCTTTTTGATTTTTCCATCTTATTTTCCTTTTATGTGTGTTCATGCATCATATTGTGTGCTTGATTTTCTTTTCTTTCCCATCTTTTATTTTTATTTCTTTATTTTCCTTTTCTCTTTTTCCGCTAGATGAGTTTTATATGATGATATCTCTTATTGCTTTAGCAACCATCACGATGCTTATTATTCCTTGCCATGCTACTTAGAGTATTCCATAGTCTTGCTATTCACATGTGCTTGCAAATCTATTTCTTTTGATGATTCCTCTACATGAATGCATGATATTAATTGAAACTGAATGTATGGATTAGTGTTTGGTATGCTTTTGTTGGAAATGCACCAAGATTCACGCATCAATTGTATAACGGGAGCATCTGCCTTATCATCTTATTCACCTTCTGTTGCATGCTTGATATGAAAGTACTCTTTACCGCTTGACTTCACTTTTTATTGAGATGATTGAGAATATCCATGCTTACATATGAGTTTTAGTTGAAGTATTATTTTATTGAACCGTTCGTGCACATCTTAGAGTGAACCGAGTGTTACATTATTTCTTTCTCCACATATATCTTTTTATTCTCTACATGTCACTTGAGTTCACCTCCTAAAGCTACTCATATCGCATCTATTTCCCGAAAATCCCCACAAAAGAAAAGTTAGCTCCAAAAAGTCCAAAAAGCTAAAAAAGGAGCCAAAAACCAAAAATACAAATCATATAGCTCCTACAAAAATCAAAAAAAGAAAAGTGAGAAACAAAAAAAGGTTCAAAAAGAAAAAAAAAAGAAGAAAAAAAATGTTTCTCTATCTCATTATTGGAGCCACAAAATACTTGGGAAAACCAAGGCAAAAATCCCATTTTCCACTATCATATTCCTTTAGATGCAATGCCTCAAGCTAAGCTTGGGGGGGTGAACTCATTTGACCATATGAGTGAGTGCGACATTAGAGTGGAGAGGTGCACGAATGGGGAAGTTTGATAATGCTGAAACTTAGCACAATACCTTAGTTATGGAGATTTCTTATGAATCGATATAAATATGTGAATGCCATGATTTATTCTATTCTCCATTGCATGTTTGGTGTGATTCTTATATGCTTCTGTTATGACTCTTGATTGAAAAGTACATCGCCAACAATTGTATATTAAATTCTATGAAATGCATGATGTGGATATGAATTGATTGTATGAATTTAGAGAATCCCTTTTGTTGATCTGAAAAGCTTGCAAAGGCCATGTTTAAGTAAGATATGAAATCTTTATAGCATGTGATTCGTATTTCCCAAGTTATCGTGATGTGTAGCTTATGGCTTGAGATCTGAGAGAATAATCTAGCGACCCCTTCCACTTCGTATTCTTTTTCATTTTTTTCCCTTATTTTTACCCTTCGAGTTCGCCTTCTACTTGTCTTCCTCGAGGACGAGTAAGAGGTAAGCTTGGGGGATTTTGATCACTCCATATTTTACACCTTTTTTCCGCATGTTTTCACGCCATTTTGATTGCTCATATTGCGGTTTTCAAGATTATTCGACAATATTGCGATGATTTTCAATATTTCTTGTTTTTGTCGGATTTCAGGAAATATGGAGCGATCGGGAGCAAAAATGAGCTTAAAGGATTTGCACCCACTCCGGAGTGTCAACCATGGCCCTTTTGAGGGTTATTTTGCAATGGAAGACGAGTGGAAGAAGAAAGAACGTCGTAGGAGCGACGAGGAAGCGAAAAGATGGAGATTGGGCATTTTCAGCATGCCACTCGGCCGAGTGAAGGAGTCACTCGGCCGAGCATTGAGACCCCGCTCGGCCGGCCAAATCGGACACGCAACAGAGATGTATCAGCGTGCACTCGGCCGAGCATCGCACGCCCACTCGGCCGAGTGCGTAGACTCCGTCCGCCAGAGTGGCACCCAGACGACGGCAAGCCAAAATGTCCAACTCGCTGTAATCCTTCAGTCAACTACGAGCTCCGACTCGGCCGAGTTCCAAAAGCCCCTCGGCCGAGTGACATTTGCCACTCGGCCGAGTGATGCCGAGGACACGAAGCGCCCAGATTTTCAGACATCCTCCCATTCTTTTGAAATCTGCTATCATTCCAGTGGGTAAAGTATTTTTCTCATATTTTTTATGGATAGTAGGCTTCATGACGATTCCAACGCCGCCAAGAACGTGTCAATCAGAGGTCGGATGAAATCTGGGGAATTTCTGCAAGTCGATGCTGCAGTGCTGGAATTTGCATGTCAGTGTCACTCGGCCGAGTGACATTTCCACTCGGCCGAGTGACCAGTTTTTGACAGTTTTTGACAGTTTTGACAGAGTGCTGTTTTCTGGAGTTTCTGCAGGAAAGCTCACTCGACCGAGTGAGATTTCCACTCGACCGAGTGAGCTGTCCACTCGACCGAGTGATATTTCCACTCGACCGAGTGAGATTTCCACTCGACCGAGTGAGATTGCCACTCGGCCGAGTCGTAACTGGCGCAGATTTCTGGGCACGCGCAGATTCGGTTTTGGGCCCGATTTTCAGGGGCTTTTTAGGCAGTTTTGCTAGGGTTTTTGGGAGAGTATTTAAGGGGTTTGTAGCCACCATTAGAGGGGATCCCCATGATGTTTTCTTAGCCCCCATATGTTTCTCTTAGGATTATTTTAGAGGATAGGCCATGCCCTAGGCCCCCTCTTGGATCAAAAAGCTTGTATTTTGGATTGAAGATCTTCATCAAGCTAAGTATTTTCTTCTTTTTATTTGAATCTTTGTTTTTCTATCTTTTTGTATGCAAGCAATGATTTCTATTGATTCTCATATCCTCATTGCTATGCTAGAGTAGATTTGATGTTCTAGGGTTTGGGGATGAACCCTATGGATCTAATTTCAAATTTGTGATGAATGAATTTCTAAATTGCTAGAATTGCTAGGAGGTTAGGTTGTGATTGATTTACTACGGATAGCTAGGGATTTCCATCGATTTGGGATTTGCAAGAGATTGGATTCTAATCGATGGGAAGCCCTAGAAATTCGATTTAGATTGACAATTGGATTTCTCTAGATTTGGTTTGCAAGAGATTGGGCCAAAGCTAGGATTTTAATTGTAAATCTATACACATATTCGTTTGCAAGAGATTGGACGAATACGAACTATCACAACCTAGATCGTAACTCGAGTTTGCACGAGAGTGGGCTCGAGGAGCGATTGGACGATGTTGTCGATCTTCATGCTAGCGGCTTAGGTTAGGGTTTGCAAGAGATTGGGCCCTAATCTAGGTTGCTATAGACCGGCAATAGCACGAGAGTGTGAGCTTGGTTCTCTATTCAGTTACGACTAGTTCACATCGACACAAGTCTAGTAATATTGAGATTCACTATTTACAATGATGCATGACGGTCCGTAGTGGGGATTCCCTAGCCCTAGACGTCTTTATTTGATTTTATATCCCTATACTTTGCCCGACGATTATGACAGGATCGTCGCAAGGCAAATTCCCTCTTTTATTATATTGTATCTAAATCGATATTTGACTGATTTCTTTATCTTCGACACTGACATCCACCACCATTTCCATTATATCATTCCATAACCATCTCCACCAATAAAACATTCATAGTCAAACCAACCTAGGATAGATTGGAGCACAACACCACCTCCTCGTGTTCGATACCCGCTCGACACTCTGCCGTGCGCTTGCGGTAAAACTACAATCGTTCTCCGGGTGTATATCCGGGGGCGATCAGCCGGGGCCGGCCTGGCCCTGGCCGGGGGCCAGGGCCCCTGCCCTGGCCTCGACCAGGGCGGCCAGGCCCTGGCCTGGTTGCGGCCAGGGCCTTCTGGCCCTGGCCGTGGCCGGCCAGGGCCGGCCCTGGCCAGGCCGCGGCCAGGGCTCCCTGGCCCTGGCCCTGGCCGGCCAGGGCCATGGCCGGCCGGCCTTGGCCGGCCATGGCCGGTCTCCCCCCTTCATGGGGTTGGCCGCACACCCCCATCGGAGGGGGGTGGCCGTGGTGGTGTTCGTCGTCATTGGCCGTAGCCAACCCCCTCCGCATGGGGAGGGGGAGTGCATTGCCTCCATTGCCCATTTGGCTATAGATTTCATGTACCAAAATTTATCTTCCCCAATGGAAATAACTACCACCTTCTTCTCCGGTGAAGCACCTGTTCGTCGAGGAAGTAGTTGTCCTCCAATGGCCGTGTGCCAAAAAAATAACCCACTTCAAAAATTCGTAAACTACGCGCTCCACATGAAGAGAGCGCCCATTCCCTATGAATGGAGACTCAGCATCCATGAAGAGAGCGAGTTTGACGATATGAACGGTCGGTTCTTCCCGTCACGGAGAGTTCCTGCCATATCTGTAATGGTAGGAGACCCTAACGTGAAAAGAACAACCGCTGTGTTCTCTCCGTCACGAAGCGTTCCTACCATATCCATAATGGTAGGATACCCATTCGTGAAAAAGACAACGACTCGTTCATAGTTTCGATGGGGCGGTGGTTTGACCGGGGCGAACCCGTATGGCTCTGATACCAATGTAGGAACCTGTCAAAACAGCGTTAGGATCGATAAATGAAGTTGAGACTTACGCTTGCGTATGCGACACGGTAGTCTCGGAACTTCGCCTTCGGATTCACCACGACGGATCGAGTCTTCTCACGAACGGAGTAAGGCTACTAAATCCACAATCTAAATCTCTACTTTTAGATTAAGAACTTGGATAAAGAGAGAGGAAGGATTTCGGCAGAGCTTCGCTAGAATGAAATGCAAGGCAAGAATGCCATGCAAAAGTGTGAGGAAATGGCTAAGCCTTGGGTCTTATTTATAGCCCCCAAGGTAGTTATTTTAGGAGTAATTGTTCCTTTGGAACAATTTAACTAAAGTGTACCATCATACATGGTACAACATAAGCTTAAGTTGTACCATATGCATGGTACAACATAAGATTAAGATATTCCCCCTTTATTAGCCATATGTCACATGCACTTATGCACATATAATGCGACTTTCCCACTAATCTAGAGATCCTCTCCGCAAGGGAACAGATTCCCTTTGCACACGACTTCGTGTACGAGACGTTCGAGGTCCGCATTCCCTCGTACATCCCCTACAAGGGTGTACAAACGTCATCCATATCCAACAGGATTGTGTACTATTGTTGATTGTGATTCAAATGTTTTATTTTCCGGTATTATGCGTAAAAATATTTATTATTTAAGCTTGCCTAAAACCGTAGAACATTGCTTAGTTGCTAACACAAGTGAACAACTATTATGGCATCGCCGTTTTGGTCATGTTCACTTCAAGCACTTATATAAGTTAGCTAAGCATGATCTAGTCAAAGGTTTTCCTAAGATTGTTTTTAACAAGAAAAACTTTTGTAATTCTTGTCAAAGAGGTAAACTAAGTAAATCTTCATTTAAGCTTAAAGAAGGGATTACTTCTAAGAGGCCCCTGGAACTTCTACATCTAGATTTATTTGGGCCAACTAGAACCGCTTCTTTAGGTAATGCTCATTATGGACTAGTTGTCGTTGACGACTTTTCTAGATTTACTTGGGTTTCATTCTTAACTAATAAGAATGAGGCTCATGAAGAGTTTACCAAATTTGCAAAGAAGATTCAGAATCTTTTAGGATCCACCATTATCACTATTCGTAGTGATCATGGATGAGAATTTGAGAATGAGTCTTTTACTAAGTTTTGTGATGACTCCGGGATAACTCATAACTTTTCCTTTCCTCATGCACCACCACAAAATGGTGTTGTAGAAAGAAAGAATCGGACTCTTAATGAGTGTGCTCGCACTATGCTCCATGATAGTCATTTAGGACTACAATTTTGGGCAGAAGCGGTGCACACGACATGTTATGTGCTCAATAGGATCCTAGTGAGACCCCGAACAAACAAAACTTGTTTTGAGTTGTTTTATGATAAAAGGTCTCAAGTGAAATATTTTCGTGTCTTTGGTTCAAAATGTTTTATAAAGAACACCTTTGGTAATTTAGACAAATTTGAGCCAAGATCCGATGAAGGAATTTTTGTTGGATATTCCACACGTTGCAAAGCCTACTGGATATACAACAAAACTTCTTCAACGATTGAGAAATCACTTCACGTATCTTTTTATGAAGATTTTGACTTTCCTCATGTTGATGATGATAATGTAGAGATTCTTTGTGACTCTCTTAATAATGTTAAAATTAATGATAATATTGTTGAGACTAACACTTCTAACGAAGTTGTTGAAGTTGTTCCTAGTGATCCAGGTTTACCCAAAGCTTATCCAACCGTTCGCAACCATCCCCATAACCAAATTATTGGAGATATTGGTGTGGATGTTCGAACGAGATCAAGAATTGAAGAATTCTCCCATTGCGCATTCGTCTCTACCATTGAGACAAAGAACATTCAAGAAGCTTGTGAGGATAGCTCTTGGATAGTGGCAATGGAAGAAGAACTAGCGCAATTCGAGAAAAACGAAGTTTGGGAACTTGTACCTCTTCCAAGTGGTCACCAAGCTATTGGGACCAAATGGATCTTCAAGAACAAGACGGATGAAAACTAGGTAATCACACGGAACAAAGCAAGGTTAGTAGCTCAAGGCTACCGGTAAGAGGAAGGTATTGATTTCGAAGAATCCTTTGCCCTCGTAGCTAGATTAGAAGCTATTAGGTTGCTTTTATCTTTTGCATCCCATAAGAATTTTAAATTATTTCAAATGGATGTTAAAAGTGCATTTTTAAATGGATTTGTAAATGAAGAAGTCTATGTTTCTCAACCTCCCGGTTTTATTCATGAGAAATTTTCAAACCATGTTTTCAAACTTAAGAAAGCGTTGTATGGATTGAGACAAGCTCCTAGAGCTTGGTATGATCGCCTTAAGACCTTTCTTTTGAATTTAGGTTTTAAAATGGGAGAAGTTGATTCTACACTCTTCATTAAAGATTATGAAAATGACATTCTTTTGATTCAAGTTTATGTAGATGATATTATTTTCGGTTCTACTAACTTTAATCTTTGTCAAGAATTTTCCAAGTCTATGAAGGATGAGTTTGAGATGAGCCACATGGGAGAGCTCACCTACTTCCTTGAATTGCAAATTCGACAAATAGAGAATGGCACTTTCGTACATCAGACAAAGTACACAGGGGAGCTTATTAAGCGATTCGGAATGGAATCGTCTTCATGCAAAAGGACTCCCATGAGTACTACTACTCATCTACACAAGGATGAAAGCGGAAAAGATGTAGATGTTCGTCTATATCGAGGTATGATCGGTAGCTTACTTTATTTAACCGCTAGTAGACCCGATATCATGTTTTCCGTATGTATTTGTGCTAGATATCAAGCAAGACCTAAGGAGTCACACTTGATTGCGGTTAAACGAATATTTTGTTATCTTAATCAATCCCTAGATTATGGGTTACTTTACCCTAAGTTTAGCACGTATGAGTTAATCTCATATAGTGATGCCGACTTTACCGGATGCAAGTCCGACAGGAAAAGTACTAGTGGCACATGCCATTTCTTAGGAAATTCCTTAGTTTCTTGGTTCTCTAAGAAACAGAATTCGGTGTCATTGTCCACGACTGAAGCGAAATATATTGCCGCGGGTCTTGCATGTGCACAAGTTCTTTGGATGAGACACACTCTTAGTGACTATGGTGTCAATTGTGATACTTGTCCTATCATGGTTGATAATCAAAGTGCTATTTGTCTTTTCAAGAATCCGGTACACCACTCCTGTACCAAACACATAGACGTGAGACACCATTTTATAAATGATCAGGTAGCTAAGAAGGACATCATCTTAGAGTACATTGAAACCCAAAAACAAATTGCCGATATCTTCACTAAACCTCTTAAAGAAGATTCATTTGTGGGGTTGCGTGGAGAATTGGGACTTATGGGTGAATCTGAAATCTAGAAGCTCAATTTTCATGCTATAACTCCTTTTTTGAGCTCATATTCTTGATTGTCTTTCTTCATGTGCTTTATTGTTTTATGAGATTAAGAAAGGCAATTGTGACTTATTTGATTTCATGAGTTTTCGAAGTTGATTGGAGTAATTTGTGTTTCAATGGATTTATTGTTTTCATAATGATTTTAAGATGTATTTGTGATTAGAGTATAGGTCCTAGGGTGAGTGTTCTTATTCTCTGGAATTCTATCTCACTGTGCATTTTTGGACCAGGACAGACGACTGTTTTTCTTTTGACAGTCGACTGCCCTACTCTATATCCTCCATATGAAAATTGATATCTTTCGCACAGCCGACTGATGACTGTTTTACAGTCGACTGTTAGCTTAACAGGTGACTGCAATTTAGTTATCAGGCGACTGTACTCTCTGTCGAATGTTTACAGTACTCTCTGTTATTCTTGTGATCTGTATTAATTCTGGGCCGCCGACTGTTGAGTATATGTCAGTCGACTATCCAGTGGACAGGCGACTGCATTATACTTGCCAGTCGACTGCCCATCCTTCTGAGCTTTAATTTTATCACTTCATCCAGTCGACTGACTTTTGTTCATCAGTCGACTATCATATGCTGTGTCGGTTCATGTGATTTGATCCGAGCCGTCGATTCCTTGATCCAACGGCTCAGATTGATTTCCCTAACTTTATATTCAGTCGACGCGATCACTCCCCACGTCGATTTTCTCTCTCCTCCGCTTCGACCGCTCAACTTCCCGCTCGTTTTTTCTCTACAAAAACGATCGATTTCGCTTCTTCAACCGTCGATCTCCTCCTAATCGTCGATGTCGATCGTGTTCTACCGTCGTCTTTGATCTTATTCTCCGCGATCGTCTGTATTCTCTCAGTTGGTTTGCTTTCTCTCTCTTGATCTTAGTTGTTTTCTTTTGTTGCCTTAGTTTCTCCTTCTCTTGTTTCCATGGCTCCTAAACCTAAGGGAAAAGAGAAGATCGTTGCTTCTAAACAACCTAGGGCTCTTAAGAAACTCATTGCCAAGAGAAAGAAACCCTATAAAGCTCGAACCAAGCATGATCGGTCTCCCGTGCGTTCGTCTTCACCGGGATACTCACCTTCTGCCTCTTCTAGCGATGCTCAGCCGTTGATTCATCGTCGGCGCAAGCCTGCTGGTGTTCACATTAGTGAGCCTGCTACTGAGATTCCTCATGTGTCTCCTTCTGTATCCAGTTCGTCTGAAGAGACTCCTGCTGTGCCCCCCTCTGATCCCCTGGTTCCCGTTTACCGAGACGACCTTTGTCTGGCAAAGTTTCACTCTCTCCTAGGGATCAACCTACGTAGGGAGCGGTACATTGCTTTCCCCGCATTCACTGTTGAGAGACTCTCTGACATTCTTTCCGCTACTCACCTGGCCGATCTTTTTCGCTTCTCTCAGAGCGAGTCCCCCAGAGCCTATCCATTTCTGGTGAAGCTCTTCTATGAGAACCGCGTTCGCTGTGAGTATTCGACTACCGGCATCCTTGATACTGTCGTCCAGGGAACCCACATTCAGATCACTCCCTCTCTCTTAGGGACTATTCTTAGGATTCCATCTGTCGGTTCCCTCCCCACTGATATCAGCTTTTCGGAGATTGACGATCTTGACTAGTCTGTTCTCCGGGATATGTTTCGAGAGGTTCCTTTAGCTCTTGATTCGGGTGTCAGATCATCCATGTTCTCTGCACGGGGTTGGGCTGTTCACCTAGTGGTGAAGTCCAACATTCTGCCGCGATATGGATCGTCTGACCAGCCGTCTCAGGATATCCTGAAGTGTATGTATGCTATTTTTTTGGCATGCCCGTGAACTGGGCCGGTGTCCTCCTTGATAGGATGGACAAGGTTGAGTTCACGTCCTCGTCGTCTCACATCCCTTATGGTGGTCTTTTAACTCGTTTCTTCCGTCACTTTGGTGTTGACTTGACCCGTTACGAGCCATGCCCTTTGGCCCTCTCCTCGACGCTTCTGCGAAGTCGAAATCCTCTTCGGCTTGCAGACTGCCTCGAAGAAGAGGAAGACTACTTCAGCTCCATCCTCATCCACTGTGCCTCCAGCTAATTTGCCTTCATCATCATCTGCTCCACCGTCTCAGGATACTCTTTTGTCGATGATCTCTGGTATTTACAGATTACTGTCTCTTTCACTCCTCCATCAGGGAATTCTCTTCCCTGAGGATTTGAGACAGTATCTTCCTCAGCCTCATGTGCCTCCTCAGCCTTCTGGTGTCATTGAGCCTCCTGGTGTTGCTTCTACACAGGATGCTGCTATTGCTGCATCTGTTGCTCCTTCTGACCCTTCTCCAGAGGACACTCCTGCTGCTTCAGAGCCTGCTTCCTCGTCCGCAGCCCCTGGAGTTGCTCACCCTTAGATCGATGACTTTGAGTGATGTTATTTTGAGTGATGATATATGTTTTGTCTGTGTATTGATGGATCATGCTGTCTGCGACACTTTTATATTTGTATGATGATATACTTTGATGTCGTCATGATGATGTATTTTTTTGTTGATCATGATGTATCTTTTTGGGATGGCCATGTTGATGACCATCCGTTGATGTACTCAGCTGCTTTATATATATATATATATATATATATATACTATAAAGCATGAAGAATTTGAATTTTGTCCCAGTAGGACAAGCTGACTAGGATATGAATGGGATAAAGTTTGATGACTAGGACAATGTTTTGGGGGGGAAGCTTTTAAATTTTGGTTTTGAAACAAACGGGGGGGAAATTCAACCGCCCACACAAACCCCTCAGCGAAATGAATGAGATTGGCATCAAACACTTAGGGAAAATTCAGCCGCCCACACCAAAAATTTTGTCCCATCAAACACTCAGCCGCCCATTTCATGGAGAATTTGTTAGGACCTACCAAATTTGAATACTGCAAAAACCCAGCGCTTCATTTTTATTAGCACATACCAGCGCTTCAACGACCAAGAATGTGGAGTTCGATTCCGAAGAGGAAGCTAAGGCCAGGTACATCGCTTCATTTTTGTTAGCACCTACTAGCGCTTCAACGACCAAGAATGTAGAGTTCGATTCCGAAGAGGAAGCTATGGCCAGGTACATTTCGAAGAGGAAGCGATGCCTCTATTCCAAGCCTGCAAGTTATACGTCAAAATGTCTAGCTGAAATGAATGAGATTGGCATGTAATTTTTGGGAAATTTTGAAAATTCTTGGTTTATAGAGAGCAAATCCTTACCCAAATTTTTAATTTTGATGTTTACTAAGCATCATGACACCAAAAATTAGACAAACATCTCAGAGAGGTTATGAAAAATGAACAAACGCCATGTGTTGTATAAATTCATTCTGGACAGGTCGTAACAATCAGGATTGGTCTGTGTGTAAGATCACCACAGGTCGTAACAATCAGTTTCATGATATTCCCCAAACTCTACTTCATCTGTTATCCCATGTATTTTGATGTCAACAATTAGGGAACTGATGTTGTCTTATTCTAAATAACTAGCATACTACCAGCAGCGTACTTCTGAAAATTTTGCCATTCTGTACAAATTGAAGAAACTGGGTGTTGAAGATTTGTAGTAAACCATAGATGGATCTAATTGTGCCTCAAATTTTTAATTATGTCTGCAACAAATCTTTATTTTTCCCAGTTATTCTTCATTTGCATCATGTTTGCTTATTTATCTGCAAAAGTGAGATGGAAATGAGAATTGCAGGTTTGTGATTTTGGCCTTTCACGCTTGAAGCACAGTACTTTTTTGTTATCCAAATCCACAGTAGGAATGGTAAGAAATCAATACTTGTAATGATTTATTTGCTTAATTGTAGTGGAGGCTAGAAAGTTTGCATGAGCATCATACCTCATATCTATTTTTTTGGATAATATATATCTGCTATTGCAGCCCAAGTGGATGGCACCAGAGGTTTTGCGCTGCATTTTGCCAGCGATCGATCCGCGAGCGTTAACGGTGAGATTTGGTTCCTCCTCATCCTCTTTTTTACATCTTATTTTTAACACGTTTTTGGTATTTTTAAGAGAGTAGATTGTGTATTTGGTCATTTAAATGGTAATTGGGTTGTGATATGGATAAATATAAGAGAGTAGATTGTGTACTTGAATTGAATGTAATTTTCCGCAAGCTCACGGTTTATTTGGTATTAATAATCGGTAAGGCAAACAATTGGTGATTATCACAACCCAATTACATTCCATTTGTGGCGAAAAAACGAGTATTTGTTTGATTTACAGTTCGACTTAGTCGTGCTTCGATTTTATCTTTGTGGCAGATTATTTTCTCATGGCCTCATGTTTTTAATCTTGAGTGGCTCACGGCTTGCGCAGAGGAGTAAGCAGCTTATTTTGATTCTAAGTTTGGCTTATCAAGACATGTAATTTGTTTTGCTATCTCAAAATTCTTTTTGCTCACGACTCATCGAGCCATGTAATTTTTAGGCTCATGGATTTTATCGTGACTGGCACACGTCTCATTTTCTTTTCTTGCACAGAGGAGCAAGCAACTCATCCCGTTCTCAACATTTTTTTACTCACAACTCATCAAGACATGTAAGTTTTTTGTTCATAGCTCATTAATGCATGGATAAACATTAATACAAAAGTTTTTTGTGAGTTTTGATGTTTTGTAGGATGCGAGAGATGTTCATTTCTTTCATCGCAAGGTGAGTTTTGGTATTCTCTTACTCTTTGAATTGATGGATGATTTGGGTTTTGGCTAAATTGTTGAGGAGAAATTTATATGCTTTTGTTAGTTTTGATGGCTTTAAGTTAAAGTATGATATTGTTGGCTTTTCTTGATTAGAAATTTCCTGCTCATGTTTTGACATTGAAGACTTCATTCACTGAAATTGAAAGAATGATTTTATTTGTAGTTTAAGAGAGGAACTTCCAGACAAATGCTTTATTTCCAACCGAACAAGTTGGGTTTATTTTTTCTGAGTTGGAGAAGCATCTTCATTTTAATGCAATCTTTTGTTTGTTATTAATTGGAAACATAATTGCAGGTTTTCCCGAGTTAATTATTTATGCACGATTGATTGTTCATGGAAATCTATAGCTTCTCCTCCCTTTTCTCTATTTGGATATCAAGTATTACGACTTAGGCATCCTGAATTGAGATGCCACAGATGACAAGGTCACTGTTGAAAGTGCCGAAGCTACTCTTTAGTATGTTCTTCTCTTTTTCCCGGTGGGTTTGAGATGCAGACACAGAGGATTATGGATTCGAGCACTCAAAAGAGGAAAGAACCAGATGGTGATATTAAGAACCAATATTACAATTCTAAAGGTAAAAATTTTGATCATTTCAATGGTAATTGGGCTGTGATATGGATAAATTACATTCAATTCTATTCTATGAGATGTATTGGGTTGACTGTAAATTTGTATTTGATTGAACGTGTTATATAATTCATACTAATTTTATCTCATGTTTTTTATTTGTAGTGGGATACAGACTGATTGCAAATCACTAATCCTGGGTTCTGGTGACCAACCACATTTGTCTTTAATCTCTTTGAGATTTAGGGGATCATTTTATTCTCGAGATTACTTTCGGAATGTAACTTTTTTTGTCTTTTTTCCCCAGCGGGTTTAAGATGTGGACACCAAGGATTATGGATTTGAGTACTCAGAAGATGAGCATGAAAAACAAGATGTTTATATTGAGAACCAATATTACAACTTTGAAGGTTTTTTGTCATTGCAATGTTATTGGATTGTGATATGAGTAAATTACATTCAATTCCATAAACTGTTTATATACATTGTGTGCTGGGAAATGTTAAACACAAATTATATCTTTGTTGGGTAATGTAAGTTGAGTGTTTTGCGTTTATAAACAGTGTTTTGCTGGGTAATGTAAGATGTTAATCTCTATATGTTTATGTTACTTTATATGTTTGTGTTACTTTATAGGCCTTATCAGACAAGAACACAAATTAGTTTGTGTTACTTTGCTACTTTTGTGTTTCATAACCTGCAAACCACTTCTTTTGAGATTCAATTTTGTTATATTGAATGTGAATGTTAATAAACATTCTACCTGAAATTAACATCTTCAAATTAACATTCTGCCTATAAAACACTTCTTTGAATCTTCAATCATACCTATAAAAATACTAGCTAGCTCTCTATTCCCATCACAGCATCATAGCATTTTTATATTCAATGCTAGCTTGCTCTCTAACATATTTTGAAGATTCAATGCTGCCTATTAAAAACTGCTAGCTCTCTATTCCAGTTTGTTTCATTGACAATTCAGTTAATTAGTAGTTTTTATATATCATGCTTCAATCCAAACAATAATACTGGATCATTTATGTATCATGCTTAAACATGGTAATTAGTAGTTCATAAAACTCACGGATTTGATTCAGTTGAATATCAGTTCATGTGAACATAAATGATTCGGTTCAACTGATTTATGTTGAATATTAGTTTTAAATTTCAATCATAAAGAAAGAAATTTGAATATTAGTTCAAGTTTGAATTTAAAACTGGTAGCCAAATTAGAATATGTTCCCATTTGAATATAAAATTGAATATAAAATTGATATTAATTTCCCATTTGGACTATAATATTATTTTGAACATATAAAACTGAATATAAAACTCAATGCCAACGTACAACTAAATCATTTGAGTTTTATGGACTGATATTCAACTGAATCATTTGAACTACTATTAAATTCAGTTTTATGAACATATTCAAATGGGACCTGATTTATAAGCAGTTTGAATATAGAACAGTTATATATTCAGTTTTATATGTTCAAAATATGTTAGAGAGCAAGCTAGCATTGATATTCAAAATCAGTTTTACGAACATAAATTCAGTTTTATGAACATATTGAAATGGGAACTATTCAAATGGTGCAAAACACAAAACCCATGGATCATTTATGTTCAGGTGAATATCAGTTAAACACAAAATTTGATGTTAAAGCTATCTGTTTTTTTTATTTGGGCTTAATCCTCACTGAGACAAGTGGGATTAATGCAAATCGGTAGTTATTTATGGTTCCAGGCATCATGTTCTATTCTGGGTAAAATAATCGATAGTTAACAACATATCATGTTGTTAGTTCGAGGCTTGATGTGCACATTTTGTGAGGCGCTACTGGCATGAGCTCGAAGCCACCCACAAAACCACTATTTTCCAGGAGTTACTGACTACAGCCCTTGGGTAGAGTTATTTGGACCCAACAACATGCAAATAAACAATTTCTACACTCCAACTTCCCATAGAAACAGGAGGTAGGCAAAAAGTCCAAATCAACTTGATACCCCAGTGTAGTATCCAAATTGAGGCATAGTGTATCATCTGAATAAAAGAGTATATTAACTTATGGCTAAATGTATACCCCAGCGTAGTATATTACCAGTATCTAAAAATTGTAATCAAAATGCACATGACAAAAGTTTTGTGTTATGACAATAGAAATGCTACATCACATTATTACAAAAGAAGAAATTGTGTTAACTGGCTCGGTTTTTTTTATCTGGATTTGGATTACATCACAGTATTACAATTTTTGTGTTGGATTACAACACAAATGCTACATCACAATAATTTTTGTGTTTAAACAACTTAAAACATCCAAGTGATACAATTCTTTTTTGCCTTGAACCATTAGCTGATCATTCAAGTAAAACATCCAAGTGATACAATGTTTGTTACTTGCATAATACATATAGTGATACATACAATGCTTTCTTATGCCATACCCCTTACATAATAATACTAATGCCATACCCCATGCTTTCTTATTCAATTAAAACAAAAACATCATATGTTGTCTTTGAAACAGCGCATCGAAAAGGAGAAAGCAAGGGTTTTGACACAATAGGGACAGATATTGCAGCAAGGGCATCCTCATACATGCTCCATATCACCGCCCTCCTTTGGAATGCAACTTAGCTGAAAAATCCAACTTAGCTGTTTGTGCACACTTCGGATGTTAGTTTGCTTTTTGTTTGCTGAGTAAAGCCCATTTGCCATGTAATTTGCAATGTAATTTGGTGGGCATCAGCAAAACTATCATTTTTCTTCATTCTTTTGATTGATGATATAGTGTGTAAAGTGTAATATTTGGAATCTTTAGACCATAGATCCTCAATGTTCTTTTGCAGTCCATTATCACGTAGGACTCTGCCTGTATTGTTGTGGGTAAGTGGGTACCAGCGTGAAGGTATTGATACAATCAAGGGTTCAAAATGTTGAGATATATGGAGGATCAAACCCATTGCACAAATTAGAGAGACAAAAAATGCAGATAATTGAATATAGGTGAATGAAATGGATAGCTAGACACACTCAGACGCACAAATGATTTTTTAAAATTGTGCAAAGGCTGAAACATTATATGGTTCCAAATTTTTATGAATAAAGAGGATACTCAAAAACCAGATGAACATTGCAACATTGCAGAGAAGAACATCAAAATGAATGTACATTAATATAGCTAAGAAAGGAATATGCAAGAAGGTTGCGACCACAACAGCTGAAGACAAAACAAGAGCCCTCCATTCCAATTTGTTGAATTAGGAATTACCAAATGCTTTTCTGCTGCTTTTATTCCTTTTGTCATCAGCTGAACAACAAAGGGGAGGAAGATGATGCACAAACTGCATGAGCATGTGAAGCAAAGAACTGAGAACTGGCACGAGAATGTGCAGCAAGAAGAGATTATGCTCATGTCTATCTTAAGTGATCTCAAGGAGAGTCTGAGGAACATGAATTAGAGATATGAGTAATGATTCAAAACCCAGTTTTAAATAGCAGGAAAATTCTCTTGACAGTTATATGACATACCCATCAATTAATTCTTTGATATAATTATTTGATAATAGGTGACTTTGGAATTATGTTTTAACAATTAAGAATAGATTCTAATTGAGGTCAGATAAATAAATGCATGAGTTTACATCATGGTCATCTAATTGTGGATGAGCCTCATTGGGTGACAGATTCAATTTGGTAACTTGAGAAAAGCATACTAGAATTTTTGGAGTTGAATTAGCATGTGTGTCATGTTTGCCCCACCAAAATTACTCTTTAGGAAATAAATAAATAAACACCAAAGTGTCATGTTTGCAGAGTGAAACATAGGGTTTCATCCATGTTCATTCTCATTCTTAAGAGTGTCAAGTTAGCAAAGTGTATATTTTTTGTCAATTTTAGGAGGAACTATGATTTTTGGGAGGAACTATATTTCTTGGGATGAGTTAAATTTTAGGGGATCTATGATTTTGAAGGGGCATATCTTAAATGAACCGTGCCCAATGGGCACGGGTTATGACTAGTATATATATATATATATGATGTTGCACCCTCTTTTGTGTCACACTTTGCTTTATTGCTTATCATATCTGTGTAATGTATGTTATGTTGTCTCCATGTATGCTTCACTCTTCTTGATGTGCTTTTGAGACAATACACGAATTTGATATTGGTTAATTCATGCTCTTTCGTTGATGTGATGAATTTGTGAAAATTATTTTCATTTCGTTTATCTAAAATGTTGATATTGGATTTCACTTCCATTAGTCACATGTGTATATGATGAGATTTTATGAGTTTTTGATTCGATATATCTTTATACTCCTTAATTGTTGTTAGTTCGTATTTTAGTACTATTATTGTTGTTATTTGCTCCCACCTTTTTGGATAATGCCATAGGGGGAGAGAAATAAACATACAAGATTCATAATGGATGTGCTAAGTATGTTCTAACGCTTGAATCTAAGATTTTCGTTGCCTTAGATTCAGGAGGAGTAAGATTACAATGAATAGGGATTTTATTTCCTAGATTTCTTGAATTAAATTCATTCATATCTCACTCATTTGCTATAATTGCTATGTAGATGCTCTAATATTTGTTGACTAACTTGATTGGCATCTATGTAGGGGGAGTAAGTTTTCATTGCGTATAATTATTTATCTTTTTGTTTATGTTTGTTTGTCATCATCAAAAAGGAGGAGAATGTTGAGTATTGGACTTCTCCCTACTTGGTGTTAATGATGAGCAAACATAAATACTTGTGACTAATCCCCTATTTTGCAGTTAATCCATTGCCTAAGCTTACTATGAAGATCAACTAGCAATGGATGACTCACAAACGTGATTGAAGGCAAATGATATGAATTGGATGATCGTAGATTGATGATTGAAGCTCCGTAAAGACTTCAAGCTCATACGATGGAAAGAAGAGATTATTCGTCAATGTAATTTTTCTTTTATCTCTTCTAGTATGTAGCTTAGAAGTAGAACTTTGATGGATAACTCACACACATCTTCATTCGGTCAAAGGACATCTCTAGACCTTTGTCCTTTGATCCCAATTCAATTCTCCTTTGTTTGTGCTAGGATTGTTCATAACAGCCGACTACTTAACAGTTTATAGTCACCTGTCTCAAAAACAGTCGACTGTGTTTTGTTCTACAGTCGCCTGTTATGCACAGACTATTACAATGTAGTTTTTGGGCCTTCTCTGATTATCTCGCACAGGCTACTGCTGAACGTTTATCAGGTGCCTGTCTTAGTGACAGTCGACTGTGAATGGTTCATCAGTCGCCTGTCTCTCATTGCCCAAACTTTGTTTGATCCGATTTCTATGGCCAGTCGACTTATGCTGTATATACAGTTGACTGTCTATTAGATCAGTCGAATGTCTATGCTGCAACAGTCGCATGTCTGTAAGTCTATTCTTTGACTCAGCTCTCTGGAAATTTCTCCTGTCTGTGACAGTCGTCTGTTTAAGGATATACAGTCGCATGTTCTGATTGACAGTCGACTGTGTTCCTTGCATCAGTCGTCTGTCTTGTATCTTGTGAGATTTCCAGTATTTTATCTAACTTACTCTTCTCTCGGCCAGTCGCCTGTCGAAGAATGTACAGTCGCCTGTTGGTTTTACAGACGACTGTCTTGGCTTCATCAGTCGACTGTCCACATGGTAAGTTACCGTTATGAATTCTCACCTACCCTTGCTGACTGTGCAACAGTCGACTGTGGATTGTTCAACAGTCGACTGTCGCGAGTTCAGATTATATCCGTTGAGATTTTTCTCATTGATTTCGATTGATTTTTTGCCTAAACTGTTTTGTGGATTTGAGAAAGATATAAATAGAGCTTCTACTGTTCCATTGGAAGGTTACTCATTCATTGTAAAATCTTTCAAGCTTTCATTTCCAAAGATTAAAGCTTTCAAATCCAAAGCCCTAAGTATTTCCAAATCTTGTTCTCTTGCTCTCCAACCTAGAACCAAAGATTGATCTTCTAGGCATTTGGTGCAGTCAAGAGAAAGGGATTTTCTCCTCTCTTCCAAGAGAGTTCTTCAACACACATCACACTTCTCCTTCAAGTTCTACTTCAAGGCATAGGTGATTGTAAGTGTTGCTTTCAGATTTCATAACTTCTTTATTTGAATTGTGCTCTCGGTTGTGAGAATGGTTTTTACTTGCTCCCTGGTTGTGGGAGTCAAGGATATCGATTGTATTCGATTGCACTTGTAGGGTTGCTACAAGTGGGTTTTTAAGGAAACCTCAAGTTATGGTTCTAACTTGAGTATCCGGTGGTATCCGGGTGGTAGGGACGTAGGATTACCGGGAACAAGTCGGGAGTTAACTTGGGTAATCCGAACCCTTGAAACATATCTGCGTTCGCGTGTGTTTCCCTTTGGGTTGTTTTTCTATTTCGCACTATTTTTTTGATTGCATTTTATTTGGCATAAATTCCTTTTAAATTTGCATAAACACTATTCAACCCCCCTTCTAGTGTTTTCCCCATAGATAGAGTCCTTACAATTCATCCATCGTTACCTCGGTTTCATCCATGTCGGAATCACTCTCATCAGAGAGTGAATCTTCTCGTGCCATGAAGCACATGTGGTCACTTTCACCCTTCTCATCATCGGAATCACTTGATGGGTCTCCACTTGAGTAATCGAATGTACCGACGAGTCCTTTCTTCTTATTGCTCTTATTCTTGTCGGACTTGTAGTACTTCGGAGCCTTCCACTTCTCTTTGTTTCTTAGCATTGGACAATCCTTCTTGATGTGCCCTGGCTTGTTACACTTAAAGCAAAGAGAGGAAGTATTATTAGTAGACTCAAATCTTTTGTTAGAGAGAAATTTACCTTTGCAAAAGAAGCGTTGGAACTTCTTCACCATTTGGACCATTTCACCCAAGTTCATCTCATCTTCTGAATCTTCACTATCGGAGGATGAGGAATTGGCGTTGAATCCCAAAGCTTTCTTCTTGGCCTCCGAAGGATTCATCATAGATCGAATCTTTAATCGGTTCTCCCGTCTTACTTCATAAGACATGAGAGTCCCGATAGGATTCACAAATGTGTAAGTCTTCAAGTTGTTGACCTCCTCGATAGCGATAGCTCTTCTTTCCCATTTGGAGGTCATTCCCATTATGATCTTTCTTACCTTTTCTGGTTCGGTGTATATTTGGCCAAGAGCTTCCAGTTCATTGGTGATGTCGGTAAAACATCCGTACGATGCTATGTTTTCATTTTCCTGCATATGAAACGTATCGAAGTTTTCCACGGCAACATAGAGTTTAGAAAGTTTTACCTTGTTCGTTTCCTCATGGGTAAGACGAGATGGTTCCAAATTTGATATGCACTCTTACATGTGCATAGCTTGTTGAACTCATTCGGGTCCAACGCACAATGAAGAGCGTTCATTGCTTTTGCGTTGTTGACTTCGGCGGATTTTTCAGAAGTCGTCCATTTTTCTAAATCCTCTTCGGTGGGCTCGACGTATTCCTTGTGGAGGGTTCTCCAAAGTGAAGCACTCCTTAGAAACTCTCCATCCGGCATTTCCAATAGCCAAAATTCGTGCCATTGAAACGCGGAGGACACACCGTTGATTGACCTTCGAAAAGTGTGGACGCTCCATCACGATCGTGATTGTTGTATGAAATCGGTTGAGGAACGTTGTTGTTGTTGTTAGAAGCCATAGCTATAACCTTGCGTTCTGATACCAATTGTAAGACCCTGGCTATGGAGAAAACACTAGAAGGGGGGTTGAATAGTGTTTAAGTAATTTAAAAAGATAGTTACACCAATTTAAATTCCTAACCAACAAAATAGTGCGGAATAGAAATAAACCCAAAATGAAACAAATGCAAACGCAAGGTATTTCAAGGGTTCAGATTACCCAAGTCACTTCCCGACTTGTTCCCGGTAATCCTATGTCCCTTCCACCCGGTTAACAACAGGATACTCAAGTTAGAACCATAACTTGAGTTTTCCTTAAAACCCACTTGTAGCAACCCTACAAGTGAAATCGAAATACAATCGATTGACCTTGACTCCCACAACTTGGGAGCAAGCAAACCACTCTCACAACCCGAGAGTAAATTCAAATAACGAAAGTTATGAAATATGAAAGCAACACTTACAATCACATATACCTTGAAGTAGAACTTGACGGAGAAGTGTGTTGTGTGTTGAAAGACTCTCTTGGAAGAGAGGAAAGCTCTTTCTCTTGACTGCACCAAATGCCTAGAAGATGTCTCTTTGGTTCTAGGTTGGAGAGCAAGAGATTGAAGATTGGAATTCTTAGGGCTTTAGGGTTTTTGAGAGCTTTGATCTTGAGAGATTTAGCAAAATGAAACTTGGAAGAATGAGTAACCTCTCAATAGAACAATAGATGCTCCTTATATAGGTTTCTCAAAACCCTACAACCGAATTCAGCAAAACCGCTTTGAAATCCGTGAGAAAACTCTCAAAGGATAAAATCTGAGCCCGCGACAGTTGACTGTTGAGGAATCCACAGTCGACTGTTGCACAATCAGATAGGGTAGGTGAGAATTCATAACGGTAACTTACCACGTGGACAGTCAACTGATGAGGCATAGACAGTCGACTGTTAAACCAACAGGCGACTGTAAATCCTACTACAGTCGACTGGTCGAAAGATGGTAAGTTGAAGAACTCTGGAAAACATCTGGGATAACATGACAGACGACTGATGAGGAGACGCCAGTCGACTGTTAATCAGAACAGGCGACTGTAATTCCTTCTACAGACGACTGTTAAAACCCTGAGATTTTCCAGAGAGTTGAGTCAACAATTTGGCTCACAGACAGACGACTGTTGCAGCATTGACAGTCGACTGTTCCAATGGACAGACGACTGTAAATCCAACATAAGTCGACTGGCCAGAGTAATCAGAGAAATAGACTTTGGGCTAAAGATAGACAAGCGGCTGATTAACAAAACACATTCGACTGTCACTTGGACAGGCGCCTGTGAATCATTCATAAGTCGCTTGTGGGAATTAAAGTAGAGAAGCGCAAAACTAGACTGTAAAAGTTTGTGCATAACAGGCGACTGTAGAACAAAACACAGTCGACTGTTTTTGAGACAGGCAACTGTAAAACATTCACCAGTCGACTGTTATAAACAATACATGCACAATCAATATAGAAATGAATTGGAGTCTAAGGACGATTGATCTAATGATGTCCTAAGACTGAAATGAAGATGTATGTGTGCTCCAACAATGTTCTACTTCTAAGCTACATACTAGAAGAGATATAAGAAATTTACATTTGACGAGTACTCTTTTCTATCCAACGCATGAGCTTGAAGTCTTCATGGAGCTTCAATCATCATCTACGATCATCCAATCCATTTCATTTGCCTTCAATGATCTTTGATAGTCATCCATTGCAAGTAGATCTTCATAATTAGCTTAGGCAATGTATTAACTACAAAATAGGGGATTAGTCACAAGTATTTATGTTTGCTCATCATTAACACCAAGTAGGGAGAAGTCCAATACTCAACAAAGCTCGGTTTACGTTTGTTTAGGAAGCTTAATGAACAAGCTTGAATAGATTTTTAGAGCTCGGTTAGTAAATGAACAGAGCTTGAACATAACTGTGTTCGTTCATTTATGTTCATGAACAAGCTCGTTAAATGTTCATGAACAAACTCATTAAACAATGTTCATGAACAAGCTCGTTAAGTGTTCGTGAATGAACATGTACCGAAAATAGTAAAGTTAGACATATACTATATTTTTTACTATGCTTGGAATGTATGCTTGTAATGGGATCTATGGAGCTATTATGCTGGATTTATTTGTTTTTTGTCCTTTTATTTAATTGATTTAGTCATTGGCAATTATGTTTAAATATTATTATTCCTAATTAAAAAATCGACGTTTGTTTGTTTGATTGAAATTCTGTTCATGAACAAAATTGATTGTGTGTTCACGAACATGTTCCTGAACATGTTCACGAACAAGCTTGATAAGTCTTGTTAACAAACAGAACGTTCGATTAACTACTCGTGAACAAGCTCGGTAAATGTTCGTTTACGTTCGTTCGGTAAGCTTAACGAACAAGCTTGAACAGGTTTTTAGAGCTCGGTTAGTAAACGAACAGAGCTTGAACATGGATTTTGTTCATGAACAAAACCAAGCTCCCTGTTCAAGCTCGTTCAAGCTCGTTCGTCAACAGCCTTAGTCTTGTATCCTTTATTGTGTATCCGACTCATACCGGGTAGGCATGAGAATGGGCGCGAGCAACCCGCTACCCAATCGGGCTGGCCCAAAAAACTCGGTATCAAGTTATACCCAAATAGGCATTAGGCTACCCAAAGCTCGAAACAGAATTTTTTCATAAAGTTTCTGGCTGTCTAAGGCCCGATCGGGCCGCCTAAAGTTCAATCGGACCGCCCGAATGCAAGGATCAGGCTTCCAGCCTTCCGCCCAAAACCAACCAACCTTCCAGCCTTTCGCCCGAATTTTATTCCTCTAAAAATTAAACCGCTGCTCGAAGAAACCCTAGCTAGAGATACAAATACTCGCCGTCGCTGTCTCGCCCCGTCAATCGCCGTCTCGCC
This sequence comes from Scilla litardierei, assembly GCA_030789695.1. Classification (NCBI taxonomy): domain Eukaryota; kingdom Viridiplantae; phylum Streptophyta; class Magnoliopsida; order Asparagales; family Asparagaceae; genus Scilla; species Scilla litardierei. Next base: position 571,380,101 of record CM061142.1, read on the forward strand.
CACCAAAATCGAAAAAACCCAAGCTGCTCGTTGTCGCCGTCACGCCCCGTCGATCGCCGTATCGCCCACCAAAATCTAAAAAACCTAGCTGCTCGACGTCGCCGTCTCGCCCCGTCGATCGTCGTCTCGCCCACCAAAATCTAAAAAACCTAGCTGCTCGCCGTCGCCGTCTCGCCCCATCTCTCGTTGTCTCGCCCACCAGAATCGAAAACAACCTAGCTTCTCGTCGTCTCTTACAAACACTTCAAGGTGATTGGGATTTTCTGACAAGGGATTAAGAGGAAAATTGTGACGATTTGCGTGCTTGAGAGAGGATTTCCAACGGTCTTGAGCAATCTTTAAGGGGAGATTTTTTTCCAAATTTTTTTGTTGGTTAGTTTTTGATTTCTGGATGGAGTAATTGGGACGAGAGAACTCGTGTGCATTGTTGGTTGGTTTTTTATTTCCATAACAACTTGCTGAATAACAAATTTTACATTAGGGCTCTCGTTTTGTCACGACCCGCTTCCCTATAATGGAGGCGAGACGTGAAAAGGTCCGCACGAGAGTGGAGCTGTGAAGCCCCAAACCCGATAACCGTAAATAAAACATAAGCAGGTCCATGTAACCACAACGGAACAACAATAATAATACAAGGAGAGACTGAAATAAAATCTCACATCTCAAATATTGTCCAACATGAAAATAAGTCCAACATCCAGAAAAGCCACCAGGCTAAAAGAAAAGAGTCTAAAGGCCCAGAACAAGGCCAACAAAAGCGACAACATAACAGAGTATGGGTGCTACGCACCGATAACAAAACAACTGTCTAAACAAAAGTAAAACACAACGAAGACACTAGGACTGGTCCCCAGTGTCCACGTACTCTCCGTCAAACACAAGCTCGGGCTCGGCGTCAGCAAACACCTCGTCCTCAACAGGGTACTCAGGCTCAGGTTCTAACATGTGTCACCCAAAAGAGTAAAGGGGCACATGTCAGCAAGTCTAAAAGACTTGGGCAAGGAAACTGAAAGTAAGGCAACTAGCAACCTAGCAGTTATTGTATGATGCATGACAAGTAAAGTAAGGCAGGGAAGTGACAAGTAAACGGGAGTACAAGTAGAAAGTGTCAAGTGGTAGTTGTGACATGCAATGTCGAGGAACAAGTACAAGGGATCACTCAATGAGTGCCCTATTGCCCGCAGGCTGTGCTCAAGTACAAGTCAAGGAAATCACGTCAAGTAAACACGTCGTGCACAGAGATTCCGCCTGTTGGCTAGAGTGGCTGATCGGGCCAACTCCTAAGCTCAAGTGACCGTTTATCTCTACCCCTCCACGTGTATCGAGCCAGGGCATTACCCCCGAACACGGAATGCTCGCTTCTGGAACACAAGCCAGGAAGTGTGAATGACACGTATGGCATAGGGTTATGCCCACGTATAGTGGGTGCCTAGCCGGAAACTAGTAGGTCGGGCGTTGGCTATCAACCAACACATGGCCCGCTTCTGGAGCACGAGCCAGGAAACACAAGTATTGTAGCGTGTGCTACAAATGCGACATACAACATGGATGGCAATTTATTCGCGTACTGTCAATCAAAGTTAAACATGACATGGTAGTTGTGCAACATGGTAAAACGACGGTCCTAGCTTCGTTGTCAAGCTAGTTCCGGAATTTGCGCCTAGGCGAGTATCATTTCGTCGCCTAGTCTCTTTTACGCCTACAACAAGCAAATGGCCTAAAGCATGGCCTAAACCCTAGGTGGCAAGTTTCACTTGCCTAGCACCGGGGATGACGACCACTTCGTCACGCGGATGCTAATCTACGGGGAAAACGCTGTTATCGGGGAACAATCAACAAACAACATGAAATTATATTAGGGTTTCATAAAAATATAAATAGGTTATGAAAACAACGGTAGATCGATTTCTTACCGAGAGGGAGCGGAAGAAACACTCCGGAGAACCCTAGGATCAGATCTGGGAACCTATGGAGAAGTTTGGAGAATTAGGGTTTTGGGAGATTTGGGGATTTGATGGGGATTTGATGGGGATTTGATGGGATTTTAGGGAAGATGAGAGGTAGATAGGGTGAATGGATGGTTTGGATGATGGATTTAGGGCTTGGAATGAAGGATTGAAGCTTGGAGGAAGATGGGGGCTCAATGGGGAAGATTTTAGGGTTTTGGGTCGTGTTGAGGAAGAAGAAAACGTTTGGGTTGGGTTTAAATAGGTTGGGCTGGCGGCTGCCCAGAAATTAGGGTTTTAACACAGGTTAGTCGGTCAAAGAGCAACCACTGACCGACTAGTTTGGCAACTAGTCGGTCGGTCGATCAACGCAGACCGACTAAGTGTAAACAGTAACTCCTGAACGAAAATAGGATTTAGAATTAGTCGGTCCATGAACAAATACTGACCGACTAGTTTAGCATCTAGTCGGTCGATGAACGTTCTTAGACCGACTAAGAGTGAACAGTACTGATACTAAAATTTAGATGATGTGTTAGTCGGTTAAAGAAGCATTGCCGACCGACTAGTTTGCAACCTAGTCGGTCAACCAACGTTCTTAGACCGACTAACGATAAACAGTAGCTCCTGAGAAATTTAGAAAGCCAACTAGTCGGTCCAAGAAGGATTGCCGACCGACTGGATCGTCATCTAGTCGGTCGGTGCCCCTTCTTATACCGGCTAATGAGCACAAAAAGTTCCGATACGGAGCGCGGGGCCCCGGGATCGATTCCTAAGACTTCTAGGCTTGATCTAATAGTAAGATACGACCGTTATGAAGTCCGTCATGAATGACATACTTCGAAATTGACAATCCTAAGGAAGAAACGAGAAAATACGACGAATCGATCGAAAATGAAAGCTACGGAGACGAAAACCACACAAGAGGAGAAAATCCACCAAAACATATATTATATTATAATAAATCCAGATACATGAAAAGCAGTCGTTACATCCTCCCCAACTTAAGAAAAATTCCGTCCTCGGAATTTCCAAATACTCACGAGTCCGAAAACAAAACTGGGAAACGCTCTCGCATCTCATCCTCATTCTCCCAAGTAGACTCTCCAGGTGAGCCGTGTCGCCACATCACCCTCACAAGATTGACAATCTTGTTCCGAAGCGATTTCTGACGCCTGTCCAGAATCTGCACTGGATGCTGGTCATACGTCATATCGGGGCGAACGGTAATCTCCGAAAAATCCACAACATGAGATGGATCGCTAATGTATCGACGAAGCTGCGACACATGGAAAACATTGTGAACTCCTTCCAAAGATGGCGGCAAGGCCAAGCGATAAGCTACCTCGCCAACCCTCTCCAAAATGTCAAACGGTCCAATGTATCACGGGCTCAACTTCCCACGCTTCCCGAAACGAATCACACCACGATTCGGGGAAATCTTCAAGAACACATGGTCGCCCGGCTGAAACTCCAAAGGACGACGTTTAGCATCCGCCCAATGCTTAAAACGGTCCTGAGCAATTCTCAACCTCTCCCGAATATTCCTGACGATATCCACGGCCTCCACGATCATCTCAGGTCCCAACAACTCCCGATCACCAACGTCATCCCAACTCAATGGCGATCGACATTTCCTCCCATAAAGAGCGGCGAAAAGCGCCATGCCAATACTCGCCTGAAAGCTGTTGTTGTAGGAAAACTCCACCAAATGTAGATGGTCCTCCCACGATGTAACGACCACTTTTCGTCGTACGTTGTCCGTGCACGTGCTTTTGGCCGTGCACGTGTTTGTTTTAGACTTTGTTTGTTTGGGAACACTTTTGTGTGATATGCCGTTGTGAGCGTCTCTGAGAGTATTAAATAGTGGCACTAAATTGGAACGACGTTTCTCGAGTCGTTTTCCCACAATTTAAACTTATTCGACGAGACGTGTCGATTTTCACTTTTGACGGGAGACGTTTCTATTTTTAGTTTCGTCGTCCGACGTCAAAACTGAGATCCGTCTTCTTAGTTAGCTCACATTCGTCATCACGATCACCACGATATTTATTTTATAATTTTTGGAGTTCATTTGACCACTTTTATATTTTTAACAAGGTTTATAATATTTTTAATAATTTATTTTTAAATTATTTTCGGCCAAATAAAATTTATTTGAGTTTTAAACGTTTTAAAGAATTTTTGAGCCAATTTCCAGCTTATTTGGACCAAGTCAAACCCTTGGGTGAGTTGGAGTAGTTTTAATTCAAATTTTAAATTATTTTAATATTCTAATCCTATTAGATTTAGCCCTAGACCAAGTCAACCCATCTACACTATATAAACAACCCCTAGGAAGACCTATTTTCGCAAGAAATTAGCCCTAGCCTCTTCCAAAACTCATATTGGACATTGCGACGATTTGTCGCAACGTTGCGACGAACTTCCCCCGCTCAGACCGAGAGAACGGCCTCCGGTCCCCCGCTCTGACCGGTCGCCCGCTCCGCATCCTAGCCAAGCCCGCACCCGCTGCTGTCGCCACCCCGCTCCCCGCTCCGACCGAGGATTCCTCTCGGTCAGACCGAGAGGCTTCCCCGCTCCGCTCGCTTCTCCGCACCGCTGCAAGCCCCCGCTCAGCGCCCGCCTTGTCGCCCGCATCCGCTAGCGCTTGACCGAGCGGATCGCCCGCCTCCGCAACGTTGCAACGCTCGCAACGTTGCAGCGCCCGCTCCCCCGCATCCAAGGCGCACGACCGACCCCTCCCTCCGCACCGACCGAGAGCACCAAGGCCCGCACCGACCCCCGCTGCTGCACAGCTCCGTTTCCCCGCAGCGACCGAGAGAATCTCCCGCATTGGAGGGGTACGACCGAGAGCCACTCGTCGCAACCCCGCATCCGTCGCACCACTTGCCTCAGTGGGCCCCCAAGTTCTCCAGAGTTATTGTGGGTCCCCCAAAGGCCCCTAGGACTGCTGTGGGCCCCACCTAGGTGTGTTCTCTTCGACGACTTGCCGCGTACGACGTCGTCGCACGTCGTAGCCCGTCGTCGCGCGTGCGAGCTTTGGAATCTGGAATCGTCGCCCGGGTTGATTGCTCTGAAATTTCCAGCGAGGAATCTAATTGGAATCTGGACTTGGAGTGCGTTCTATTATTCCAACCCCCGGCGTCGCTACCCGACGCCGGTGTAGCTTTCGCGTCGTGTTGAGGTAACATTTTGCACCCCTAGGACCCCCAACCAAATTGCATGCTAATCAAGACTAAAATCAGTATTTTTAAAGTATTTTATATGTTTTAAATTCACTAATCAAGATTAATAATATGGACTTTAGGCCGGTGGACTTGTGCACTTAGAATAATTGTGATTTTTGGACTCATTGGACGGTGTGCTCAGACGTCGATCTTGCAGGCAAGTGAAACTTGCCAACTCTTGTGTAGGGCCATGTTTTTAGGCCACTTCCTTGTTTTCAGCGTAAAAGAGACTAGTCAGTGAAATGATAGCTGGCTAGACGCCTACTTGATCTAGTTTGACAACGAAACTAGATCCGTCACCTAATTGATCTAGCTTGACAACGAAGCTAGATCCAACCCTTTAAACTTGTTGTTCATGCATACTAAACTGTCACGTTTACTTTCCTTATCTGTACGCACTTTTAACTGCCATGCATTGCATTCTACATGTCATCCAAGTTGAATATTGCATTCGTAGCACACGCTACATACTTGTACTTGCTTGTCCTGGCTAGGTGCACCCCTACGACATACTTGTTAAAAACACTTCCTGGCTCGTGATCCAGAAGCGAGCATTACCGTTCGGGGGTAAGGCCCTGGCTCGATACACGTGGGATGGGGTAAGAGTAAAGCGGCCAATCAGCTGGGAGTCTGCCTGATCAGCAACTGCAGTTGTAGGGCGTAAACTCTGGGTGGGGCGGAGTTAAGCGACCAATCAGTGTGAAAGAAAGTCATTTCAGCTGTAAGGCGTAAACTTTGCACATAACATGAAAACATGACTAGAGAAATCCTTGTAAATGTTATTAGTCTTGCCACACTTGCCATGCCATGCTAGTTTACTTGTTGTTTCCTTTACCTGCTGCACTCATACTTAAACTGTCATGTCATTGCATCATGCTAGAACTGCTAGGTTGCTTTACTTGTACTTTCAGTTTCCTTGCACAAGTCTCTTGTAGACTTGCTGACATGTGCCCCTTGCTCTTTTGGGTGTCACATGTTAGACCCTGAGCCAGAGACCGTTGCTGTGTACGTGATGTGTTGCTGACGCTGAGACTGAGTCCATGTTTGCACAGGAGGATTTTGTGGACACCGGTGACTATTCTTTGAGTCTTTGTTGAGCTTTCTTATGTTTTTAGGCCTTTTGTTAGTTGTCAGTGCGTGTCACCTTGTCTTGTACGATGTACTTTTGTTGGCCATGTTTGGGCCTTTAGACTCTCTTTTATTTCAGCCTGGTGGTTTTTCTGCGATGTTGGAATTTATATTTATGGATATTCTGAGATTATTCTTTTGTCTCATTTCATTATTATCTTGTTTCGTTCGCGTTGCAAGGACCTGCAGTTTTAAATTTGATCGACGCTTATCGGACTTGCAGCTTTGTAGCTTCAAGTCTGAGCGGACCTTCTCACGCTTCGCCCCCATATTTTTGGGAAGCGGGGCGTGACAGGTTTTGTTGGTGGCCCATGCAGGTCCGGTCTTGCAATTGCGAATTAACGGAACAACGATAATAACGGAATGTCCATTAAATAAATTGCAACATCCGAGTAATAAGCCCTGAGTTTAGTTGTTTTCTTAGGACACTAGGTGATAAGAAGGCTTAGTTAGACGTCTGTGCTTGCTAATTAGGGGCCCTGATTGTAGTTAGACTCCCTTTTAGCAATTGATTTAATCGTCGTAGGAGTGACCTTAGGGGTTCTTGTCTAACCCTGACCATATTAGGCTCCTAGAATTTCCTTCCGTCGTTCGTCTGGGTTCATCGATTTCGGACCAAGCTGAACGCATTTCATTACCGTCTAGCTCCTTAGAAAGTCTTAGTGCCTAGTTCCAAATCTTTAGTTGGTCGACCGTAGGAGTTTCCCCGTAGATCCTTCAGAATCATATCCTAGGCGTATGTATGTTCTGATCACCTGCCCAAATTTCCTTGCCGCGATTCACGAGATCGCCTCATGACGATCGTCGTCACTCTTCGAACATCTCCATTACAAATCCTGAATCTTCTGAAAGTATTTTTCGATTTCCTCTTTCCCTAAGTTTAACCTTGTTCAAAATTTTAATATACTTATACTTCATACTCCTTCATTGATTTAAATTTTTTTTTAAAAAAAACTTTTGTCGAAATTTTTGAACACTAGTTATAATATTTTTCCAGCCTATATTTTTCGTACTTATGTAATTGCGTTGCCCTTCATATATTAATTTTATATAGAACCGTACTTTTATTTTTCCCAATACGATTTATAATTTTCCTTCTTATACGAATGAAACATCGCGTTTACTTTAATATACTTTCAAGACACATGGAATTTCAGCCTTCAGCAAGTTGGTTTTGCTCGTCGTTTTCGCTACTTCAGATTTTTGCAAAATTACTATTTTCATAACCACTTTCTGATTTAGACCCTCCCTGATTTGATTTTAAGGATTTGCGATTCGATCTTGAAAATTCTTATACTAAGTCATTATTATTATTTTTCAGTGCACCATACATACTTTCAAGTATTTTTATATCCGTACTAGACTTGTTGTGCTCGAATATTAAGAACCTTGTGTAAATCAGTTTCTCATTTCTGGCAAACCCTGGTTCTCTAAAAAGCAGTTTCAAAATTGATTATTCTCAATTTTCCATAGCCCAAAGAGTTTTGAAAGCATTTAACCTGAGTTTAAATTTTTCTGTTACATGATTTCATTCTTCGACTTTCCAAAACTTTTTTTACAAAATTATATTAAATCACTGACGTATAAATTTCCTAAACCACGTCTTTCATATTCGTGTAAATGATTTTTCTTTCTTTTATAAATTTTTTTTAACCCAGTGGACCATTTTCTCCTATTATGAATATTCGACCCAAACTCATTTTGAACAACTCGTTTATCGCTCTCCAAATATTTCTTTTCAGACGAGGATTCCAACTTTTGAATAACGACAGTTTTCCAAATCCACGTATTTTAGCTTATGCTATTTACCCTATTTCCTTTTCTGTATCCTATTTAAGCATCACTACATCTCCTGTTCCTTCTACCTAAACATCACCATTGAGCCAATGTTTTCCCTAACCAAGCCGTCTCCTTGGATTCGTCCTATCTGAACTCGTGCATATCGATCCTTCCCTCGTCACGCTCTCGACCTCTCTTTATTGCTTAGACCTTAGGGTCCGTCAATGTCTGTGTCAACCCTTAATTGTTAGTAGGCCCTTGGACCTTGTGAGGTAGTCGTAGTGCACGTACCTAAGCTGGGTACGTGGGCTTGTATGAGGGTACCCCCATAGTATATTGATGATTGCCTATTGTGTGATATATATATACTCGGAGTTATTCGTGATAGTATGAAGTTGTTGTGTGTTAGTAGTTATAGATTTGGGTGTAGTTAGCTATACCATAATAGGGATGCTTGTGTATATAAGAGTTAGCGTTGGAATGTCTATTGGAGTGTATGCAATTAGAGATACTTATAATGGTTGAAATAATTTGATTTGGTGAAGCTATGAGTATGCTAGGTGTGATAATAATAAGTGTACGTATAGTTAAGTGAGTAGGCCTATTGAGTGATTCATATATTAGTACGTATGAGTAGGTGCTCGTACGTGGATATGAAATGTGCTTATATGTAAGTAGTTATGTTTTGTTGCCTGAGTATATAAGTGATATACATATGGTAGTAGAATTATAATTTTGATTGGTATTGCTTGCTTCGCGGGATGTTGCATGCGTGCATACCGTGAGGTATACACGACTATTGCACATCTTAATTATGTATGCGTGGATGTGTTAGTATATTAATTATAGGTAGTAGGCTATGGTGTGAATATATATATGTTACATGTGTGTGACTATACGATGAATACGTATGCATGTATCATGGAGTGTATTATAAATATGTGGGTGCTGATGTCTGTAATGTTATTAGTATGGTATATAAAATGATTTAAATATGTGAGTATTGCCTGACTAAATATTAAGTGTGATTGATTTATGGAATGTATATGGTTGTATTGGTAGATGTATATATATGGGAGTGGTATTGGTATATGTATGAATGTCGTGTTGCGTATATAGAATATTCTGATATATGTATTGAGTCTCACTCAAGCTTGAGTGGGTATACTCTAAGTATAGTGAATGTATGCCTGAAGTTTGAATATAGCGATATTTGATGTATGGATAGTGATAGGAGTGTTTGTGCCTGGTTGTGCTACGCACATGATTGTGGGTCTTTATACCAGTATATAGTTATAGGGTTGGTCTTGTGGTATAGTTATTTATTAGGACTTGCTCATGTGAACGTATGTGTACTAGCTAAAACTAGGTGTGTATGTGTGCTAGTTATAAAATGGTATGATTGGTGTATGAAATGAAATGTTAGCGTGTATGGGTGTGCACCATGCACGGGTAAGTATGTGCTTAGTTATAGGCATTGATGACTATGATATATGTGGCGTGTCGTAAATACAGTTATAGGACCGTACGTGATGTGAATATACGGTGAACTATTTGCATGTATTTGAATGACTATGAATTGTGAAACTATAGTAGTGGTGAATATATATATATATATAGTGAGATTTGATTTAATAATGGTATGGTGTGACTATATGTGCTGAGATGTTGGTATTGGATGAATATTAGAGGGTAGTATACCCTTGATGTTTGTGCATAGGTAGCTACCTATAGGTAGAGAAATGATTGTATTTGCTAAGTGTGAGACTATCCTTATATGACTATCTGAACTATTGTTTTGTGTTTAGGCAAGTGGTAGTTACATAAGGGATGTATGCTTATATATGTACGTGATTGAAATACATGTATGCAGTTGACTGACGATAATAAGTATAAATATATGACGTACGTGAATGTATATATATATGTGTTGGTAGTGTTTATGTTTGACTACCTAGTGCGTACATGAGCACTTGTAATGACTATACCTGGTTGAATTATTATATGACTTGATTGGGGTAGTTACTAGAGTGACTAACGATATTAGAAAGTCCGAGGACGGACTTTATTCTAAGGTGGGAAGGATGTAACGACCACTTTTCGTCGTACGTTGTCCGTGCACGTGCTTTTGGCCGTGCACGTGTTTGTTTTAGACTTTGTTTGTTTGGGAACACTTTTGTGTGATATGCCGTTGTGAGCGTCTCTGAGAGTACTAAATAGTGGCACTAAATTGGAACGACGTTTCTCGAGTCGTTTTCCCACAATTTAAACTTATTCGACGAGACGTGTCGATTTTCACTTTTGACGGGAGACGTTTCTACTTTTAGTTTCGTCGTCCGACGTCGAATTTGAGATCCGTCTTCTTAGTTAGCTCACATTCGTCGTCACGATCACCACGATATTTATTTTATAATTTTTGGAGTTTATTTGACCACTTTTATATTTTTAACAAGTTTTATATTATTTTTAATAATTAATTTATAAATTATTTTCGGCCAAATAAAATTTATTTGAGTTTTAAACGTTTTAAAGAATTTTTGAGCCAATTTCCAGCTCATTTGGACCAAGTCAAACCCTTGGGTGAGTTGGAGTAGTTTTAATTCAAATTTTAAATTATTTTAATATTCTAATCCTATTAGATTTAGCCCTAGACCAAGTCAACCCATCTATACTATATAAGCAACCCCTAGGAAGACCTATTTTCGCAAGAAATTAGCCCTAGCATCTTCCAAAACTCATATTGGACGTTGCGACGATTCGTCGCAACGTTGCGACGAACTTCCCCCGCTCAGACCGAGAGAACGGCCTCCGGTCCCCCGCTCTGACCGGTCGCCCGCTCCGCATCCTAGCCAAGCCCGCACCCGCTGCTGTCGCCACCCCCCGCTCCCCGCTCCGACCGAGGATTCCTCTCGGTCAGACCGAGAGGCTTCCCCGCTCCGCTCGCTTCTCCGCACCGCTGCAAGCCCCCGCTCAGCGCCCGCCTTGTCGCCCGCATCCGCTAGCGCTTGACCGAGCGGATCGCCCGCCTCCGCAACGTTGCAACGCTCGCAACGTTGCAGCGCCCGCTCCCCCGCATCCAAGGCGCACGACCGACCCCTCCCTCCGCACCGACCGAGAGCACCAAGGCCCGCACCGACCCCCGCTGCTGCACAGCTCCGTTTCCCCGCAGCGACCGAGAGAATCTCCCGCATTGGAGGGGTACGACCGAGAGCCACTCGTCGCAACCCCGCATCCGTCGCACCACTTGCCTCCGTGGGCCCCCCAAGTTCTCCAGAGTTATTGTGGGTCCCCCAAAGGTCCCTAGGACTACTGTGGGCCCCACCTAGGTGTGTTCTCTTCGACGACTTGCCGCGTACGACGTCGTCGCACGTCGTAGCCCGTCGTCGCGTGTGCGAGCTTTGGAATCTGGAATCGTCGCCCGGGTTGATTGCTCTGAAATTTCCAGCGAGGAATCTAATTGGAATCTGGACTTGGAGTGCGTTCTATTATTCCAACCCCCGGCGTCGCTACCCGACGCCGGTGTAGCTTTCGCGTCGTGTTGAGGTAACGCTTTGCACCCCTAGGACCCCCAACCCAATGCATGCTAATCAAGACTAAAATCAGTATTTTTAAAGCATTTCAAATGTTTTAAATTCACTAATCAAGATTAATAATATGGACTTTAGGCCGGTGGACTTGTGCACTTAGAATAATTGTGATTTTTGGACTCATTGGACGGTGTGCTCAGACGTCGATCTTGCAGGCAAGTGAAACTTGCCAACTCTTGTGTAGGGCCATGTTTTTAGGCCACTTCCTTGTTTTCAGCGTAAAAGAGACTAGTCAGTGAAATGATAGCTGGCTAGACGCCTACTTGATCTAGTTTGACAACGAAACTAGATCCGTCACCTAATTGATCTAGCTTGACAACGAAGCTAGATCCAACCCTTTAAACTTGTTGTTCATGCATACTAAACTGTCACGTTTACTTTCCTTATCTGTACGCACTTTTAACTGCCATGCATTGCATTCTACATGTCATCCAAGTTGAATATTGCATTCGTAGCACACGCTACATACTTGTACTTGCTTGTCCTGGCTAGGTGCACCCCTACGACATACTTGTTAAAAACACTTCCTGGCTCGTGATCCAGAAGCGAGCATTACCGTTCGGGGGTAAGGCCCTGGCTCGATACACGTGGGATGGGGTAAGAGTTAAGCGGCCAATCAGCTGGGAGTCTGCCTGATCAGCAACTGCAGTTGTAGGGCGTAAACTCTGGGTGGGGCGGAGTTAAGCGACCAATCAGTGTGAAAGAAAGTCATTTCAGCTGTAAGGCGTAAACTTTGCACATAACATGAAAACATGACTAGAGAAATCCTTGTAAATGTTATTAGTCTTGCCACACTTGCCATGCCATGCTAGTTTACTTGTTGTTTCCTTTACCTGCTGCACTCATACTTAAACTGTCATGTCATTGCATCATGCTAGAACTGCTAGGTTGCTTTACTTGTACTTTCAGTTTCCTTGCACAAGTCTCTTGTAGACTTGCTGACATGTGCCCCTTGCTCTTTTGGGTGTCACATGTTAGACCCTGAGCCAGAGACCGTTGCTGTGTACGTGATGTGTTGCTGACGCTGAGACTGAGTCCATGTTTGCACAGGAGGATTTTGTGGACACCGGTGACTATTCTTTGAGTCTTTATTGAGCTTTCTTATGTTTTTAGGCCTTTTGTTAGTTGTCGGTGCGTGTCACCTTGTCTTGTACGATGTACTTTTGTTGGCCATGTTTGGGCCTTTAGACTCTCTTTTATTTCAGCCTGGTGGTTTTTCTGCGATGTTGGAATTTATATTTATGGATATTCTGAGATTATTCTTTTGTCTCATTTCATTATTATCTTGTTTCGCTCGCGTTGCAAGGACCTGCAGTTTTAAATTTGATCGACGCTTATCGGACTTGCAGCTTTGTAGCTTCAAGTCTGAGCGGACCTTCTCACGCTTCGCCCCCATATTTTTGGGAAGCGGGGCGTGACACACGAACCCTTGAAATCCAACATGCAAGCCCTCAGCATGTCTTCCAAAATCTGAATCGTCCTCTCGGACTGGCCATCCGTCTGCGGATGGTACGCCGTGCTGAAACTCAGACGCGTACCCAAGCTCTTCTGCAAACTCTGCCAGAACTGAGATGTGAACCTCGTGTCTCTGTCAGACACGATACTCACGGGGACTCCATGAAGTCGCACAACCTCCTGCACGATTCACGTTACATCACTATCCACACTAGGGAAAAGGAAATAAAACAGAGAGTAAAAGAATTTTACCTCCATATATCTCCTCGCTAGTGCCTCAGTGGACTGTCCCACTCGGAACAGAATAAAGTGCGCAGATTTGGTCAATCGATCTACGATCACCCAAATCGCGTCATTCTGCTTCGGACTCCGAGGTAGTCCAGTCACGAAATCCATATTGATGTGTTGCCATTTCCACTCCGGAATCGGAAGCGGTTGTAGCAACCCGGCCGTACGCTGATGCTCCGCCTTCACTTGCTGGCAAACCAAGCACTTGACCACACTCCGAGCCACGCTCCTCTTCATACCATGCCACCAATAATTCAGACGAAGATCCTGGTACATCTTGGTGCCACCAGGATGCACAGAATATGGCGAACTGTGTGCCTCCACCATCAACTCCTCTATGATATCCCCAGCTGGCACACACAACCTGGCTCCGAACCTCAGCGAGCCATCCTCATGAATCAAAAAGTCAGTCCGCATACCGGCTTCCACCTGCTCCCGAATCTTCACCAGCTTCGGATCCTCAGCCTGGCCAGCCTTAATCCGATCCACAATCGTCGACTGTACCTGCATGTACATCAACGACGAAGCCTCCCCATGAAGAACAATCTCCACACCAGACTCGCAAAAATCCTGCTGCAATCTCCACTGCGAGGTCAAAATCATCACCGCTGGAAGCCTACTCAAAGCATCCGGAACCACATTCACCTTGCCAGGGTGAAACTGCAAATCAATCTCATAATCTGCCATAAGCTCCAACCATCGACGCTGTCGCATGTTGAGCTCCTTCTGAGTGAAAATATACTTCAAGCTTTTGTGATCGGTGAAAATCTTCACTTTCTCACTCAGCAGGAAGTGCCTCCAAATCTTAAGAGCAAACACAACGGCAGCCAACTCCAAATCATGCGTCGAGTAATTCTTCTCATGAACCTTAAGCTGACGAGACGCATACGCCACAACATGTCCGTGCTGATGCAACACACAACCGAGACCCTTGCCAGAAGCATCGCAAAAGATCTCAAATCCACCGCTGCGATCAGGCACAACAAGAATAGGGGCAGTCGTCAACCTCTCCTTCAGAATACCAAAAGCATTCTCACAATCACCCGACCAAACAAAAGCAACATCCTTCCGCGTCAACCTGGTCATCGGCTCAGCAATACGAGAAAAGTCCTTAATGAATCGCCGATAATAACCAGCAAGTCCAAGGAAACTCCGAATCTCAGACGTAGACGACGGAACAGGCCACTCCCTGATGGCCCGAATCTTCTCGGGATCCACTGAAATACCATCTCTAGTCACCACATGCCCGAGAAAAGCAACTCTATCCAGCCAAAACTCGCACTTCGAAAACTTAGCATACAAACGATGCTTCCTCAAAATCTCCAACACCGTCCTTAAGTGCGAGGCATGCTCTTCCTCCGACTTTGAATAGATCAGAATGTCGTCAATAAAGATAACGACAAACTTATCCAAAAAGTCGTAGAAAATCAGGTTCATCAGATTCATGAAAACTGCGGGCGCGTTAGTTACGCCGAAAGGCATAACCACAAACTCATAGTGTCCATACTTCGTCCTGAACGCTGTCTTCGGAACATCTCCCTTCTTCACCTTCAACTGATGGTAACCACTCCTCAAATCCAATTTAGAAAACACCCTCGAACCTCCAAGCTGATCAAAAATATCATCGATGCGAGGCAACGGGTATTTATTCTTAATGGTCACCGCATTCAACTCCCGATAGTCCACGCACATGCGATGCGAACCATCCTTCTTCTTAACCAGCAACACCGGTGCTCCCCACAGAGACACGCTAGGATTAATATAACCCTTCTGCAAAAGCTCATCCAACTGCTTCCGCAACTCTTCCAACTCTGCAGGTGCCATACGATACGGCGCCTTCGAAATCGGTTGCGCACCTGGAACAAGATCGATAGAAAATTCCAAAGCTCGATCAGGCGGCAAACCAGACATCTCCTCGGGGAAGACGTCGCCAAAATCCCGCACCACAGCTGGCCACTCCAGCTCCATCTGCATAGCCACAGCCTCCACCGGCCTGGCCCGAAATCTGACAGGACCAAGCGAACTGCTACCACGACTGAACTCAAACACTGGATGTCCGGGAATCTCGAACACCACCTTCTTTCTCTGACAGTCGATCGTAGCATAGAAGCTCGCAAGCCAGTCCATCCCAAGAACTGCATCATAGTTGATGATGTCGTGGACAATGAAATCAGCGAAAAGCTCATGTCCACAGACCACCAACGAGCAGGAATTGCAACCACGATGCACCGAGACCACGCCATTCCCTGTAACGATATTCCAACTCTTGGGAAGAGGGGACGTCAACAAGGAATGCCTCTCCACGAAGCTCCGAGAAATAATGCACATCGATGCACCAGAGTCAAAGAGGACTCGTGCAGGAAATGTGCAAACCAAAACCACACCTAATCAAGCAATTAACAATCAAACCCTAGTCTAGCAAACAACCATGTTCAAGCAAACAACACAATCTAACAATCAAAACCAGCTAGGAAAGTAACAGCTAGATTGAGGATTACCTGCGATAACCTCATCCACAGCCTCGCTCTCCGCAGCGGTCATCAGAAAAGCCTGCCTCCTTGGCGGAACAGCCTGCCGAAAAGCATGCCCCTGAGGGACAAGAGGCGCTCCACGTCCAGCAGGAACGGACGCTCGCTGCTGCAACGGCTGTGTTGCAACAGGTGCCTTCCAAGGCTGCTTCGACCTCGGACAATCCTTCATGACATGGGTAGGATCCCCGCAGACGACACACTGGCCCAGGAACCTCCTACACTGATCCTTGACGTGTCCGGTCCTACCGCAGAAATGACAAGTCTTCTGAATAGGCCCTCCTGGCCTCTTAAACTAAGCAGACTGATTAGGCCTGAATCCAGGTCTAACCACAGCTCTCGCCTGTTCCACAGGAATCTTCCCAGCACCAACAATAGACCCTCTCCTCTGGTTCACAAGCAGCTCCTGCCTCTTTGCTGCTACCAGAACCTTCTGATAGGACTCCCGGTCAGAAGAGGTCACAAAACTCTGGAGCTCCGAAGCAAGCCCCTGCAGGAACCTCTGAGCTCTCTCCTCAGCGTCCTGCACCATCTTTGGCGCAAACCGACTCAGCCTCATGAACTCTTGGTGATACATGTCCACCGACGAGCTCCCTTGCTTCAAATCGATAAAACGTTGCAGCATCTCCTCCCTGGCAGCTTTCGGGAAGAACTCACCCTCAAATCTGGCCTTGAAGGTAGCCCAAGCTATCGGCTCCACCAACATCTTCTCTTCCGCATCCCACCAATTCCGAGCATTATCCTTGAGTTTCCTCTTCGCCAAATCAACCCATCCAGCCGGGGTGATCTTGGCCATCTTCAGATTGTCCTCGATGTTCAGAATCCACTCATCGGCAGCTAGAGGACCCTCAGAACCATCAAAATATGCGGGACCCAGCTCCCGAAATTGCTTCGCTCCTGGCTCAGAGCGAGGGGCATCCGGAAGAGCCCGGGCAGCTCGAGCAAGTGGGGCATTCTGGACTTGCAGAAGCACGCCCTGCTGCACTTGCATCATCTGGAGCATCATCCGCATCATCTCACCGCTGGTGGATTCCCGCTCAGGCTCCTCATCATGAGGGAGCGCACCACTGCCCCCACCACGGGTGAAACGCCTTCTTGCCATCTAATGACATAAAGAACGAATCAGATTAGACTCATAGCTTATGACATCGGACGTCGAACTTAGTTTATTGGACATTCTAATATTATTATCGCTATTCCAAAAAATCGAAGTTACAGAAGGACCTGCATGGGCCACCAACAAAACCTGTCACGACCCGCTTCCCTATAATGGAGGCGAGACGTGAAAAGGTCCGCACGAGAGTGGAGCTGTGAAGCCCCAAACCCGATAAGCGTAAATAAAACATAAGCAGGTCCATGTAACCACAACGGAACAACAATAATATTACAAGGAGAGACTGAAATAAAATCTCACATCTCAAATATTGTCCAACATGAAAATAAGTCCAACATCCAGAAAAGCCACCAGGCTAAAAGAAAAGAGTCTAAAGGCCCAGAACAAGGCCAACAAAAGCGACAACATAACAGAGTATGGGTGCTACGCACCGATAACAAAACAAATGTCTAAACAAAAGTAAAACACAACGAAGACACTAGGACTGGTCCCCAGTGTCCACGTACTCCCCGTCAAACACAAGCTCGGGCTCGGCGTCAGCAAACACCTCGTCCTCAACAGGGTACTCAGGCTCAGGTTCTAACATGTGTCACCCAAAAGAGTAAAGGGGCACATGTCAGCAAGTCTAAAAGACTTGGGTAAGGAAACTGAAAGTAAGGCAACTAGCAACCTAGCAGTTATTGTATGATGCATGGAAAGTAAAGTAAGGCAGGGAAGTGACAAGTAAACGGGAGTACAAGTAGCAAGTGTCAAGTGGTAGTTGTGACATGCAATGTCGAGGAACAAGTACAAGGGATCACTCAATGAGTGCCCTATTGCTCGCAGGCTGTGCTCAAGTACAAGTCAAGGAAATCACGTCAAGTAAACACGTCGTGCACAGAGATTCCGCCTGTTGGCTAGAGTGGCTGATCGGGCCAACTCCTAAGCTCAAGTGACCGTTTATCTCTACCCCTCCACGTGTATCGAGCCAGGGCATTACCCCCGAACACGGAATGCTCGCTTCTGGAACACGAGCCAGGAAGTGTGAATGACACGTATGGCATAGGGTTATGCCCACGTATAGTGGGTGCCTAGCCGGAAACTAGTAGGTCGGGCGTTGGCTATCAACCAACACATGGCCCGCTTCTGGAGCACGAGCCAGGAAACACAAGTATTGTAGCGTGTGCTACAAATGCGACATACAACATGGATGGCAATTTATTCGCGTACTGTCAATCAAAGTTAAACATGACATGGTAGTTGTGCAACATGGTAAAACGACGGTCCTAGCTTCGTTGTCAAGCTAGTTCCGGAATTTGCGCCTAGGCGAGTATCATTTCGTCGCCTAGTCTCTTTTACGCCTACAACAAGCAAATGGTCTAAAGCATGGCCTAAACCCTAGGTGACAAGTTTCACTTGCCTAGCACCGGGGATGACGACCACTTCGTCACGCGGATGCTAATCTACGGGGAAAACGCTGTTATGGGGGAACAATCAACAAACAACATGAAATTATATTAGGGTTTCATAAAAATATAAATAGGTTATGAAAACAACGGTAGATCGATTTCTTACCGAGAGGGAGCGGAAGAAACACTCCGGAGAACCCTAGGATCAGATCTGGGAACCTATGGAGAAGTTTGGAGAATTAGGGTTTTGGGAGATTTGGGGATTTGATGATGGGGATTTGATGGGATTTTAGGGAAGATGAGAGGTAGATAGGGTGAATGGATGGTTTGGATGATGGATTTAGGGCTTGGAATGAAGGATTGAAGCTTGGAGGAAGATGGGGGCTCAATGGGGAAGATTTTAGGGTTTTGGGTCGTGTTGAGGAAGAAGAAAACGTTTGGGTTGGGTTTAAATAGGTTGGGCTGGCGGCTGCCCAGAAATTAGGGTTTTAACACAGGTTAGTCGGTCAAAGAGCAACCACTGACCGACTAGTTTGGCAACTAGTCGGTCGGTCGACCAACGCAGACCGACTAAGTGTAAACAGTAACTCCTGAACGAAAATAGGATTTAGAATTAGTCGGTCCATGAACAAATACTGACCGACTAGTTTAGCATCTAGTCGGTCGATGAACGTTCTTAGACCGACTAAGAGTGAACAGTACTGATACTAAAATTTAGATGATGTGTTAGTCGGTTAAAGAAGCATTGCCGACCGACTAGTTTGCAACCTAGTCGGTCAACCAACGTTCTTAGACCGACTAACGATAAACAGTAGCTCCTGAGAAATTTAGAAAGCCAACTAGTCGGTCCAAGAAGGATTGCCGACTGACTGGATCGTCATCTAGTCGGTCGGTGCCCCTTCTTATACCGGCTAATGAGCACAAAAAGTTCCGATACGGAACGCGGGGCCCCGGGATCGATTCCTAAGACTTCTAGGCTTGATCTAATAGTAAGATACGACCGTTATGAAGTCCGTCACGAATGACATACTTCGAAATCGACAATCCTAAGGAAGAAACGAGAAAATACGACGAATCGATCGAAAATGAAAGCTACGGAGACGAAAACCACACAAGAGGAGAAAATCCACCAAAACATATATTATATTATAATAAATCCAGATACATGAAAAGCAGTCGTTACACGTTTAATCTCACTTTTAAATCTCCTGTTTGCCAAAGTTGTCATCTTTCCAAAGTTTTTATTGCGTATGGAAGTTTTTTAAAATCTTCAATAAAGTCTATTTATTTCTATGCCGATGACGAGGCTTTGATTTTTTACTGTTCCTGAATTGGGTTTCTCTCAAAATGTCCCATTGCTCAGAAAAGGGGCGAGCTTTCTTCCTTTTTCTTTTTAATTTTATTTGTTTCTTTTCCGTTCTTCACTCTTATTGCAATGTGTTCTTCTCTAATTTACATAAAAAATCTCTTTTTTATCTGGGCTTTCTGTAGATATGCCTATCATCGATGTGATATGCATATGGGTTTATGCTACTTGAGCCTTACTGTTTATTACCTTCAGTCAATTGTGTCGTTTATACACTGGGAACAAAACTTTGCTTGGTTTGTATTTTGTAGCAAAATTAAGCTTTTGACCTGATAATTGACTTCATTTTGTGTTCCCTGGTGCTTCTTCATCATATCCTGCTCCAATTATTCAAAGAGCAATGATTATTTAAACAAAGAAAAAGTGCTTGAAAAGGAAAAATACATGTTGTATGATTCAAATTATTAATGCACTACATCTTGTATAATCTTGTATAATCTTGTATGATTCAAATGGTTCAATGTAATGGTTTTGAGTTTTGATGATGCTTCATTCTATAAATTTCTAATTAAGATAGTCCCAATGGACAGGCCCAACGTCCGCTTTATGCCTATTTGGGCATTCTTAAAAAAAGCCCGTTTGGGCTTTGGGCCGGCCCAAAAGCCCGCCCATTTAAATTGGACATCTGTTTGGCCCGGCCCGGCTCATTCCTAATACCGGGTGCAATGGTCCGGTTCAATGTTTCGGCGGGATTTTTAGAGGTTTTAGCCCCCAAACGCTCTGTACATAAACCACGATGTCACGTAACATCAGGTAAGTCCACAGAAAAGTTGGGGAATAAAAATAAAGAAGGAAAAAATAGAGAAATTGCAGGTGAAAAAAGTTCAGCTTTTGCTCATTTTATATTATTTGTTATTCATACTTAATGAATTTGTTTGGTGAATTGCCCTCGTTGTGTTTGCCCATATTTTATTTTTTCGGTTTTAGATGAATACTGATGAATTATTTTGTATTCGAACATTTTTTGGCTTCTTTTCGAAATCCCTTTGCGCTGGAAGTATTGCGGTCATTTTAAAAGCAAACACTACGAAAAAGCTGAGATTTTTATTGTTTTTCTGTATCCAAATTCCGATTAGATGAACAAAAGTAGTTGTTTTTAATCGTTTTACAGTTATTTGTGTTGGATTTTAGTTTCCTTTTCAAGGATTTATTCTAATATTAAGTTCTCTGCTTTTTGTAGAGATAATTGTATACAAAGGAGAAGGATATGTCTGCCAACAGTGCAGCAGCGACGGGCCATTCTCTTAATCACAATATCCGGACTAAGGCTCCTGGACTATGTCCTAAGGTTGAATAACAGCATCTCAATAGAGTTAGCTTTTCTAGGTATTTCAGAGCTTCTAATGTTAAAGCGAACTCAGTTACTCGAACGACGTCATCCATTTCTATTGCAGACTCGGAAACAGCAGGTATATGTGTATACCTTTTGAAGTTAATTAGAGTAGAGATTTGGGTTTCAATTTAATGTAACGAGTTCTGTAATGCGGACCTTGGATAGGCTGACTATTAGTATTCAGCCTTTATCAGAAATTGCATTCCCTTAATGTAAAGGTAGAAAGCATAGACATGGCACTGGTAGCGGTACATGAATGGATTCAAGTTCGGGACATGCAAATTTTGTATTAAAAAGTAGGGTTAGGTGAGTTTTATAATGTAATACATTATATGCATTTATGCACACACAACAACAACAACAAGGTGGCATCAAACAATATAATTTATAAACACAGTTTAGATACGCTCATACGTCATCTTGTAATTATAATTTTTAGTTGTCTCTAGCATACACAAAATCTCAAGCATGATCCACGAAACTACATCTTTGCTCTCTAAAAATAACAGTATACCCCCAACAAAATGCTAACATTAGAGTAATCATCTCCAACACTTTCCCGACAAGTTTTGAAAGTGCCTAAGAAGTGTCGGTATTTGGTATCCATCTCAGCACATCTTGTACGGTTATGTCATCATGATAGAAGTACACATGCTACATATTGTGAATTGCATACTACTACTATGAATGGTGCTTATATTTATCCAGTATGATAACCTCCACATATTGTCATAGCTCAGAATATCTTTGATCAGTTATCGAGAAGTTTTTTTTGCACGTAGGGGGGCACAGAACGTATGGCAATGCAGATAGAAAAGTTTGGTTCAAGTTTGTGGCTGCATTAACTTGCGTGTTGGTTTGTTGCTCAGTTAGTGGAAGATATCGTAGTAAGCATACACATATACATACATTGCTAGTCAAATGAGACGCCAGATTTTTATACAGTTTGGTATGCAAATGTATGCTGTAAACTTCAAACGTGTGTGGTTATGTGTTGGGATATTACAGACTTGAAATATGGCTTTGTGATTTTTTGTCAAGTTTAGCGTCATTAGCAGTTGATGGAATACAGTTATTGTTACGACTATTTTGACCGGGCCCGGAAGAGCCAAGTCAACGACGACCGGTCAGCCGACCTGCTACGGACTTGGGGCCCCGGCCCCAGAGATCTCACGGGCAGGCCGCGCTTATCCGCCCAAGACAAAGGCCCAAAAGACTGCCCACTTCCGTAGTGGAGGAAGTCGGGGCCCAAATCGAGGAAGCTTTCGCCAAGTATGGCAACCGCCTAGTGTCATCATGATCCGCCAATTATGGCAGCCACCTTCATGGCTCGCCAAATATGGCAACCGACTTCATGGCCATCACTCCCCAATAATGACGGCCACTTTCAATGCCATCACTCCACCTTCATGGCATTTATCCCTCCATAAAGCATGGCAATTAGGGGGGGTCAATATGGCCCATTAACACGACCTCGTCAATAGCGACCATGATGTCTCTTCATGGCCCATTACTATGGGACTCGCCTATATGAAGAGGGGGGAGGCATCATCACCAGGGGCCGGATCTTCACGATCTACAACGGAGGTATCACAAACTCCATCCTACACCTTCTTCCGCCTTTACCTATTTCTCCTCCATAGCTCGGCTCGAGGATCGGAGATTGGTCTCTCCGTGAACCAAACCCGATCCCACCGAGCATCCCTCAGACTATATCTGACTTTGGCATCGGAGGGGATTCGGTCGGAACCAAGGTCCGACCCACCTGACGATCTCCTTCGTCCGTTCAGGTCCAGGAGATCCTGCGACACCGAAGCTACCCCTCAGCGTCATCACAGCCGGAGCCGAGCGCCTTCGTCCCCGAGCCCGTTCGTCTCCACCACCAGAAGGTCGTCGCTCTGCCGAGGCCACCCCTCGGCTAGCCGACGCGGAGATCCGCGCGTCCCCTCACCGAGCGACCCCGCCTCCTACCGATCACGGAAGCTGTCATCCCGTCGAAGCTACCCCTCGGCCCCGCCGGAGATCGGAACGGCGCCTTCCGGCTCAAGCGAACGCGCCGTCGCCCGACCACTCGGGTCATCTCCGTCTCACGTGGCTACCACGACAACACGGGGGTCCCGCGTGTCCCCTTTGACCGCATTGACCCCGCACCCTCCATACTATCGATTTGCTGGTGGAAAAAACACCCGTAAACATTTGGCGCCGTCTGTGGGAACGAGTTGACGCCCACGTCATCAACCACACCGACGATCACTCGTTCCAGTAATCAAAATCTAGCATCCCCTCGAGACACAGGGGAAAGGCAAAAGCGAAGGGATTCGTGAGACCATGGCTTCGCCAGCAGGAAATCGAGGCGCATATCCTAGCCGACGGACTCTATACACAAATTCTCCAAAAGAATCCCGGGAAGTGTTGAAGGAAAATCTCAGTTTCTTTCTTTTAAAAAGAGAAAAGACTTTCTGAAACATCCAAGGGAGAGATGTGGGACTGTGGGAGGAGTTCGGTGACGATCGATGGCCGCAAGATGCGAGGTGTTTTCCCTATTCGGAGAAAAATAACACACAAATCCAATCAGTCCCGATCGACGCACGTCCTCGAGGTCCGACGCGCCATGTTCTCCTTCGATTAGATCCGATTTCTCTGTCCGATCAGCGCACAGATCTGGCCTATTCCTGTGCTCCACCGGTCGCTCACCTGGTGCGCTAATCGGCCGGCCGAACTACAACGCACTCTGTCTTCCTCCGTGATTCGATCAACGCATGTTCCCGGGTCCGGCTACGATACGGTCAACGCCTAGGATCAGCTCCGACAACGATCGACTGCTCGCCCTGTGTGGCGATCGGCCGATCCGGCTTCTTCTCTGAGGCAATGAACCAGAATCCGGCCACCGCCACAAGGAATCAGTTCTCATTCCGGCAGGCTATGCTGTTTCGCAGCGCCGATGGAGGCGACCGGACCGACGATGAATCGTTGTCCAAACGCAGCCGTCTGCGATCTGCTGCCCGTCCGCATCGCCATTACCCTCAACGTCGAGTATCTCCGTTGTTCGATCGCCGCAATAGGGTCACCGCACCGGGCCGTTTCTCGGAGATCATCATGCACGTCAAATGTCATCAACCGGTGTGGATCGAGGCCTTCGGCTCGATCTCCCGAGGGGAGCGGCGAAATTGGACGACGACGATCTGATGAAGGACGATGATCCGCAGAAGGAAATGGATGAATAGAAACAAAGAGCCCCAAAAGCTTGTCAAAGGGATCATAATTATCTCCTCGTTCCCAGTCTGATACACTCTGTTCTTGCTTGGATTTGGTCACTGATGAAACCTCGGCACGCTACTCCGTCGCCAGGGATCGATTGGGGACAATGCGAATACCATGAATCCGTAGATTGAAGCGACAGCCGCCGAGCTCCCAGCCTCGGCCCTTCGCCGAAGTACCTCCAGCTGAGCCCTCCCCTCTGTCGGGCTTGGCTCCTCCTGCCGGGCCGGTGCCTTAGCTCCCTCTGACTGAGCCGAGTTGCCTTCCCGCTAGGGCTGACGAGCATAGCCATCCGGCTGTCCCCAAGCTGCCGCATACCCCGAAAAGGTCGTCCTGTCTACTTCCTCCATATATACTATCTACCAATTGTAGGTGCCCTTCTATCAGCCTTCCCTTCTTCAATTATTTGCAAGTTTGGTCTAAATAATCAACCGGAACTCCTAAGAGCCCCCTCATCCAAAGCCTAGGCCGATCGTTCGAGCCCTACCCAGCTGATCCAACCGAACTTGAAGGGTTACCGACCATCCAGGTAGCATCTGTCGATGCTAGAGGGGCGGCCGATCATGCCGAACTTGAGGGACAACCGACGACCTTGCTGAGCTTGGGAATTTTTGTCCACTTCAATTTGTCAAGCATGCCTTGAGGAGCTCGACCGCCGGTGGTCCCCTGGACTATCCGCCAGCCTCCCAAACTTCCTGGGATGGAGCGCCCCATACTCATCTATCAACGGATCCAGACGCATTACGGCCTAGCTTCCTGGGATGAGCTAACACCCATGTCTCAACTGCCCCGGCAATGGCTCGCTCCGTTAATCAAGCGCCTTGAAAGACTAATTCCTGAAGGGGTGGCAAACAGGATCCGACTCGTTAGCAAATTCGAGTTCTGCCAACTCTCTTCCCCAACATCCCAAAAGCGCTTACGGTAATAGAAGGAGCTTCGTCATCATCATTTTGGGGCTTAATCCTCAGTCCAAGCTCTGTGCCCCTGGTCTTGGGAAAGACTTGCGCACGGGTTTTAACTTCAAGCGGCCTAGAAGACGAGTGGTGCTTGGTCGCAATTCCTCTAACATTTGGATGATCAGTAGTTCAGCACATTCTCTGATCAACCTCGAAGTGATCTGGCTGTCGATTCTCTTGAAAAGGACCCAAACTCATCCTTCGAACAGGTCCCAGCTAGATCAAGGACTGTCGGGGTCGCAACGCCTCTGTCAACTAAGATCGGGGCCACAATGTCACCCTCATCGGGGGATGACCGAACACTGAGAAGATCAGAACTGAATTCCGAACGAGGATCACCGATCGATCAAACATTTACGAGCCACTCTGAGCTTAGTCGTTCGATCGAACACTCCCAAACCATTCCAGGCGTGGCCGATCGAACGAGCGCTTCAGGCCCATCATCGAACGGTCGAGAATTTCAGCTCCAAACTCAGATTGAAATTCGAGCGGTAACTGAGCTCCGCCCCATGGCAACTTCATCGGGACTTCCCTGCTTCATCTAAGCCTCAGTCGAAGTCTCCCCGAACTCCTATATTCAACCCTCACCAACATCGACCCGTCGACTCAGCAGAGAGGCCTCAGCTCCTTGTCGACCTCGACGAGCTACGACTTACCTCCCGCAAGCTGCGACCTGTCGATCACTCAGAACTTTCATCGATCAATCTCGGTCGAGGCCTTCATGGGTCGAACGAACTCAACTGGAGCCTTCTACAAAGGCTACAAGCTTCATCCAACCCTAGTCTGAGTCTTCCAGCCATGTCGGAGTGCGGCCCGAGCTTCCGAGCTCTTCCCTGCGGGAGCTCGACCACCTTCGAGTTCCCCCGAGCTCGGATCTACTCTGATGGAGCAACCCAAGAGCCATCTTCTTCGATGGTGCTGCCATACTCGTCATCACCCCAAGCCCGATCCAAACTCCTGGGGATCGCCCGAGTCTCGCCCAAGCACAATCAGAGAATCCTACACCTGTTGATCCAGCCCAAGCATCCAAGATCAGGGTCTATCGGAGCTCCCAAACTCGGTGACAAGGCCGTCGACGACGAACTCCATATCTGGGACGTCGATGTCGACAAAGTCGACCGTCTCTCTCAGTTCCTCGGTGACGGCCGAACCAATGGAGGTGATCGATCTGAGGTGCTCCAACGGCGAGGAGCTTAAGACTAAGGAGGCAGCGGCAACGGAATCCAGACGGGGTCCCAGACGATCTGTCACACCCTCGATGACGAGCCCATCGGCGGTCTCCACACTGGCGGAGGTGATGACGGGAGCCAATTTGAGCAGGGGGAGTCGAATCTGAGCCTGCCTCTCCTCAAGGAAGCCGAACATCGCTCTGGCATCAGTACCCCAATAAGTATCTCAATGTTCGTGGACATGTCATCACCGATCGTCGATGGGGATCTGACCTGAGAGATGCTCATCACCAAAAGGTTGCAACGTGAAGGTATTCCCCTGTTCATTGGCTTGATGCAGACTCCCAGCGACGCCATCTACACGATCTGGAGCATCGGGCGAGACCATGCCGATGATGCCGACGATGATGACCACACAGTTGCTAAAGAATCCCCGCCACTTCGTCTGTATCCTCAAGCTCAATCCGAGCTCCGGAGCATCGACCGTTGCCGGAGAGCCTCCCCAATGCCTCCATGCCAATCATCTGGGCCTTCGTGCCGAGCTTCCAAGCCTCACCCGAAGCACACTCCATCGTCAACCCTTCAATGGGCATCTCAAGGTTCATGGTCATCTCGGCTCCAAGAGTCGCCTAAGCGGGGAGATGTCCGCCACCACTTATCTCCAAAATCAAACCTGATACTCATCGCCTCAAGATGCGAGGAAAATTTCTAAGTCTGAGCAACCAAGCAGCTCCTCCGACCGTGGCCGAGCCGATCCGGTCGAAGCACCACCGTCCGAGTTCGAGCATCCAGACCGCTCCTCCGACCGTGGCTGAGCCGATCTGGCCGAAGCACCACCGTCCGAGTTCGAGCATCCAGACCGCTCCTCCGACCGTGGCTGAGCCGATCTGGCTGAAGCACCACCGTCCGAGTTCGAGCATCCAGACCGATCCCCCGACCGTGGCCGAGCCGATCTGGCCGAAGCACCTCCGACCGTGCCACTGGGTCCTCGCTTGCCGAACCGCTCCTGCATCCACCCGAGCAGGACGAAGTAGTGGCAGAGCGCCACCATGGAATCTTCGAAAGTATTCACAAGGTCCTCACTTCTTCGTCGACCGTAAGTCGAGGAGCAACTCCCCTCGCCACCGAACGAACGGATCAGTCGAAGGGCCGGGGCAACTCCACCGGTTAGCCGACTCACTCTTTCGTCGGCCGTAAGTCGAGGGGCAACTCCCCTCGCCACCGAACGAATCTCCTTCGTCGGCCGTAAGTCGAGGGGCAACTCCCCTCGCCACCGAACGAATCTCCTTCGTCGGCCGTAAGTCGAGGGGCAACTCCCCTCGCCACCGAACGAATCTCCTTCGTCGGCCGTAAGTCGAGGGGCAACTCCCCTCGCCACCGAACGAATCTCCTTCGTCGGCTGTAAGTCGAGGGGCAACTCCCCTCGCCACCGAACGAATCTCCTTCGTCGGCCGTAAGTCGAGGGGCAACTCCCCTCGCCACCGAACGAATCTCCTTCGTCGGCCGTAAGTCGAGGGGCAACTCCCCTCGCCACCGAACGAATCTCCTTCGTCAGCCGTAAGTCGAGGGGCAACTCCCCTCGCCACTGAACGGATCTCCATCGTCAGTCGTCGAGGGGCAACTCCCCTCGACACTGAACGAATCTCTTTCATCAGCCGTGAGTCGAGGGGCAACTCCCCTCGACACCAAACAGACGAGCTCAATCTCAGTGCTGGGGACAACTCCCCCCAGCTGGTCGACCCACTCCTTCGTCGGCCGTAAGTCGAGGGGAGACTCCTCTCGCAACCGAACGACTCTTGGACCGACGATCTAGCCAACTCCGCAAGACGGACCAAAAACTTTACAGAGAAAGCAACTTCTCCCCCCTTATACTACATCTCCCGACCTCAACCTTAACAATGGTAGAGCTCGGAAGATGGGGGCAATTGTTACGACTATTTTGACCGGGCCCGAAAGAGCCAAGTCAACGACGACCGGTCAGCCGGCCTGCTACGGCCTTGGGGCCCCGGCCCCAGAGATCTCACGGGCGGGCCGCGCTTATCCGCCCAAGACAAAGGCCCAAAAGACTGCCCACTTCCGTAGTGGAGGAAGTCGGGGCCCAAATCGAGGAAGCTTTCGCCAAGTATGGCAACCGCCTAGTGTCATCATGATCCGCCAATTATGGCAGCCACCTTCATGGCTCGCCAAATATGGCAACCGACTTCATGGCCATCACTCCCCAATAATGACGGCCACTTTCAATGCCATCACTCCACCTTCATGGCATTTATCCCTCCATAAAGCATGGCAATTAGGGGGGGGGTCAACATGGCCCATTAACACGACCACGTCAATAGCGACCATGATGTCTCTTCATGGCCCATTACTATGGGACTCGCCTATATGAAGAGGGGAGAGGCATCATCACCAGGGGCCGGATCTTCACGATCTACAACGGAGGTATCACAAACTCCATCCTACACCTTCTTCCGCCTTTTACCTATTTCTCCTCCATAGCTCGGCTCGAGGATCGGGGATTGGTCTCTCCGTGAACCGAACCCGATCCCACCGAGCATCCCTCAGACTATATCTGACTTTGGCATCGGAGGGGATTCGGTCGGAACCAAGGTCCGACCTCCCCTGACGATCTCCTTCGTCCGTTCAGGTCCAGGAGATCCTGCGGCACCGAAGCTACCCCTCAGCGTCATCACAGCCGGAGCCGAGCGCCTTCGTCCCCGAGCCCGTTCGTCTCCACCACCAGAAGGTCGTCGCTCTGCCGAGGCCACCCCTCGGCTAGCCGACGCGGAGATCCACACATCCCCTCACAGAGCGACCCTGCCTCCTACCGATCACGGAAGCTGTCATCCCGCCGAGGCTACCCCTCGGCCTCGCCGGAGATCGGAACGGCGCCTTCCCGCTCAAGCGAACGCGCCGTCGCCCGACCACTCGGGTCATCTCCGTCTCACGTGGCTACCACGACAACACGGGGGTCCCGCGTGTCCCCTTTGACCGTGTTGACCCCGCACCCTCCATACTATCGATTTGCGGGTGGAAAAAACACCCGTAAACAGTTATATACCTGCCTTACTTTTTACATAGTTCTCCCAATGTCTGATAATTCATAAATATAAAGGGAAAAGCCTTATTGCTCACAAAATTATATCATTGACATGTAAAATGTTAGTTTTGTTTTGCTTCTTGATCCCGTTCATTGGTATTCATTTTTAGCTGGCTAGGTTCTAGTATTAATTTTACCATGCTATATGGGGTTACCCATTTCATGTAGGAAACATGAATGGCTTAGTGGACTATCCTCTGATAGATGCAGACCCTGAACGTTTTGCACTTATTGAGAAGGAAAAGCAGAGGCAGTTTAGCTGTTTAGAACTCATTGCTTCTGAAAATTTTACATCCCGAGCTGTAATGGAAGCCTCTGGTTCCTGTCTCACAAATAAATATTCAGAAGGATTGCCTGGTAAAAGGTAAAACCTTGACAATCAAGACTGATAGAAGCAATTTTGTTGTAGTGCTTTTTTCTGCTTCCCAATTCTGATTAAACTTGCTTGATCTTGATGTGATTTAGATATTATGGAGGTAATGACTATATTGACCAAGTTGAGACCATCTGCCAAAAAAGGGCTTTGCAAACATATCGATTGGATGAAAACAAATGGGGTGTAAATGTTTAAATGTTTAGCCATTATCTGGGTCTCCTGCTAATTTTGAAGTTTACACTGCTCTCCTTAAACCGCATGATAGAATAATGGTAAACACAATTGTATTGCTTTTTTGGCCCTCCTATATAGTTGCTTCTACATTCCCACAGATTCCATAGGGTTATCTATGACTGTAATTTATATAGGGTCATGATCTACTGTTAAAGTGTGTGACCCGAATCCGGTTTAGTGACCCGACCCGAAGAGCTCGCGGTGCGACATTATTGGGAAATTTTCAGGGCTCTGTGGTGGTAGCGGAGAGATCGGGCCGATAGGCGGTATGGACCTTTTCTGTTTTCCCCATATAAATATGATGTAATCTAGGGTTTCGGCTTTAACCTATTTTTAGCCGCCGCACTTCTCCTCTTTTTTGTACCAGATCTTCGATATAGTGAATTTCTCTCCTCTGCCCGTGGTTTTTCCCCGTCTTGGGGTTTCCACGTAAATCTGTGTGTTTTTTGCTTGTGTTTTTCATTGTCTGTTCTTGATCAAACTGGTAACATCTACCTCATGGAGGCCACTTGTCTCATGGCTTTATGACACCTAAAAGGCGAGTCTCAGGGACTTCAATATTTTTTGAGTCCATGCCTTATCGGCTGGATGAATCTACAGGTTTATATATGCTTCTTTGCATTATGAACAATCCAGGAGTAATTTATCTTGTGTATATGTTTGTTCTTTCTGCTTAAACATCTTCATTCTGTTAAAATCAGGCTATGTCGATTATGAAATGCTTGAGAAAACAGCAGTCCTTTTCCGACCAAAACTGATAATTGCTGGTGCGAGTGCATACCCCAGGGACTTTGATTACCCACGAATGAGGAAGGTATGTATTCTAATATTGCAGGCAACTGAAGAACATAGTGGCTTGAGCTGCTTGCGGTCCTTCTCCATGAGGACTCTAATAGTTGATATGCATTACTAGATTGCAGATGCTGTTAGTGCATTCCTTATGATGGACATGGCTCATATTAGTGGACTTGTTGCTGCTTCAGTTGTTGTTGATCCCTTTGAATATTGTGATGTGGTTACTACAACTACACACAAGGTATGTTGTAAATGTTATTCAAATGTATTGTACCTTCACATAATCTTTGTTTTATTTTATGTGAGGAGTTAGATTGTCAGGTTTTAAAATTTATCCTAGATTGTCTTCTAAATTCTTGATACTTATTATTTGTATGACTTTTAGGTGTTATTTTTTTGGGGTAAGAAGGAGGCTCTAGTAGCCCCTTCTTAGTATGCTACCACCTTGGGTATCCTTTGTTTGTAACAGTTCATTGGTACATTGCATTGTTCTAAATGTTGGATATTAGACTTATATCCGCTTGGAAAATAGAATATCGGATGGCAGATAAAGGGTATATCTTAAAGATATTAGTCGATATTGGAGTGTCACATCTAACAATAAAAATTCATGTTATATGTGTCATACACATATCTAACTGTATATAATCTATATAAACTCATATTGAGCATGTATAGAGTGTACTTACCGTAATAAGTTACATTAAACTATGAATTTATAATCGTTAATTAACTGCAAGATCTTTTTAATTTATTCAAGAAGGAAGACTCAAACCCACTGTCGTACCTTTAAAATATGATAATACAGTCGATATACATGCACTAAGTGGCATACCTTTACAATATGATAATAGAGTCAATATATATGCTATATAAATGAAAAATGCAAATGAACAATAGAAAATTTTGCAAATAACAATACGTCCAATTGCAAAATAACATTCTAAAAATTCAACAAATCATTAAGGGACCAAGATTCAAATGTTTAAGTTTATAAGCCACACTAATTGATTTCATCCATAACCGACAACTGATCAAAATTAATAAACAAGTCAATTAGTGAACATCAAAACCCCACAAAGAAGCCAATGTCTTCTGTCTCTTTCTTTCAAAGTTAACTATCAATCATCCGCTCGGGACTCTAAAGCATCATCCAATGGAATGTATAACTCACTGTCCGATAACAATTCTGATGAGAACTCAAAAAAATTTCATCATCTTCTGTTGCAGGTTTCTTCCTTGTCAATGATGCTCCTTTATTTTTTGTTATCTTAAGCTTTTTGTGTAGAAACTAAAGATCTAGATTAATCATTAAGCAAGACCATGCAAATAATAATCTAGATATATAAAACATGCGGAATCTTAAATCATTGACATACTCGGATTTAGCGGAAGCGTACCTGAGTCCATCGCTAATAATCTGAAAGATCCTGACGATAGCACAACGGACGATCTTCCAGAATAGCACGAATCAACCGTTTGGAGAATCCCTTTAGCTTTCTCCCGGTTTCTCTCCTAGCGACGGGACGTAGAAAAGACGGCTCAACTTTGTTCGTGTATTCCGGGGACCATGACCGCTAATATTTATAGGCTAGCCTCCATAGCCCTAGGGTTTCCAACTCGGCCCATCAACAAGTTGAAGCCCAATAGTCTCTACACATAAAGGCCCCACAACCTGTTTAACTCATTTAGCCCATTTAATTAATTAAAACCAGATCACTAATATGTTGGGCTTAATATGACAGCGTAGCACTTATATAATTATTTACCGCATATTAGCCCAACGTTGGATTAAGATCCAACTTGTTGGATAAGTTCCAACAATCTCCCACTTGGGCTATATGCTAAACTTTATAATTATATTTCATAGTGCATACAACCAAATAAGATATTAACTTACTGTCATTTCTTTAATGAGTTAAGAACAATCCGGTCCATCAATTATATTAGCAAGGGATCAAAGAGATCTTCGCCGCAGCAATTGCAGCTCGACCCATCAGTGGTCACCGTGCTAATACAAAAGAATGACATGGATTATGAAGTGGATGTGTAGCATGGAAATTACATGTAATGTGATCTAACATGTCTATTTCCAACTGATCCTCCTTAACCTTAGTGAGATCATAAACAAACCAAAATCGGAGTGAAGCCGAACTGAAACCAAAAACTTTATTTCTGATCAGAAAATAACTCAAGCTTAAGCTGGAGACTTAATTTTGTCTATCATATGAGCACCCAAAAGAACAAACTCCCACAAAACTGAATGTTCTTAATGAAATGACATTCATATGAGTAGCTAGCTCATAAAACCTTTTGGATGACATTTCCTTACTATAACGGATCCGTAATTACATGGTTTGTTCCGATGTGCTCATTAGACAATTATACACTCCTATTAATCAACAATCTAGGAACTTGATCTCTGAATATCTAAACTTTGTCGAGTTCCTGTTGTTGCTGGAATATAAAACTGCAGACTTCATTGTCACTAAATAAACTGTGTGGTGTTTCAACACCATCCCTAATTTGCAGCATAGTGACAAAATATGCAGATATATTTCATGATTTGGATGTCACATAATATGATATGAAATCTAAAGCCATGTCAGAAGAGACTATATAAAAGGGACCATTTAGATCTCTTCTAGTAGATGGCGCCTAATATAGATTTTCATACATTCTTTGCATCCAATAAATGATCAGAGTCAGTATACCAAAATGATCTCAAACTCTTTTGACTACTGATCCTTGAACATGTAACCCATTTGTTCTCCATAAATACCGTAAGACACATTTGGGTGCCATCAAATGGTCAACTCCTGAATTTAACAGTCTGCCCAAAATGCCTGTAATATATGCAATAACCAAATGCATATAAAACTGAGCATACTTTAGACTCCCTATTGGTGAGATATAGGAAATCTTCTGAAGATTATTCTCAGGGCAATTATTGAGACTAAACTTGTCTCCCACAGAACTTAGCATTCATTACCACATAGATATTATATAAATTACATGCTCCCACAGAACTTAGATAACATCATTAAATATCATCTCAAAACCGAACGAGGTGATCACTTAATGAAATTTAATGTATCAGTAACGATATTGAAATGCTGTACTAATGCCATTATAAACCTTATAGAGTCTTTCATGAAAACTGAATAAAAGTCTCTTTTCAATTAATGCATTCTTTTCCGTATAAAGTCTTTGAGTGATACGCTTTAAATCTTTTCTTAATACCCTTTTGAATTCCTATTGATTATAAAATACTATTTACAATCAATAGGTTTCAAACCTTATGGCAATGAGAAAAAGATTTTAAGTATCATTTAAAGACTTTCTTAAGTAATGCATTAATCCATTTTAGAGATGTAGTATTTTTATGACTTGATGTAAGTCGAACTTCCATCATCCTAATGTCAAAAGTGAGCTTGTCATCTCTTTAATGGATTTCCTGAATGGCAATTAGTGCTTTGATGGTGCTAGAGTTTGTCCTTATGAACAATTTCCCGAATAGGAGGAATTGCAACATTATCTTGAATTTATTGTGTCTTGAACAATGTCAGGAATACCATCCTGAACAATGCCAACAACACCTGTGATATTAATCTTCTTCAAGAATAATGTCACTAACCAAACTTCCCCCTCAAACTCAGCATCCTCAAATAGGTGTGCATTTCCTAATTCGTAAACTAACTTAATAGTGGGATTATGTAAAATCGTACAAAATAATATCAACTTTAAAATTATTCAACAAAATTAGAAAATCATTAGCATTATGTCCGATTACTTTATTAGGCTTATAAAGCCTTACTTTAGTTGGACATATCCAAACATGCAATTGATTCATTTGTTGAAACTTTATTAAGGATATAAGCGGCAATCAAAATATAACTGAATTCTAAACTGTTAATTCTTTCATTACAACACATGTACTTAAACTGCAGGAATCTTAGAAATAAAGCAACATTTCCAAATAAATGAAGATTATAATGATCTTTTAAAGAACTAGAATAAAGTAATTTTGAATTAAGAGACAACCAAATTTTCCATTCAAAATTGAACACTTATAACCAAATTTGTTCAAAATAGAAATGGAAATCCAAATTCCGTTAAGAACGGTACATAATAGTCTCATAAAATTCAAATACAATCTAGCATTTAAAAGAAATAATCTAAATTTAATGTGCCTCTACTTGAACCATCTTGCCATTGCCCATATCGATGTATCTTTCACCATCATTTGGCTCTTGGCATCTTAGGCAATCCTGCATAGACACAATGATGTGAATGGTTACACCAAAATCTTTCCATCACGTGTCTATAAGTACCAAATGTTGCATGAGAAGAAATTAACTTAGAATCAAACCAAATTAAAGAAACATACCCTTTTTAGCACGCCAAGCATGATAATTTGAGCAATTCTTCTTTACATGCCCTTCAGCTCCACAGAAGAAACAACCATGACCTTCTGAACTTTTCAGTTCTCTTTGTTGTTTCTTTCGAGAAGCTGTAACTGCAGCTTCAGTATCCTTCTTCCTTTTGTTGAAGGTGGATGTCAAAAGAGGGCTTTCTGTCATTTCTTGCTCAAGCCTTTCATCTTCCTTTACACAGTTTGAGATGAGCTCATCCAGAGACCAAGTCTCATCCTTCATATTGTAGCTCATCTTAAACTGGTCAAACTGAGATGGAAGAGATATCATAACAAAATGCACTAGCAGAGCCTCAGAGAGGTCTAGCTCAAGTGCTTTCAACCTTGAAGCAATATCAGACATCTTCATTATATGCTCTCTGATGTTTCCTTTACCTTCATATTTCATTGAAGATAGGTTTGTCAAGAGTATTAATCTCACCCTTTTCATTCTTGACAAACTTCTTTTCAAGCTCAATAAGGAACCATTTAGCTGTGGAAATTTTCTCTGAAAGAGAACCCCTGAGATATTCTGGAATGGCATTCTTTATAAGCAGTAGGCTCATGTGATTTGATCTCTTCCACTCTTCCAACTCCCTCTTTTCATCAGAGGTACTCTCATCAGTGAGTGGTGGAGGACAATGAGTCCTTAATGCCAGATCAAGATCCATGACTCCGAGGATTATCAAAAGATTCTCCTTCCATGCCTTGAAGTTAGTGCCATTAAGGACTGGAATTGATTTTAGGTTGGCAGAAAAATTTTCAGGAATAATAGCTGAAAAAGAGAACAAGAAAACAATTTTTACATGTTCATATGGGTATTAAACATAACAACACCAAATTCAAATTAATGCTATTTTCCCATCTCAAGACATCCCCCACTAGTCCAATATTTATCTTTGGATAATCTATTAACTAGTCACTGACATCTTGTTGTAGCAATCAGACAATGACAATAATAACATGCCAAAAATAAAACTTCCTTTGGGTCGAATTAAATTTGCATGCATTGAACTCACTAATCATTACCTTGTCTATTGCCACAGGTGCGCATGAAGTGGTATAGAACGGTAATCTTCCTTTGGGCCGATTTAGCATTCTTACGCAATTCACGGGCACATTAGATTCTTTTTATATTCATGAAATGAAATAATGCAAATCAACAGAGCCCACTTTGGCGAGATGATGATTGCACGAAGTCATTTCAAAAATATATACCTTTTGCAAAATTTGAATCTAAGTCGTAATTTAATACATGAATATACTTTAAGTGGAGATATTCAAGTCCACTTTTCTTCAAAATCAAATTTAAAGCAACCAAAATTTTCATACAAAAGTATGTATTCAACTTGTTATATTTCGAGATTAGAACTGATCTTCACAAGAAAACCCACTTTGGTGAGTTGATGATCTAATCATTCTATATTCGAAATATATATAATTGATTGTGCCAAAAAATTGAAATTGAAACTAAACCGAATTTAACACAAAATGATTATACTAGGTGGAAATATATATAAGTACCTTTTATTCCATCCTTCTAATCATTTATATGGAGTTAAATAAAATCCATAACTTCAACACAAATTTTCTTGTTCAAAATGGGGTATATAGGTATACTAATGTGTATATGAACATACATTATAAAGTTATATATATAAATATACACCATATCCCATTTCAGATATAACTTTAAATGTGTCAAATTTCCTTTAAGGCCATTTGCTTGATGGTTAGTGCACAAAAATTCTTTAAGGCCTTTTAAACTTACTCTTGAGGAGAAATATATGTTAAACCTTTTTATTTGCTCCTGAAGAAAACACCTGAATTTTGTGTTTTAATTTAAATCTAAATTTAGGCAAACTGAATTTTCATACCAACGTATGAAGTCAACTTGTTATATACCGAAGTATATATATATGGTTTTTAAGCCTTAAACTTAGAATTTAAATTCATTTTGCACAATTAACACAAAATTTATCTTTGAGGAGAAATATACATTTAAACGTCTTATTTCCTCCTTCAACCAAAAATTGAATTTAAATAAAACTGAACTTAAATGTAAATATACAGGAAATCCTTTTATTTACTCCTTCGATCCGTTTAAAATTCATCCAGGCAACTGATCATACTAAGTATGTATTTTTTTAATCCGTTTACATTCCGAAATAATAAAAATTTTAATAGTGGAACCCACTTTGGTGGAATTTCACAAAAATAAGAATTATTTCGAAATGTATATATAACTGAATTTTGCCTAAAGAATTTAAAAACGGAAAGAACTTAAATTTAACACACAAAATTTGGGCTTAAAGGATCGATATATATACCGTTAACCATGTATATTCGCATTTCACGAATTTCAATTCAAAACTTTAGGCGATAAATTTTCATGCCAAACATGTACGTAGCCTTTTATATATATCGAAATAAAATTAATTGACACGATGGAGCCCACTTTGGTGGGTTGTCCTTTTAAATTAAATTATTTCGAGATATATATATAATTAATTACGCCTAAAATTGAATTAAAATGTGAATTTTAACACAAAAAATTACACTTAATGGAAATATACAAATTGACCTTTTATTTCCTCCTTAACTTGTGTTAAAACATCCTGAGATAGGCCCAAATTTGTGTCCAAATGACCCAAAATTGGGTCCAAACTAGCCATGAGGGTGCTCAAAACTGTTTTGCAATAAGCCTAAAAGAAGGCCAAAAACTGGTTTGCAATAGTTCTTAAAAGAGGCCCAAAACAACCAATTAACCCAAAAAAGCCTAAAACTGGTCTGAGCCCAATACTGATTTTAAAAATCATCCCTTTTTTTCGCCTCTTGCAGCCTGCGGCAGGCCCCGATCGGGGCCTGCTTTTGTTCCGACGGGGGCGGCTGGGCCGCCGCCCCCGATCGATCCCTCTGCGCCTGAACGGGGGCGGCTTCCGCCGCCCCCTCTGTTGCCGTCGGGGGGGCGGCGGGGAGCCGCCCCCCCTTTATGCGCCTGAACGGGGGTCCGATTGGGGGCGGCTCGGCGCCGCCCCCTTCCCCGACTGCTGATGGGGGCGGTGGGTGCCGCCCCCTCTGCACAACCGCAGCAGGCCCCCAGTTGGGGGGGCCTGTTATGTCGACGGAAAGGGGGCGGCAGGGCGTCGCCCCCTTCCGGTAAGAAACTCCACCGGGGGCGGCAAACGCCGCCCCCTCTGAAACCCTCACGGGGGCGACGGGAGCCGCCCCCTTCTGTCCACAGATCCTGCCGGAGGGGGCGGCTGGAAGCTGGCCCCCCCCCTCCGTTCAACCTACAGGGGCGGCTTTGCCGCCCCTTTCTGACCTGCGTCGACGTCGGGATCACCGGCGTCGATCTTCCAACGGGAGCGTCGCCCCCTTCTTTTACCGTGTCGGGCGGCGGCCAGCGGGCCGCCCCCGATCTAGGGTTCGTAAAACCAAAATTTTTTTTTTGGAAAAATTAATCAAAAACCAAATTTTTGCATAGATCCGAATATTATATCTGATAAAAAATGAATTTTTTAACAGATCCGAAAATTAAAACAGATTAAAAATCTGATTTTTATCAGATCTACTACGAGCAGACAAAAAAAATTTAAGATCCACAGCATGTGGGCTCTGATACCACTTGTAGAAACTAAAGATCTAGATTAATCATTAAGCAAGACCATGCAAATAATAATCTAGATATATAAAACATGCGGAATCTTAAATCATTGACATACTCGGATTTAGCGGAAGCGTACCTGAGTCCATCGCTAATAATCTGAAAGATCCTGACGATAGCACAACGGACGATCTTCCAGAATAGCACGAATCAACCGTTTGGAGAATCCCTTTAGCTTTCTCCCGGTTTCTCTCCTAGCGACGGGACGTAGAAAAGACGGCTCAACTTTGTTCGTGTATTCCGGGGACCATGACCGCTAATATTTATAGGCTAGCCTCCATAGCCCTAGGGTTTCCAACTCGGCCCATCAACGAGTTGAAGCCCAATAGTCTCTACACATAAAGGCCCCACAACCTGTTTAACTCATTTAGCCCATTTAATTAATTAAAACCAGATCACTAATATGTTGGGCTTAATATGACAGCGTAGCACTTATATAATTATTTACCGCATATTAGCCCAACGTTGGATTAAGATCCAACTTGTTGGATAAGTTCCAACATTTTGTTCTTGTACCCTTTTGCATCGGATTGGCTTTTATAACCACTCGCTTGCAAGTTAATTGCTCATTGATCAAGACTTCTTTATCACTATCCAAATGTGGTGTACCATTACATTTTGGATGCTCCAATCAATCTATTCCCGATACCCATTCTTCTTATTCGTAAGAAGCCAAAGGATGTTTATCTATATTGACAAGCATGGTTTTAAGCTTATTGAACTTGACAACCTCCCAACTTCTTATGACTACTCTATTTTTTTGTATGAATATACAAAAGGGGGTCATTCAACGTTGAACATTAAAAGACATGATATTCTAGTAGAATCTTAAATATTATAATTTGTATTACCATCTCAAAGAAGCTTTAATTCCCTTTGCACCAGGAAGAGTTAGTTGTCAAAATCAAGACCCGTGTTGCAAATTGCTTTAATTCAAAAGAAATGGTCCCATAAAAAGTCGATCAGGTAGCCATCAAATTTCCAAATATATTATTTGTATATTCTCTATATGGAAAGTAGAAGAATAAAAATCTTATGCAAAAAATCTTATGCAAATAATCTTATGCAATCTTTTGAAATTAAAATTTATGGGGGTTGGCACAATTTTTTGCAACCTAAAAACCTCGTTGATTATATGCAAAGGCAACGGCTCACTAATCTTCTTGACTAATTTGGGGTCTTTTCAACACATCTTGTGCATGCACGAAGCGATCAAAGATGTGACCATCTATTTCAATGGCTCTTTTGTTGGATTAATAAAAGTATATGTTCAGAGAGTACCTGGTATTATGTAATGATGGTTAAAGTTTCTTGCTTCATCTTTTATCAGCTATCTTTCATATTGGTAGATACTTTTTTCTTCATGGTTGAGAGCTGTGCTTGGCTGTTTCCAAGTCACCATAAACAAAACCCATGAATGAAACTTTATCCATATCCATATTCACATCATTGGGCATGTTGGGACATTTGCAAACATTCTGTTTTATGCCAGCTAGATGTTGGTTCAAGCAGTAATTTCTGCATTCATCAATTGCCTACAGAATTTGCATCGGACCTTCGTCGTACTATAGTCCATCCTCTCTCTCAATGTCCCCAGCATGGGTTTATGGAACCAGTACCACAACTACCTTTACTACTTGTCTTGCTACAATTTCGAATGACTATGTCCACAAGTCATATATGTTGTTTTTTGCTAATAAATCCCCCCTCTACATAACTCTCATGGGGCCCCTCTTTATGGGAGTTGTTGGGGAATAAATGGGTTGTCCCTTGGCTTTCATTTGGGGCAACGGACAGCAAAAATCAGCTCCCCCTTAGTTTCTTTTCCAGAGCAGAAAACCAGAGAGCTGTGCTCTCATTTTTCGTTCCCAGAGAGAAAGGAGAGAAGGCCGGTTGCTTGCTCTTATTTTGGGAGAGAGAAGCAAGGGTCTTGGATCTGAGATTGGAGGAGATCCATGGTGAGTGTCTGCGTGTATTCTTCCTTGTTTGAGATCTAGAGTCCCTTGGGTTGCTTCCTAGTTTGGGGCTATATTACCAAGGAGTGATCTCCATTGGTGTGAGATTGGTCCCTTGAGGAGCTCTACGTGTTGTAGAGGCTTTGTTATCAAGGATTCCCACTTGGTTGAGAGTGTGTGAGCTTGGTGAGAGATCTAGGGTTAGGTCTTGTTGCTTGGAGCTATTCTCTCAATGTGGAGGAAGAAGATGATGGGGTCGGTGTATGCCTTGCTTGATCGATAGTGGAACCGGGTGCATTGGATGCTGGATGTAGGTTGTTCGCAACCTAACCAGGGTAAATCTCTGTCTCTTTTGTGTTGCTCTTAATTTCGTATTATATTTGCGTGCTTACATTATCTATCGCAAGATCGTCGAGGGAGTTGGTAGTTGGTGACAACTCTCTCTTGTACCCGTGAGATGTTTGGTTTTGTGCCTAGGTGACATCTCGGTGGAATTCGGGCTTGGGATTGTTTGGCCACCGTTTCCGCGTATTGTAGGTGGCATTGTGTACCTAGCCTAAGTGTTGGGGAGGTGCATCCGGGGATCCAACAAGTGGTATCAGAGCTTCCGGTTTGCGAAGAAGTGTAGTGCCGCGATAGCGTATTGCTCATGTGAGGAGACGGCCGGGTGTTTATACGAAGTAGAGAGGCTTAAAGGCCGGGAAAACTATGGTCTGTGGCGACAAAAGATGGTGGCTTTGTTGAAGCACCATGGAGTTTACGGTGCCGTATGTGATACGGGCATGCCATGTAAGGCAACGGTGTATGATAAGCGAATGATGGAGCTTAAAGCCCTCGGTGAGATATTGCAATCCTTGGAGGATGAGATCCTTCGGCAATTTGCCGATGTGGAGGTCGTGAGCGACCTATGGAGGATGCTTGAAGCTCGGTACTCGACCAAGACACCAATTGGACGAAGGTTGCAATTGTGGCAACGCTTCTATACTCATAGGATGAAAAGGGGAACCTCGTTGTGGAACCATGTTGGTGAGATGGACCGTATAGTAATGGACCTACGG
The DNA here is from genome assembly GCA_030789695.1 of Scilla litardierei. NCBI lineage: Eukaryota > Viridiplantae > Streptophyta > Magnoliopsida > Asparagales > Asparagaceae > Scilla > Scilla litardierei. The sequence goes on from CM061142.1 coordinate 571,422,222, forward strand.
GAATTGGGGAGTGTGATAGAGGACGAGCAACATGCCATGGCACTATTGTGTTCTCTTGCTCCGGTGTATTCCAAGTTTGTAGGCTCGATGTTGAATGGCCGAGATTCACTTACGTTGGATGAGGTGAAGTTTGCATTGAATACGGAGGATCTTCAAAGTTTGGTGTTAGTTGACACCGATGGTTGCGAGGTACCCAATGTCATCCGGGGTCGCCAAGAGGGCGGACCCACTCCAAGATCCAAGACGGGCCGTTCCACGAGTTGGAATCGGCGGTAACGACGACGGTCCAAGTCAAGGGGCCGAGGTGACAACAAATGTTTTCTATGTAAGGAAAGCGGGCATTGGAAGAGAGATTGTCCGAGGTTGAAAGCGAGGATGTCGATTGGCATTGTGGAAGAGGTTGCTCAGAGTTCGACTCTTGTCGGAGTACGAGACGAGATGTTTTCTGGCGAGAATGATTGCTCGGTGTTTGCGGCATACTCCGTGGGAGAAGCGCAATGTTCGTGGTTATTGGACTCGGGGTGTTCATTCCATATGACTCCAGATAGGAGTGCGTTCGACTCATACATTTCATGCATTGGAGAGCGGGTTCTCGTGGGGAATGGTATGGAGTGTGAGCAAGTTGGGGGTGGCACGGTCAGAGTCAGGATGCACGATGGCATCGTCCGTGTGTTTGATGGAGTCGGACATGTTCCTGATCTTCGCAGTGGCCTGATATCGATATTAGCTTTGACCGGGATGGGCTACAGGGCAGTGATCGAGGATGATCGACTGCGTATTTCCCGAGGATGCCTGGTTGTCATGAGGGGGAAGAAGCGTGGAAACTTGTATGCGCTCGATGGGCACACAGTAGTAGGCGAGACTGGCAGATCATATGAGTCCGAGAGTAGAGATCCAGCGAGACTGTGGCATCTCAGATTGGGGCATGTTGATGAGCAGAGCCTTGACATTCTTCAGAGGAGTGTGTTCGGAGGTGATCGTGGGCTTGAGTCTTGCAGTGACTGTGGTGCAGAGTGGCCGAGGCAAGTGCAGTTTGGGACAGCTGTCAAACACAGTAGGGAGCCCCTAGAGTGCGTCTACGCCGGCGTATGGGGTCCATGTCCAGTTCCTTCTCTGGAAGGCGCGAGGTACTTCGCGGCCTTCATAGATGACTTCTCGAGGAGAGTCATGGTTACTCTCATGGGATCTCGGGAGGAGATCCATGAGAAGGTGCGGCTATGGAGGAGCATAGTCGAGAGGCAGATTGGTAGACCCGTAGGAGAGATCCGTACTAACGATGTAGAGATACATGATGTTTGCAAGTCAGAGGGGATCGCGTGCCGATACACCATTCCTGATGGAGACCCTCACGGTGGCGTAGCAGACAGCATGATCAGGATGTTGGTAGAGAAGACACGGGGGCTATTGAGACCATCCGGCCTTCCTAGGGAATTATGGGCGGAGACCCTTGCTACTGCGGCATATCTCGTCAACCGAACACCGTCACTTGCTGCAGGTAGTTCTATTCCCGAGGAATTATGGACGGGCAGAGTCGTTGACTTTTCGCACTTGCGTATGTTTGGATGTCCGGTGCGGCCGCACGAGAGGGACGATGACGATGTAGGACAGTGCATGCATGATTGTGTCCTACTTGGGTACGCTGTTGGAGGTGCGAGAGGGTACATGTTATGGTGTCCTAGTACCCGCGAGGTGATTGTCAGACGACACGTCATGATTGACGAGTCTGCAGTGCTTAGGGCGGATCAGACTCATGACGGTGTGTAGAGAACAGAGGACAGCCCGGTCCATAGAGAGGATGAGGTGATTCAGACTCAGACTCAGGCAGATGATCAGACACGTGTGCAGACGGACATGGTGCAGAGTTCATCCGATGTGGTCAGTGTCAGTGATCAGCATGTATCTCATGATGTAGCTCCAGATTCAGTTCAGTTAGAGGTGCAGAGGACAGCGGTCTACGAGGAGGCGTTGCAGTCGGTCGTCGTATCGATGCAGTCAGTTGCAGTGTGTGAGGAGACAGAGGTCTCTCATAGTTCCAGCGTGCACGTTATGGGTGCTCTTGAGGAGACCAAGCATGCTGAGGTGTGCAGCTTTAGCTTCGAGGTAGAGCCGTCGATCTACGGAGGAGTAGGGCAGTTGGTTTCCGCACTGATCACTCCTTATTTTACACCTTTTTCCCGCATTTTTGCATGCCATTTAAATCGCCCAAATCATGTTTTTCACGATATATCGACGATATTGCGATGCTTTTCACGATTTGTTGTTTTTGTCGCATTTCAGGTGATTTGGCGCGATTTGGAGTGATCTCGAGATGCGCTTACTCCAGAGGGTCACCGACGACCTCCCCGAGGGGTATTTTGCTGTTGGAGAGGAGCGGAAGAAGAACGGACGTCGCAGGAGCGACGAGGAGGCCAAAATAAGCAGATTGGGCATGTTTAGTGTCCCACTCGGCCGAGTGGAGGACCCACTCGGCCGACCAGCGAGACACCGCTCGGCCGACCAGATCAGACACGATTCCTATGTGCACTCGGCCGAGCGACGGAGACCACATCGGCCGAGTGAAGAGACCACGTCCGCCCGAGTGGCGCCCAGACGAAGCCCTTCAAAAATCTCCAAGTTTCTGTTTTTCAGCTGCCTGAGCTTCAGAAGATCCACTCGGCCGAGTGGATAATCCCGTCCGCCCGAGTACAATGAAGCCATCGGCCGAGTGACGACAACTCACTCGGCCGAGCCGCCCCCGAAGTAGAGACCCCTGAAGGCCCTGACTTACTGGAAAATTACAGGGTTTCTCACTCGGCCGAGCGACTTTTGTCACTCGGCCGAGTGCGATGCGCTGCCTGTAGCGAAAATTGCGGAAAACAGGCTGCGCAGGGGTATTTTGGTCACAGTTTTTGGGCGATTTTGGGGGGTATTTAACCCCTGTTTTTACCCTAGTTTTGGAGAGCTTCTCCTTAGATTTTTAGCAGCTTTTTAGATTAGCTTTTTAGTTTTATTCTTGAGATTGGAGAGGAGGCAAAGTTTGATTTTTGTTGGATTAATTGAAGAACTCCATTGGTTTGTCTTTCTCTTCCCCCAAAAATTCTATTTTTATTGCATATCTCAATATTGTGATGAATTCTATTGCTTATTTCATTGATTATTTTTGTGATCTTGCTATGAATTGTGAGTAGTCGCCACGTCTTGGGGCGTGGGGATGAATCATACAAACCCAACTTCATATTTGTGATGAATTAGTAGAAATTTTGCTAGAATTGATATCTAGGGATTAGATTGGGATCAATTTACTACGGTTAGCTAGAAGTTCATACCGATCGGGATTTGCAAGAGATTGGATCCCGATTCGATAGGAAACCCTAGAAATCCGAATTGGGTTGGAATCGAATTTCCGTAGTATCGGTTTACAAGAGATTGGACCGATACTAGGGTTTCCGGTTGCAATTCCGTGCCAATACCCGTTTGCAAGAGATTGGACGGGTAGGAACTATCCCAATCTAGATCGCGAGCCGAGTTTGCAAGAGATTGGGCTCAGTGCGTGATTGGACGATGATGTTGATCCTAATGCTAGCTTTCCTAGGCTAGGGTTTGCAAGAGATTGGACCCAAACCTATGATAGCTATAGACCGGCAACAGCGCGAGAGCGTGAGCTTGGTTCTACATTCAGCTGCAACTAGTCCATCCAAAATCTCAATCTAGCAATTTTGAAACCGACAAACCACATTTATGAGATACGGTGAGTAGCGGGGATTCCCCATTCCCTAGACGTTCTTTATTTGATTCGATATTTCCGCACTTTGTCTGACGATTGTGACAGGATCGCCAAAGGCAAATCTTTCTTCTTGAATAGCCAGGGTGATTGGAACAAGCACGGTCATTCGTCCTCCCTGTGTTCGATATCCCGCTCGCTGCTACACCGTGCACTTGCGGTAAAACTACAACCGTTCTTTAGGGATACGTCCCTGAGCGATCACGCACCGATGCCAGAGGTTGCAGTGGGTGAGGAGACGGAGGTCTCTCACGTTTCTAGCACGCTTGAGTTGGTTGCTTCTGAGGAGCACCAGCGTGTTGAGTTGTGCAGCTTCAGCTTCAGGGTAGAGAGGTCTTCTGAGGAGCTTGACATCAGGGTAGAGCATTCGCTGTGCATGGTAGAGCATTCTTCACAGTATGGGCACAGGCGATATGGCTCTCGTTTGGCTAGGGGTAATTTATCAGGTGCATCTTCTGATACTTCAGAGGCCAGACCGGTGGTGATGCAGAGGAGCAGGGAATCTGATAGCGTGGTGGAGCATGGAGACTCCCACGACAGTGTGGAGACTGCGATGGTGGTCTCAGGTGGAGTTGCCACTAGGGACATGGAGCTGAGAGTTAGGAGGCCACATATCGAGTGCGTTCTTGCTCGATATAGGGAGGAGGCAGAGCCGAGAGGAGATCCTTCAGTGTGCACTCATATCTCACCTTCGGCGAGTTCATCACATGGCATGGCAGGTGAGGACGATCTTCAGAGGCTAGATGTTGGTGCGGCGGACAGTTTGACGCTTGTGTGTGTGCATTCGTGTCTTGAGTCGTCGGCACAGTCAGTTGAGACGCGGAGCCGGTGGACGGCGAGTCTTGATGACAGACATCAGCAGACAGAGTGGATACAGACAGTGTATCGATGTGACCCAGCTGGGGTCAGTCTGCAGAGCAGCGGGGATGACAGCGTGTTTCTCATAGATGATGTCCATAGCGAGCATGAGTTGCTCGCGAACCCGTGGGGTGATGATAGGGATGTTCATGGATTGACAGAGGGCTCATTGGACACTGGCACAGTGTCATTTGGTTCGTTCATGGAGTCCGAGCTCGCAGGATTATCCTCAGAGACAGATGACTTCATCGCAGACATGTCGATGAACGAGGCGGAGATGCGTGAGGCTAGGCTCAGACGACTTCTGAGCTTGGCATGTCTCTCGGAGGATTGAGGCGCCAGAGGGCGCGATTTCCAATGTACATGATGGAGGTTCACATGTTCGATGATCAAGGCAAGATGAGTTTATACACGACGTGTGCAGGTTGGTGCTGGAGCTGGAACCGTGCTGAAGAGTGTGTGGATTTATCAGCAGGGTAGAGTGTTGTTTTTGCTAATAAATCCCCCCCTCTACATAACTCTCATGGGGCCCCTCTTTATGGGAGTTGTTGGGGAATAAATGGGTTGTCCCTTGGCTTTCATTTGGGGCAACGGACAGCAAAAATCAGCTCCCCCTTAGTTTCTTTTCCAGAGCAGAAAACTAGAGAGCTGTGCTCTCATTTTTCGTTCCCAAAGAGAAAGGAGAGAAGGCCGGTTGCTTGCTCTTATTTTGGGAGAGAGAAGCAAGGGTCTTGGATCTGAGATTGGAGGAGATCCATGGTGAGTGTCTGCGTGTATTCTTCCTTGTTTGAGATCTAGAGTCCCTTGGGTGGCTTCCTAGTTTGGGGCTATATTACCAAGGAGTAATCTCCATTGGTGTGGGATTGGTCCCTTGAGGAGCTCTACGTGTTGTAGAGGCTTTGTTATTAAGGATTCCCACTTGGTTGAGAGTGTGTGAGCTTGGTGAGAGATCTAGGGTTAGGTCTTGTTGCTTGGAGCTATTCTCTCAATGTGGAGGAAGAAGATGATGGGGTCGGTGTATGCCTTACTTGATCGATAGTGGAACCGGGTGCATTGGATGCTGGATGTAGGTTGTTCGCAACCAAACCAGGGTAAATCTCTGTCTCTTTTGTGTTGCTCTTAATTTCGTATTATATTTGTGTGCTTACATTATCTATCGCAAGATCGTCGAGTGAGTTGGTAGTTGGTGACAACTCTCTCTTGTGCCCGTGAGATGTTTGGTTTTGTGCCTAGATGACATCTCGGTGGAATTCGGGCTTGGGATTGTTTGGCCACCGTTTCCGCGTATTGTAGGTGGCATTGTGTACCTAGCCTAAGTGTTGGGGAGGTGCATCCGGGGATCCAACAATATATTCATATTAGTTAAACAACTAACAACAAACATAAACCAGAATTATTAGATAAATGAGAATATCACCTACCTGCAATGAGATTGTAATCATTAAACATACATACACACATCATTAAACACAGATCAAAGTTTACATCAAAATCAAGTGCTTTGCAAATATAACATTATTCTTTCTGCATGTATATCTCAAAATGAATGAAAAATGGAGGGATGCATGAGTGTAAGTTGATGTCAAGGAAATGAAGTGCAATGTTATAGGACTTCATTTAGAATACCTTCAACTTCATTTTTAGTTCTATATTGGATAATGTATGATATTATGAATTAAATTAGCAAACTCGGAAAAATGCAACAAATTATAGCTAGTGCTCACCATCACTGGTGAACAGATACAACTAATTAAAGAAGAAAATCACAAAAAAGAAAAGAAAGTACCTCAAGGAGAGAGCAATTGATTGAGAGATGTTGCAAAGAAAGATAATGCATAGGTTGGAAGTATATCATATGTTGAATATAAGTTAAGCATGTGCTTAACTAGTATGGTGTCTAGATATAATGAATTATGTGTACATATCCTTATTTAGTGCCTTGAATGGTGTATCTATATTTATAACACGTGTAATTCAAATACTATATATAAGACATAAGGAGTGATGGCTAATCAAGCTCTACATCTTCCTCTTTATTATTTTTTGTTTTCTGATATGCTATTACAGCTTAGGCTTAATTCGAACTCAAACCATAATTATAAAAACTAATCAAACATAAACAACTATTCCTTTCTTTTCAAAACTGTTACCTCTCCTCTTTCTCTACTGGCTGTTGCTACTTTTCTTTGCTCCATCTTCTTTTCTCTCTTTTTATAAATCTTTAGAGATCAGCTCTGATGTTCAAATTTGATTTTTCTTGATCTGTAAACTGGTTGACTTAAAGGTTTTGATTGATGTATCTTTCAGGTTATCGACTGACTCAACTCGTTAATCTGGATTAATGCTAGATTTTCTACTAGTTGTCTTTGATCTATATTAGATTTGCTGTTTTGGCTTGCTTTTTAGCTTACTAGCTACAATCGATTTTGATGATGAAGTGAAGTTGGTAGATTCCATCATCCCAAAGAGCATATCTCATACTACAATGAAGATGGCTAGGACCAACTATCTTCTTTGGACATAATTTGTTTGTCTCTTCGTTGGCTCTTAGAAGTAGAAGTAGAAGCATTTAAGAGAAGATCCATCAAACTCCAAATTCAAAAAGAATGATGATTTGAGTTGCAAGTGATTGATGTGTCATGACCTAGCTTCTCAACATTATGGAGGAGAAATTGAGTGCAAGTGTCATACTTTTAAAGATTGCAAAGGAAATTTGGAGTACATTGAAGGATCTGTACGGGAAATAAGAAGAAAACCTTCCGAGTTACCAAGCTACATGAGTAGCACTTCTCTATGAAGTAGGATTGATGGTCTCTTTTTGATTATTATTCAGAGATGAATAGGATCTTAGATGAGATCAACATGCATCATCCATTGGTCATCGACCTGAAGACATGGCATGGCAGCTATATCAAGAGGTATTTATGATGATCTATTTTCTATCTAGGTTGAATGCTATGCTTGCATAAAAAAATTGGGTTAGGTTCTTAGAGGTAACTTATTCAGTAAGCCATTACTGACTGCTACACTTAACCATATTTGTCAAGTAACATATGACACTTCAGTTAAGAACTCGCATGCTCGTAAGAGTTCAACCAAGATGGCTCGAGAATGTGGTTGTGGTCATGGTCGTATTGTTGTTTTTATGCTGAAAACTCCATGTGCAGCCACAGTCCCCATGGGCCCCCCTCCTTTGACTTGCTGTTGGGAATTGAAGGCCATTTGCCTTCTTGTTTCCTTTGGGCAACCGACTGAAAACTTAGGCAGGCCAGCAGAAATTTCCAGAGAGCCAAAAAGCCAAAAGAGAGGGCTGAAAACCTGAGAGCCGTGCTGACATTTTTTTGGGTGTTCTTGGATCTTGAAATTGGAGAAGGAAGCTAGCACTTTGTTGGAAAGCCAAGAGAGCTTCTTCTCGTGTGAGATTCATGGTGAGTGTTCTTCTTCCTCTAGTTTGAGATCTAGAGTCCTTTGGGTAGCTTCCTAGTTTGGGGCTATATTACCAGGCAGTGATCTCCATTGGTGTGGGATTGGTCCCTTGAACAGCTCTACATGTTGTAGAGGCTTTGTTATCAAGGATTCCCACTTGGTTGAGAGTGTGTGAGCTTGGTGAGAGATCTAGGGTTAGGTCTTGTTGCCTGGAGCTATTCTCTCATTGTGGAGGAAGATGATGTGGTCGATGTATGCCTTGATTGATCAGTAGTGGAACCGGGTGCATTGGATGCTGGATGTAGGTTGTTCGCAACCGAACCAGGGTAAATCTCTGTCTCTTTTGTGTTGCTCTTAATTTCGTATTATATTCGTGTGCCTACATATATCTGTCGCAAGATCGTTAAGAGGGTTGTTTGTTGGTGACAACTTTCTTTTGTGCCCGTGAGGTGTTTGGTTTTGTGCCTATGTGACATCTCGGTGGAATTCGGGCTTGGGATTATTTGTGCTCCAGTGTGTACCTAGCTTAGGTGTTGGGGAGGTGCACGGGGTTCCAACACGTATAACTATATGAAGATGTGGATTTAGGGGGCAGTCTTCCTTAAGAGATAAGGACCGACGTTATTATGCTATTATGCGTAATGTGTCAGGAGTAAACCATCTTTTAAAGAAGTATTGGATGATGTTTGGAAAGCCTAATTGAACTTAAAAGGTTGTTACTGACGACACTTCAACCACTGTTCATGAGTCTCTTACTGGTTCTTTAATCATCTAATGAAGTTTCAATCCTCTCAGCCACTGAGGCGTCCAACTCGACCACCCATGCTAAAACATCATGTATCACATTTATTGTTTCTGTTGATAAACCTTTGGTTTTAAACAGTGGTGCATTATCACATATGATAGGTACTAAATCCAATGTCAAACCTTTCATTTTACTACATTTATACCACCCATTCGTTTAGATGATGTGTCCTCTTATACTACTTATGGGGAAAATGTTGTTCAAGCTACTTCATCTTTAGCTCTGAATAATGTTCTATTTGTTTCAAAATTTCATGTTAACCTTTTATTAGTTAGTTCGCTAATAAGAAATAAACACAGCTGTACAACGTTCTTTCCTTCATAATATGTTTTTCAAGACCTTCTGATTGTGATGAAGATCTATCATGTTGTGAGAAAGATGGACCATATTACTTGGATGATGAGGACCCTCCTACATGCTTGACTATCGCTGAGATTCTAACATTACGACGCTATTGTTTAGGTCATCTGTCTTTGTTGAGATTCTAACATTATGATGAGGACCCTCCTACATGATGAGGACCCTCCTACATGCTTGACTATCGCTGAGATTCTAACATTACGACGCTATTGTTTAGGTCATCTGTCTTTGTTGAAATTGCGTCAGGTTCTACATATTAAGTCTACAATGTCTTCTTTTAAGTATGAATCACCATCATGCTTTCTACCCAGATCGATCGGTTATCGTAGTAGTTTTCTGTTTGAGTTAGTGTATTCAGACTTTTGGGTCCATGGTATATGTCTTTCTGTTCTTCTGTTAATGCTTTTTCCAATATAACCTAGGTCTACTTGTTAAAAGATAAAACTCATGTTTAAAAAATATTTTCAATATTTTTCAATGAAATAAAAGACATAATTTTCTACGCATCGCATATTTGTGTTTGTTATACTAACAATGCCTTTGAATATATGCAAAACGAGATTTCTGTTAGTCAAGTATTTTATACCTAACATCATGTGCTCACATTTTTCAGTAAACTGGTGTAGCTGTACGAAACTGGATGTTACACGGACATTTATGCTTGAAAAGCATGTATCTAAGTATTTATGATCATATGTTTTGTGTGCATGTTACTTGATCAATATGATGCATTCTTCTATGCTTCAAAGCCAAATATCATATTTTTACTTATTTGTTTAAACAAAATTGTATTTCCTTTAGCATCTTGTATATTTAGCTGTACATATTTTGTTCAAAATTTTGTTACCTGACCTTGACAAATTAGCCATTAGATCAATCAACTTTTAGGATAAAAAAGGATATCACTCTTTTTGATCCAGTTTATTATAAGAATTATGTTTAGGTTGCTGTTATCTTTTTGGGTTTATTACCTAATTTGCTCTAGCCTTATATGTCGACTCTATACAGTCTTATATTCAATAACATATTTGTAGTGTTGGATTTCGAACATCAAAACCTTTACATGTGTATGTTCTATGCTCCAAGAAAGGCTTTACTGTCTCACCACCAACTAATTAGACTTCTAGAGTTCAATGTTCTCCATATATACAAAACTTTCGTCTACCACTTTATCTGACTTACATCTCCCCTATTTCTCATTATAGGGATAAGTGATCATCTACTTTACATCATATTTCATATTTTGTTTTCTATGATGGTTTGATCTCTTTCCATCATTTTGTTGTCACTCTCTTCTGTTTCAATTCATAAGCCTTACCAAGAATGTATGATGCATCATGATTGCAAGTAAGCTATCCATGATGAGATGGACGTTATGTTAACCTGTAGGACATATGAGTCGGTTCATGCTTCTATGGAAGCTAATATTGTTGGCTGCCAATTGATTTAAGCTCGTCTGATGGTCGAATGGTTTACTTCGATATATGATGTGGACTATCTTAATACATTCTCTTCTGTTGCTCACTAAAATTCCATTTGAGTTTTTCCTTTGACTATGAATCACATCTGAGTTAGTCGTGGAAAATTCCTTACTCTATGATGATTTTATAAAGATAGTTTACATAGATCAACTTCATATGTATGTTACTCGGTGAAGAATGTGATATGCATGCACAGAAAGATGATATTTGGGCAGAAACAGAGTCCTCGAGATTGGTTTGAGAAGTTTAGTCAGGTGGTTAGCGGTAATGGTTATGGGAATGCCATTTAGATAATTGATTTTCATCTAACAAACAGACTTGGGTTTGATCATTCTGATAGTATATGTTGATGATAATTTGCTGACAGATAGCAATTGTTGCAGGACTAATGAGACAAAAGGAGTACATGTAGACTCATGATCAAGGATATTAGACGGCCATAATATTTTCCATGGATAGAAATTGTACATAACTGACTCATGTAGGACCTACTATTGAATACTAGATTGTTGGGTTGCGAACTTATGGGATATGCAGCATTATGGAATAATTGTAGTCCTCTGCCGGATGATGTTTCATCACATAGGAGATTAGTTGGCAAGTCCATTTATTTGATAGTTACCTGATTAGTTATTATGTTTGCTGTTGGGAGATAGCTTATGTATCAGCATAGAGAAATCTACTGAAGAGTAACCTTGTGAATCTTACTGTATATTAAGGCATCTTTAGGTAAATGGTTATTTTACAGGAGGTATGTGCATGTATGTGCAGTTGATGATTAAAACTTATTTTGGATTTAGCTATATAGATAATAGAAAAGATACGAAGTCTACTTTAGACTATTATACTTATATTGGAGAAAACTTAGTAACCTAGAGAAGCAAAGTGTCATATCTCAGTCATGTGTTGAGGCAAAGTACATTGTTGTGGCGTATACATCATGTGAGATGATATGGTTGACAACATTACTGTAAGAGCTTGGTTTTCAAGAGGACAAGCTAAGAATCAAGTACATCAAGCTGGACTATCACTATATCAGAGATAACATTACAAAGAAACTGATTTGTACTCCTTTTACTTCCTCAGTAAATCAACTAGCTAACATCTTCACCAAATTAGGTTTATCTAGTATTGTCACTATTGTCTTACCTTTTTTCACCAAACCGGGCATGATGGATATTTATGTTCCGCGTGAGAGTGAATGTTAGAATTAGAACATGTATTGAACATAAGTTAAGCATGTGCTTAATGAACATAATGTCTAGATGCAGTGTATCATGTGTTTATGTTCTTAATTAGTGTCTTGGATGTTAGATTTAGATTTATCTAGATTTGAGATGATTAATCAAGTTCTACCTTATTCTCTTATATATATATTTTTTTCCTTTTCAGATAGCCTGAAAGCCAAAAGAAGGGAGAAAGAAAAGATGATGCTTTTCTTTGTTCAATTCAATTCAAAAAAGAGAAAAAAGGAAAAAAGAAAACTCTTTCTCTATCATCAGGTCGTCATTGCCCGCCCCCCCCCCCCCACTTCCCCCCCCCAAAAAAAAAAAACTGTCAATTGGCCTCTTCTCTTTGATCACCTTGTCAACGTCCGACATAGACTAATAAGAACACACTTGCGAGAGAGAAGAGAGTCAATGAAGAGGGGCAAAGTTAGGGCCCTAGTTCAGACGAGCCCTAATTCAACACTCTCTTTTTTAACTAGTGGGTACCGGATCGGGTTGGGTTGGATTCATTAAAAAACTGCGAGTATCATTTACAAAACCAAAACCGGCCAATATATTGGTAGCAATATCAACCATTAGTTAACATTGAGGCATAGCAAAGCCTAAACTGCTACACAATTCGAAAGCCTCGTTATCATGGCAGTGAGGAAATTTTTCTGCCATATGGCCCTATATGGCCAATACAGGGATGATATATAAAACATTGAAAACATGGGTACATTGCTTATGTTAAATTCCTTAAAAAGTCATGTTACGAGGTGGAACTCGCGTACAATGAATTTGTATTATGGGGAACCAAGGGCACGATGGTTATATGGAGAAGAAGGTTTAGGTAGGCTGTTTTACAAGTGAGTAGTGGGGTGAAGAAGTTGGATCCGCTGCCGGTGGCGCACACGGGGTCGAATCTCGCCGGATGCAGCTGAGGAGGGTTGGACGGCAGGGAGCTGACGCTGACTTTGGTCAAGGGGCGAGCTCTCCTGCAGCACGAATAACTCGTCAGAAGGGCAGGGTTGGGGTTCAACCCTTAGCCCATCCGATGCCTAAGTCAGTAATAGGGCTTAAAATGGGGGGCTAGACACGCCGGCCGGACTAACGGTGTGTCGGCTGCACGTGGCGAGCTATGGGTGAGAGAACAAAGATATGGAAGACCTTTGCTCTCGTGTGTGAATAATAGAATGAGAGAGAATTCTCCAACCTCTTCACCGTAAGAGGAGAGGGGGTATTTATACCTGACGGGTGATGACTAGGCGTGCTGAGCTGGCTCGGGTGTCAGCGGAAGCTTCGGACAACGACATCGGGAACAGGAGTTCCTGACCTGCTTTTGTCAGGCGGCGCAACGGCCAAGGGGTGCTTTTGTCGGGATGTCAGGGCCGAAAGCACTAACCGTCAGATGGGTCAGCCGCCAGGGGGTGCTTTGTCAGGCGGTCGGGTGACGTGTGTGTCAATCGCGCCCTTATCCTAGGTCGTTTGTCGTTGGTGACGAACTAAAGGTCGGGCCATGTTATCCCTGGCGTCGGGGCGCATGAGAATCAGGTGGGTCGTCCGGGTCGGGAGTTATCCGGCCCGGCCGCGCCTCCCGTTCGGTCGCGGACTAGGGTTCGCAGGCACAGATAGATACCCGCGCCTAAGTCAGCTGGCCTATCGGTGCCGTCTGGGCGCACCTCAGCACCCCTGGCCTAGGCGTACATCCGCAGTTGTTCGACCCGTTCGGGGCGGTGCGCTCGGGGAGCGCCCGTCCCCATGTGGATTCGGATTTCCGGGGTGGCGGCCTTTTTGTGAAAAGGTGAGTTAATGGGGTACGTTAGCGGATCCGGGCGGTAGTCGGACTCCTACGATCTTTAGGTCGTAACAATTGCCCCCGGCCTTCGAGTCTGAGGCGGCAGCCCGGCTCGGCTCGGAGGGCGAACCATCTCCGACACTCCGGGCCCTCGATATGGGCCTCGGGACCCACCAGGTAGTGACGGCGGCGGCTTCGGAACTCCCGCCTTAGTGGTCATTATTATGATTTGAAAAGGGGGGCAGAGGAAAACGAAGCGTCTCTTCGATTGAGTTTGCGACACGTGGATGAGGTGACCCTCACGCCAGTCGAGGCGTCGGGGACGTCTCGATGGGCGCCGCGTGGCGAAAGTTTGACGGCCGAGATGGCCCGGGGGCCACCTTTACCGCTAAAAGGGTCTGGGAAGCGGTCGGCGGGAGTTTTTGTCTTTCTCCGATTCTCCTCCGGCATTCGATATTTCTGTTTGGAGCTTGCTGGCTAATTTGTCACTTCCGTCGCCGGTCATCTTCTTCCAATCGCATTCCGGGTTCAAGGGATCAACAGGTAACAACAGTTAATTTCCTTCCTTTCCGATCAATGGCTTCTCGTTTCGAGATTGGAGGAAGTAGCCGGGTGGGGGAGGAGGAGTTGGCGGGCGAGGGGGCGTCGCAGCCGGGGGTGCGGCGGCCCAGGGAAAGACGGTCATGGCGATCCGTTGTACCGAGAGACATTGAGTCCCCCCGACGTAGGTTGGATAGGATCAACATCAGGGAGATTCGCGTGCGGTTTGTGCGACAACCCTATGAGGTGCGGGTTCCCGGGTTGGAGGAAGCGGTGAGTTCCCCAGGGGATAACGAGGTCGGGGTCTATGTCCGGTCCTTCGAGTTGGGGCTCCGCTTTCCGATCCATCCGTGCTTGTTTCATTTGTTGAATTTCCTGGAGCTGCCGATATTTGCCTTAGCGCCCCGTTCTTGGGGCTTGTTAGTGGGGTTTGTCGTCTTGTGCCTTGCTTGCTCCTTGAGTCCCTCCTTGGCGTTGTTCCAGCATTTCTTCGTGATTCGGAAGTGGGGGATGTATCATCGCGTTTGCGCCAGGAGAGGGCGAGAACTCATCCTCGAGGTGCCTGACGATGTCGGCGATTGGATGAGGGAGTTCGTCTTCGTGACGGTGCCAAGTGACGTGGCGCTGATGTCGAATTGGGGGGCGCGGAATCCCTTTGTAATTGAAGGGGTGGAGCTGACCGGGGAGGATATTGCCAAAGCTCAGATTTTGAGGGAACTGCCCGAGGCGTGCCGTCATTGGGCGAGTCTAATGCTGAGCAGTCGGCTCGCCCAGGACTTTTGGACCCTAGGTATCTTTGAAGTTTTGTAAACTCTGGGCTAGGCTGGCCCTGATTGTCTCTCTTTTCCTTTTGTAGGCGAAGACGCGATGAGGGAGCCGGAGGAGGTGTCAGGTTCGGCCGGGGCCCCGATCTCAGAGGATACTGATCCCCGCGGGAAAGGCAAGGGGGTGGCTAGCGAGGCAGGATCCCGGGAACATGGGGGCGGGGCCCCCCGTGGGGAGAGGTCGCACCCGGGACGGGGGGCAGTCGGGCAAGGTATATCTGCCGGTGGGCCCGCCGAGGATCTTCATGATGACGCGCCCGTGCGGGTGGCCGGATCCTCCCACCCTCCGCGGGGTACCAGCGGCGGTCGCGCCTCGCCGAGCGCCTGTGGTTCAAAGGTGGCCATACGGGATCCCTTCGTGGGAAATGGGGGTGTCGTCGAGTCCAGCTTGCGAGGGCGCCCTTATTCGTTTTAAGAGGACCCGAGAAGAGGTCGAGGCATACCCAGATGACCGGCTCCACAAGTTTCCTTTCCGAGTCAGCGGCGACGAGTCGGTATTCGAGGACGCGGGAGTGGCGGCGCGCCTCGCCGAGTATTGCGTGTTACCGCGCGATCGTGAGTCTTTGACTCGTGTGGGGGCGGAACGGTTGGGCGGCTCGGCTATATGGCACGTCGTGCAGGTACGCCGGCTTTCTTTCCTCGCCCGCAGGCTTTATTTGTTCGTGTCTCGCTGATTCGAGGTTTATGTAGATGATCGCGAACGTGTTAGCCCTGCGGGGCCGTACCTCCGCAGCCGTCACCAGGGCGTCACTGGACGTGGCGAAGGCGAACCTTGGCGAGGTCAAGGCGAAGCTGAGGGACACGGAGGCGGATCTGGAGAGGGTTAGGGCGGCCTACGGGGTGGAGAAGGGGCGGGCTGCGTATTTCGATTCTTCCAAAGCAATGGTCGAGAAGCAGCTCCAAGAAGTAACGCGAGAGAGGGATGATATCCGGTCGAAGCATACCTCGGAAGTTGCTAGCAAGATAGCAGTGATCGGGGTACAGAGGCAGCAAATAGAGGACCTAAAGGTCGCCCTGGAGACCGAGAAGAGGGAGAAGGGTCTAGCGGTGCGGCGATTGGAGGAAAAACGGGACGCTGAGGGCAAACTGATCGAAGCCGCTATCCGCCGCTATCATGACGAGCATGTTGTGCCGATGCTGCAAGAAGCTAAGGAGGCGGCGATTCGGCAAGTGGTTAAGGATGTGAGAGATCGGTCGGTTGAGAGGCGGCGCCGCTAGAAACGTGGGTTTGGGGAGGTCCGTACCTTCTTGCGAGAGGGTTATAGACAATGTGTTGTTGTGTGTGGAAAGTCCAATGTACGGGCCATCTATTTGAGTAAATATATTGTGATTGTTTCGTGCCGAACTGTATTCTTACTTGGTTTGCTCGTAGAACGTAAGTTTTATGAGGGACGTAATTGGGGGGGGCGAGTACGCAGCTCGGCCCGTGCCCCTCTCCGGTTTGGGTGGCGAGGATTGGTCCTGCCCCGGAGTCTTTGAGAGGGCGGGTATTGGGCCGTCGCCTCCCCGCAGCCTCTATAGTTGGACGGGTATTGGGCCGTCGCCTACCCCGTATGTGGCGCTCCGGTTTGGGTGGTCAAGCTCAGTGAACTTGCCCCGGAGGTCTTCTTTGGGGGGGGAGCGAGTGCGCAGCTCGGCCCGTGCCCCTCTCCGGTTTGGGTGGCGAGGATTGGTCCTGCCCCGGAGTCTTTGAGAGGGCGGGTATTGGGCCGTCGCCTCCCCGCAGCCTCTATAGTCGGACGGGTATTGGGCCGTCGCCTACCCCGCATATGGCGCTCCGGTTTGGGGGGCCAAGCTCAGTGAACTTGCCCCGGAGGTCTTCTTGGGGGGGAGCGAGTACGCAGCTCGGCCCGTGCCCCTCTCCGGTTTGGGTGGCGAGGATTGGTCCTCCCTCGGAGTCTTTGAGAGGGCGGGCATTGGGCCGTCGCCTCCCTGCAGCCTCTATAGTCGGACGGGTATTGGGCCGTCGCCTACCCCGCATATGGCGCTCCGGTTTGGGTGGCCAAGCTCAGTGAACTTGCCCCGGAGGTCTTCTTGGGGGGGGTGAGCGAGTACGCAGCTCAGCCCGTGCCCCTCTCCGGTTTGGGTGGCGAGGATTGGTCCTGCCCCGGAGTCTTTGAGAGGGCAGGTATTGGGCCGTCGCCTCCCCGCAGCCTCTATAGTCGGACGGGTATTGGGCTGTCGCCTACCCCGCATATGGCGCTCCGGTTTGGGTGGCCAAGCTCAGTGAACTTGCCCCGGAGGTCTTCTTGGGGGGGAGCGAGTGCGCAGCTCGGCCCGTGCCCTTCTCCGGTTTGGGTGGCGAGGATTGGTCCTGCCCCGGAGTCTTTGAGAGGGCGGGTATTGGGCCGTCGCCTCCCCGCAGCCTCTATAGTTGGACGGGTATTGGGCCGTCGCCTACCCCGCATATGGCGCTCCGGTTTGGGTGGCCAAGCTCAGTGAACTTGCCCCGGAGGTCTTCTTGGGGGGGGAGCGAGTGCGCAGCTCGGCCCGTGCCCCTCTCCGGTTTGGGTGGCGAGGATTGGTCCTGCCCCATAGTCTTTGAGAGGGCGGGTATTGGGCCGTCGCCTCCCCGCAGCCTCTATACTCGGACGGGTATTGGGCCGTCGCCTACCCCGCATATGGCGCTCCGGTTTGGGTGGCCAAGCTCAGTGAACTTGCCCCGGAGGTCTTCTTGGGGGGGAGCGAGTACGCAGCTTGGCCCGTGCCCTGATCACTCCTTATTTTACACCTTTTTTCCGCATATTTGCATGCCATCTAGATCGCCCAAATCATGTTTTTCACGATATATCGACGATATTGCGATGCTTTTCACGATTTGTTGTTTTTGTCGCATTTCAGGTGATTTGGCGCGATATGGAGTGATCTCGAGATGCGCTTACTCTAGACGGTCACCGACGACCTCCCCGAGGGGTACTTTGCTGATGGAGAGGAGCGGAAGAAGAATGGACGTCGCAGGAGCGACGAGGAGGCCAAAATAAGCAGATTGGGCATTTTTTGTGTCCCACTCGGCCGAGTGGAGGAGCCACTCGGCCGACCAGCGAGACACTGCTCGGCCGACCAGTTCAGACACGAGTTACCTGTGCACTCGGCCGAGCACAGAAGACCCACTCGGCCGAGTGACGATACCACGTCCGCCCGAGTGGCGCCCAGACGAAGCCCTTCCAAAACATCGAAGTTTCTGTTTTTCGGATGCCTGAACTTCAGAAGACCCACTCGGCCGAGTGGAGAATCCCGTCCGCCCGAGTGCAGTGAAGTCATCGGCCGAGTGACGACAACTCACTCGGCCGAGCCGCCCCCGAACTGAAGACCCCTGAAAGCCCCGACTTACTGGAAAATTGCAGGGTTTTCACTCGGCCGAGCGACTTTTGTCACTCGGCCGAGTGCGATGCGCTGCCTGTAGCGAAAACTGCGGAAAACAGGCTGTGCAGGGGTATTTTGGTCACGATTTTTGGACGATTTTTGGGGCTATTTAAGCCCTGTTTTTACCCTAGTTTTGGGAGCTCTCTCTTAGATTTTTTGCAGCTTTTTAGATTAGTTTTTTAGCTTTATTCTTGTGATTGGAGAAGGAGCAAAACTTGGATTTTTGTTGGATTAATTGAAGAACTACATTGGTTTGCATCTCTTTTCCCTAAAAATTCTATTTTTATTGTTTATATCATTGTTGTGATGAATTCTATTGCTTATCTCAACGATTATTTTTGTGATCTTGTTATGATTTGTGAGTAGTCTCCACGTCTTGGGGCGTGGGGATGAACCCTACAAGCCCACTTTCATATTTGTGATGAATTGGTAGAATTTGAGCTAGAATTGCTATTAGAGATTAGATTGGGATCGATTTACTACGGATGGCTAGGTATTCATATCAATTGGGATTTGCAAGAGATTGGATCCCAATTTGATAGGAAGCACTAGAAATCCGAATTGGGTTGGAGTCGGATTTTCGAAATATCGGTTTGCAAGAGATTGGACCGATACTAGGATTCCCGGTTGCAATTCCATACCGATACCCGTTTGCAAGAGATTGGACGGGTAGGAACTATCCTAATCTAGATCGTGGACCGAGTTTGGAAGAGATTGGGCTCGGTGCGCGATTGGACGATGATGTTGATCCTAATGCTAGCTTCCCTAGGGTAGGGTTTGCAAGAGATTGGACCCGACCCTAGGATAGCTATAAACCGGCAACAACGCGAGAGCGTGAGCTTGGTTCTACATTCAGTTGCAACTAGTTCATCCGAATTCACATTCTAGCAATTTTGATACCGATGAACCACATTTATGAAGTATGGTGTGTAGCGGGGATTCCCCATTCCCTAGACGTTCTTTATTTGATTTGATATTTCGCACATTTGTCTGACGATTGTGACAGGATCGCCAAAGGCAAATTTCTCTTCTTAAAATAGCCAGGTTGATCGAAGCAAGCACAGTCATTCGTCCTCCATGTGTTCGATATCCCGCTCGCTGCTACACCGTGCACTTGCGGTAAAACTACAACCGTTCTTTTGGGTCACGTCCCGGAGCGATCAAGTTTTTGGCGCCGTTGCCGGGGAGGCGATTGCGTTTGATTCTTTCTCACCCTAGCTATTCTCTTTTTTTTATTAGTATTATCATTATTTTTATTTCTTATCTCTTACCTAACCCTTCCACGGTACTAATCATTTCTTTGAAACTCTGTTTCCCCTGTGCATGTACACGAGATCTACGGCGGACCCTGAAGTTTTATTATTTGATCCCGAGATCGAACGTACCGCGCGGAGACTTAGAGCGGAAAGAAGACAAGATCCGGAAGGGAGGTATATGACCAACCCGGAAACTCCTGAAGAATTGGCGGCAAGGATGGCGAGGATAATTTCTATTCGCGATAGGCTTCGGCCTAAGACCTCTTCTACTACCTCGTCCATTGCCGTGCCGCAGTTGGCGGCTGACAAGAACTTCGAGCTAAAGACTGGATTGGTGGTTTTGATGCAACAAGACCCATTTCATGGGAACGCCCATGAGAACCCCCACTACCACATCCAATTATTCTTGTCAAAGTGCGCCACATTCCAGATGCCGGGGGTCTCCATCGATGCTATCAGACTGCGTCTCTTCCCCTTCACGCTTAAGGACAAGGCACTCTATTGGTTGAGGACGCATGCTGACGGAGTCTTCACCACTTGGGACGAGTTGGCGAGTGCATTTATTGATAAGTTCTATCCGCCGTCCAAGACGGTGAAGATCCGGAGCGCTCTCATGTCCTTCAAGCAAGGACCACAGGAGACGCTCTATGAAGCTTGGGAGCGTTTTAAGGATTTGCAGCATCAATGCCCGCACCACAGTATAGAAGATTGGGAGCTAGTTCACAGCTTCTACAACGGTCTCCAACCGGGGACCAAACAAATTATTGATGCTGCGGCAAATGGTGCTATCTTGTCAAAGACTCCCGAGGAAGCTACGGCCCTAATTGAGGAGATGGCCTCAAATAATCTACAATGGGGCGATGAGCGAGGACACTCTACGTCCTCCTTAAAGCCAACTAGCATCTACGAGGTAAAGGCCGTAGCGGAGCTTACGAGCAAGTTTGATTCTCTCCACAAGGTAGTGGAGAGATTGGAGAAGTTCATCACGGAGCCCCAAGGGACCCCTTCCACCTCCGCGCCGACGAACCAAATGTGTGATTGGCAAGACCAATCTCAAGCCATGTACTCGGGAGGAGAGCAAGTAGAAGGATCCTTGGAGCAAGTACAATATGTTGCGGGGAACCAAGGATATTGGGCCAATCCGGCCACGAGAAATCATCCCGGATTCTCTTACGCCAACAATGAAGGAGCTTTGAACCCGCCACAACAACCACCTCAACAATCTCGACCACCACCACCCCAACAACAATACTATCCACCGAGGGGGCCTCCACAACAAAACTTTCAACCAAAGCAACAAGTTCCACCATATAGGCCTCCCGGATACAACCAAGGGTGGAGGAATCAAAATCAAAACCCTCCACAAGCTCCACAACGATCCGACTTCGAAACTAGAGTGGAGGCGTTCATGGTCGAGCAAAATAAGGTAAATGCTAGCTTGAAGGCGGGGCAAGACTCCCTTAATACCGTTGTGGCTCAAATATCGGAGCAATTGGCGTTGCTCAATCGGAACACTCAAAGATTGCCGGCGCAACCGGAGCAAAACCCACGGGGCAACACGGGCCACATCAATGTCGTAGTTGCCGGTACTACTAGAGGCGGGAAGGACACCACCCCCGCCATGATTCCTATTGAGGAGCCCGTGGAGGAAAGCTTGGAGCCAATTGAGCCGATAGTTGAAGTTGAAAAAGAGAAGGAGCCACAAGACAAAGAGAAATCTAGAGCGGAGCAATTGATTGAGGAAAGGCGCTTCATGCCACCGGTCCCTTTCCCCCAAAGGCTCGCTAGAGCGAAAATGGAGAAAAGGCTAGCAAAATTTCTCGAGTACCTAAGAGGAGTTAGCCTTAACATTCCCTTGACGCCATCGTCGAGATCCCCACGTATGCTAAATTTTTGAAGGACTTGATCTCGGGGAGGAAAAGGAAGGAGAAGATCATGCTAGCCGAGGAGGGCTCTTGGTTCACCAAGAGAGAGAAGGAGCCGGCAAAATTTAAAGATCCGGGGAGTTTTCGGATTCCTTGCACTTTGGGCGGCGTCCCTCTTCAAAAGGCGTTGGTTGATCTTGTGGCTAGTGTGAGCCTCATGCCTCTCTCCATGTTCTTAAGGTTAAACACCTGGACAAAGTTGAAACCCACCGACATGCGCATTCAATTAGCCGATGGACGGATAACAAGGCCGGTGGGGATTGCCGAAGACATACCGCTACAAGTCCCGGGTGGAATATGTTTGCCATGTGACTTCGTGATCATGGACGTCAAGGAGGAGGGAGATACTTCATTGATACTTGGACGCCCGTTCCTAGCCACAGCCGGAGTCATCGTCGACGTGCGCGAAGGTACCCTAACTTTAAACGTCGGAAACATCGAGGTGGAGCTCCACATTCCTAAGGCCATGAAGCACATGCCTTATCATGAGGAACTTGACTACATGGACCTCCTCGACGAGGTGATAGAGGAGGCGATCCCTCACTCAATTGACGCTCTTTTTGACGAAGATTTCGAGGAAGGCCCGGATTTAGGCCACGATGAGAAGAAAAATGATTCCCCCGACCTCTCCGCTGAAGATGATGAAGGCGACGCTGATGTCGCAAGGATTCGAGAGCTCTGCAAGCTCTCGAAACTAAAGTCTCCGAAGAAAGCTCCGCCGGCACGGAAATCGGCATCACCGGTTAAGCCGTTGACCGGAGCAAATGCTAGCTTGGGGGAGCCTCCCCCCAACACTAATCGAAACGAGAGACCACCGCGGGAGAACACTACGCCGCAACTTCCCAATCCAAGCGTTCTCCCCGGAAAGTTTGATGGGTGCATCGCATATGCACCAAACATCCCGCATTGATTGAAAATTATAGGGGGTCGAGCTCACGACCTTAAACGAGCGCTTGTCGGGAGGCAACCCGACGGTTTTTGCTTTATTTTTACCTTTTCTTTATTTTCGTTTTAGAAATTTTTAGTGTTTTGAGTCGTTCGCCCAAAAATTTTGTGATAACGGGTCCTATTTTTCTTGACAGGAGAGGAGATAGGTAGATCCATCATGAGGAGGATGAACGAGTCGACGAGGAGTGCCCCAAGAAGGCGCTCGACGCTTAGGAGGAAGATGAAATCGATTGGAGGAAGAAAGACGGAGTTTAGAGCCAAAACGAAGACAAACAGCAGAACACAAGGCTCACTCGGCCGAGCATACTAGTCACTCGGCCGAGTACACAAGTTCGTCCGGCCGAGCCGCTCACGAACGAGGGAAGTCTGCTGTACCCAACTCTCTGTTTATTTTCTTGATTTCGATATAACTGCTACTCGGCCGAGTATATATATTCACTCGGCCGAGTGAAACGGATACCCTCCTAGGGCGAGTCATGCCGAGTAGCTTGAGTCACTCGGCCGAATGGACTTACTCCACTCGGCCGAGGCTGGCAAAGCCACTCGGCCGAAGCGATAGCGGGGAGGAAATTTTCATTGGCCTCGCTCGGCCGAGTGACCATGTCACTCGGCCGAGTCGTAACTTTTTTATATAAAGGGCGAGGGGGGGCGCATTTTTCGAAATCGCAAAAATCCCCAACGAGCCCGCGCCCCTTCAGCTCCCTCGCCCGACCCTCGCCCGCTCGCGCCCCCACTCGCCCGACCGCCGCTGCCACGCCACCGCTCGGCCCGCCACCGCCGGCCGAACACCCCCGTCGCCTCGCCCGAGTCGCCGCTGGCGGCCGTGTCTCCGGCCACCTCCGGTACCCCTATTTCGCCTATTTTTGCCTCTTTTTGTGTATTTTTCGAGGATCCGTGTATTAATCGAATCAATTCCTATATCTATCTATTATACCCCTAATACTCCATACATTTTGAATATTACCCGCTGAAATCGCCGTTTCATGCGCAGGTTGTTTTTTGGAGCTTAGGGGAGCCCAGTGGAGCTTCTACGGGCTGATCCGGACTTCGCGGAGGCGCTGACTTCGCACGCTTCCACTGCTTAGCACTCGCGGCGTGTCGGGGTACACTCTTTCCACTCTTTTACACGCACCGCACTTTTTTCACTTTTCGGCGCGCTCGGGGCCGATATGCCGCCCCGGACACGGCCGCGGTCGAAGAGAGCTTCCGCTAAGCGGTAGCGGTCGGATGATGCCGGCCCCTCCCATGAGTTGGAGGACTCTCCTCCATCGTCCCCCACACACCCAGCACAGCCTGCAGGCCCCGCACACCCCGCACAGCCTGCAGTGCACCCACAGCCCGCATAGCCTCTCCCTGCCGACCCACAGCCACCACCACCGGCTCCACTGGTCGGGCCGCTCAGGATTACGTTCCGAGACGACGCACACCGCGCCGTCTTCGAGCGTATCTCCCAGCGCTCGATCGTACCCTCCAGGTTTGCACACCTCGCTGACCTAGGACGCCTGGGGGTACTAGAGGGGATGCTCACGTTGTACGACAACGTGGGCTGGCGAGATTTTCTGCAGGTGTCGGCGGATACTTTTACCCGCCCGACACTTGAGGTTTTGAGTTCGATCGCCCGGACCGATGAGGGATGCTCATTCCGGTTCATGGATCGAGAGTGCTAGGTCACTCTCGATATGATGAGAGCATTCTTCTCGTGGCCCGCTGTCCCCGGTGCCGATCGCGGTTACGGCCCCACCCATATCCCCCCACCTTCCTTCGACGCCGGTGCCTTCTGGGCCCGGATTACGGGTCACCACGCTGCCTTTGACCCTAGTAGGGCCAAGGCCTCGGCCATTGTCCACCCCTGCCTCCGCATAGCCCAGCGCCTCATGGCGACCACCTTCTTGGCCAGATATGAGCCGGGCACGATGTCTACGCCAGAGCTCTACATGCTCTATGCGATGACACGTCCCAGAGCTCTATCTAGGGATGGAGACGAGCTTGTCCCCGCCGTCGTGATCGACATTGCGGCTTGGTTTTTAGACCGCATCTTTGTATCGGTGGGCGCTCGCTCACCGATATGCTGCGGCGGTCTGATCACCTTGCTTACCATGATGACCGGCGAGGACCTCCCTGACGACTTGCGATGCGTCCCGGGCCCCACTTCTCTGTCGATAGACGTTATGGCCCGGATGAAGATGCTTCGTCCGCATGGTGAGCGTCATTGGGTCTGGTTGCACGGCCCTTACGGTGCCGACTACATGATTCTCCCGAGCCCTGCTCGGACTCAGATTGCACCAGCCCACGTCGACTGGCTCCCTGCGATGGATGTTCTCATCCCCGCTGCCTACGTGCTCGAGGCCGAGGAGGCCGAGCAGGCCCACGCTGCCCACGCTGCCCACGCTGCCCCCCGCAGACCCTGCTGCACACCCTGCCGAGCCTGCTGCCGACCCTGTTGACCCAGTGGCCCCTCAGCCTATTCCTGATGTTTCTGCCGCTCTTGACACCTCTGTCCCCACCTCTGTCAGTGTCACGAGTACCTCAGCTGAGACCACTTCCACCACCACTTCCGAGTAGGGCTGTTGACGAACGAGCTTGAACAGTGTGCTTGGTTTTGTTCATGAACAAAATCCATGTTCAAGCTCTGTTCGTTTACTAACCGAGATCTAAAAGCATGTTCAAGCTTGTTTGTTAAGCTTACCGAACGAACGTAAATGAACATAAACGAACGTAAACCGAGCTTACCGAACGAACGTTCTGTTCATTAACAAGACTTATCGAGCTTGTTCGTGAACATGTTCGGGAACGTGTTAACGAACACACAATCAATCTTGTTCATGAACAGATTTGCAAACAAACGAACGAACAATGGCAATGGACCAAAAGAGAGCTGGGAGCCTGCGAGTCTAGGAGTGGGAAGCTGGGAAGTTGCAGAGGTGGATGTGTTTAATTCAATTTGAAGATGTGAGTGTTTAATTTTAATTTTAGTTCACTCAAGCCCTTGTTCACGAACACTTAACGAGCTTATTCACGAACATCACTTAACGAGGTTGTTCACGAACACTTAACGAGCTTGTTCACAAACATCACTTAACGAGCTTATTCACGAACACTTAACGAGCTTGTTCATGAACACTTAACGAGCTTGTTCACGAACACTTAGCGAGCTTGTTCATGAACATAAATAAACGAACATAGTTATGTTCAAGCTCTGTTCGTTTACTAACCGAGCTCTAAAAATCTGTTCAAGCTTGTTCATTAAGCTTCCCGAACGAACGTAAACGAACATGTACCGAGCTTGTTCACGAGTAGTTCGTCGAACGTTCTGTTCGTCAACAGCCCTACTTCCGAGGCTGTCACCACCACTCCCACCACCACCACTGGCCCTCTGTCCGTCGAGCCACTTTGCTCCGCACTCCCCGAGCGCCCGCCGACCTTTGTTGAGAGTGGAGAGCCCTCGTTTGCCGCGGTCGTGGAGACCATGGCTAGCATGATCTCCGCTGGGGTTGCGCCTTTTGGTCCACACACTTCCGCCCCAGCGGTAGTTACCTCTGTCTCCACCCCTGCTGTATTTTCTGAGAGCGTCGTGGCGTCTGTCCACACTTCTGTGCCACTGACCTCTCTAGCCGCCTCGCAGCCACTTTTGCACTCTTCTTTCGCTGCCGCTGCCTCCACTTCTCACCGCGCGTCCCGGCCTCACACTGAGGCCAGGCCCACATTTGCAGGCACGGCACCTTTTGTCCCCTTCCCTGCTGAGCCCGTTACATACTCTACTCGCGTACGCCAGCCTCGCCCTGCACAGCCTAGACCGGTGCGTCCCTCTGCACCACCCCCGCCCGACACTGTACTGCAGAGCATACGTGCTCTTGAGTTGGCGGTGAGTGGTCTTAGAGGTGACCTTAGGACCCTGTCCTCCACCGTCTCTGCGATGGCTGGACGCTTCGAGCTGATCCCCCAGATCCACTACTGCCTTACACAGGTCTTGGAGCGTCTCCCACGCGTACCCCCACCCACTGATCACTCCATATTTTACACCTTTTTTCCGCATGTTTTCACGCCATTTCGATTGCTCATATTGCGATTTTCAAGATTATTCGACAATATTGCGATGCTTTTCACTATTTCTTGTTTTTGTCGGATTTCAGGAAATATGGAGCGATCGGGAGCAAAAATGAGCTTAAAGGATTTGCACCCACTCCAGAGTGTCAACCATGGTCCTTTTGAGGGTTATTCTGCAATGGAAGACGAGTGGAAGAAGAAAGAACGTCGTAGGAGCGACGAGGAAGCGAAAAGATGGAGATTGAGCATTTTCAGCATGCCACTCGGCCGAGTGAAGGAGTCACTCGGCCGAGCATTGAGACCCTGCTCGGCCGGCCAGATCGGACACGCAACAGAGATGTATCAGCGTGCACTCGGCCGAGCATCGCACGCCCACTCGGCCGAGTGCGGAGACTCCGTCCGCCCGAGTGGCACCCAGACGACGGCAAGCCAAAATGTCCAACTCTCTGTAATCCGTCAGTCGACTACGAGCTCCGACTCGGCCGAGTTCCAAAAGCCCCTCGGCCGAGTGACAAGAAGCCATCGGCCGAGTGATGCCGAGGACACGCAGCGCCCAGATTTTCAGACAGCCTCTCACTCTTTTGAAATCTGCTATCATTCCAGCAATCAAAGTATTTTTCTCATATTTTTTATGGATAGTAGACTTCATGACGGTTCCAACGCCGCCAAGAACGCGCAAATCGGAGGTCGGATGAAATCTAGGGAATTTCTGCAAGTTGATGCTGCAGTGCTGGAATTTCCACTCGGCCGGGTCACATATTCCACTCGGCCGAGTGCGGCCTGGGCCCAGATTTTAAGTTGCGGTTTGGGCTGTTTTTGGGCACGAATTTGAGGGGTTTTCTAGGGTTTCTTGCTAGGGTTTTGGGGGAGTATTTAAGGGGTTTGTAGCCACCATTGTAGAGGACCCCCCCATGTTTTCTTAGGTTCCCAAAAATGTTTTATTAAGGATTATTTTAGAGGTTAGGCCATGCCCTAGGCCCCCTCTTGGATCTAAAAGCTTGTATTTTGGATTGAAGATCTTCATCAAGCTAAGTATTTTCTTCTTTTTATTTGAATCTTTGTTTTTTCTATCTTTTTGTATGCAAGCAATGATTTCTATTAATTCTCATATCCTTATTGCTATGCTAGAGTAGATTTGTTGTTCTAGGGTTTGAGGATGAACCCTATGGATCTAATTTCAGATTTGTGATGAATGAATTTCCAAATTACTAGAATTGCTAGGAGGTTAGGTTGTGATTGATTTATTACGGATAGCTAGGGATTTCCATCGATTGGGGTTTGCAAGAGATTGGATTCTAATCGATGGGAAGGCCTAGATATTCGATTTAGGTTTACAATTGGGTTTCTCTAGATTTGGTTTGCAAGAGATTGGAACAAAGCTAGGATTTTTAATTGTAAATCTATACACATATTCGTTTGCAAGAGATTGGACGAATACGAGCTATCACAACCTAGATCGTAACTCGAGTTTGCACGAGAGTGGGCTCGAGGGGCGATTGAACGATGATGTCGATCCTCATGCTAGCGGCTTAGGTTAGGGTTTGCAAGAGATTGGGCACTAACCTAGGTTTGCTATAGACCGGCAATAGCGCGAGAGCGTGAGCTTGGTTCTACATTAAGTTGCGACTAGTTCACCTCAACGCAAGTCTAGTAATATTGAGATTCACTATTAACAATGATGCATGACGGTCCGTAGTGGGGATTCCCTAGCCCTAGACGTCTTTATTTGATTTTATATCCCCATACTTTGCCCGACGATTGTGACAGGATCGCCGCAAGGCAAATTCCCTTTTTTATTATATTGTATTTAAATCTATATTTGACCGATTTCTTTATCATCGACACCGACATCCACCACTATTTCCATTATATCATTCCATAACCATCTCCACCAATAATTCATTCGTAGTCAAACCAACCTAGGATAGATTGGAACCAACACCACCTCCTCGTGTTCGATACCCGCTCGCCGCTTTGCCGTGCGCTTGCGGTAAAACTACAAGCGTTCTCCGGGTGTGTATCCGGAGCGATCAAGTTTTTTCAAAAACTTGATCGCTCCGGGACGTACACCCGGAGAACGGTTGTAGTTTTACCGCAAGCGCACGGTATAGCGGCGAGCGGGTATCGAACACAGGGAGGACGAATGACCGTGCTTGCTCCTAATCAACCTGGCTATTTAAGAATAGAGAGAATTGCCTTGGGCGATCCTGTCACAATCGTCAGACAAATGTGCGAAATATCAAATCAAATAAAGAACGTCTAGGGAACGGGGAATCCCCGCTACTCACCGTATTTCATAGATGTGGTTCGTCGGTATCAAAATTGCTAGAATGAGAATTTGGATGAACTAGTTGCAACTAAATGTGGAACCAAGCTCACGCTCTTGCGCTGTTGCCGGTCTATAGCTATCCTAGGGTCGGGTCCAATCTCTTGCAAACCCTAGCCTAGGAAAGCTAGCATTAGGATCAACATCATCGTCCAATTGCGCACCGAGCCCAATCTCTTGCAAACCCGGTCCACAATCTAAATTAGGATAGTTCCTACCCGTCCAATCTCTTGCAAACGGGTATCGGCACGGAATTGCAACCGGAGATCCTAGTATCGGTCCAATCTCTTGCAAACCGATACTTCGAAAATCCGACTCCAACCCAATTCGGATTTCTAGGGCTTCCTATCAAATTGGGATCCAATCTCTTGCAAATCCCAATTGATATGAATACCTAGCTATCCGTAGTAATTCGATCCCAATCTAATCTCTAATTATTGATTCTAGCACAATTTCTACCAATTTATCACAAATACGAAATTGGGCTTGTAGGGTTCATCCCCACGCCCCAAGACGTGGAGACTACTCACAAATCATAGCAATAGCACAAAAATAATCAATGAAATAGACAATGGAATTCATCACAACAATGATATAAACAATAAAAATAGAGTTTTTGGGGAAGAGAGATGCAAACCAAAGTAGTTCTTCAATTAATCCAACAAAAATCCAAGTTTTTCTCTTCTCCAATCACAAAATAATAAAGCTAAAAAGTAATCTCAAAAAGCTGCAAAAAATCTAAGAGATGGCTCTTAAAACTAGGGTAAAAACAGGGCTTAAATAGCCCCAAAAATCGTCCAAAAATCCTGACCAAAACGCCCCTGCACAGCCTGTTTTCCGCAAATTTCGCTACAGGCAGCGCATCGCACTCGGCCGAGTGACAAAAGTCGCTCGGCCGAGTGAAAACTCTGTCATTTTCCAGTAAGTCGGGGGCTTCAAGGGTCTTCAGTTCGGAGGCGGCTCGGCCGAGTGAGTTGTCGTCACTCGGCCGATGGCTTCACTGCACTCGGGCGGACGTGGTTTACCACTCGGCCGAGTGGGTCTTCTGAAGCTCAGGTGGCCGAAAAACAGTAACTTCGATCTTTTTGAGGGCCTTCGTCTGGGCGCCACTCGGGCGGACGTGGTATCGTCACTCGGCCGATGTGGTCTCCGTCGCTCGGCCGAGTACACATGGAAAACGTGTCTGAACGGGTCGGCCGAGCAGTGTCTCACTGGTCGGCCGAGTGGCTCCTCCACTCGGCCGAGTGGGACACAAAAGATGCCCAATCTGATTGTTTTGGCCTCCTCGTCGCTCCTGCGACATCCATTCTTCTTCCGCTCCTCTCCAACAGTAAAATATCCCTCGGGGAGGTCGTCGGTGGCCGTGTAGAGTAAGCGCGTCTCGAGATCACTCCTAATCGCGCCAAATCACCTGAAATGCGACAAAAACAACAAATCGTGAAAAGCATCGCAATATCGTCGATATATCGTGAAAAACATGATTTGGGCGATCTAAATGGCATGCAAATCCACGGGAAAAAGGTGTAAAATATGGAGTGATCAAAATCCCCCAAGCTTGCCTCTTACTCGTCCTCGAGGAAGATAAGTAAAAGGTGAACCCGGTGGATTCGGAAAACGAAAACGGCGAAAAACGAAAAAAAAAAAATGAAAAACGAAGAAGAATGAAAACCAAATGAAAATAAAGACGAAAGAAAGAAGCGAAGAGGTAGGGTGCTAGATCATTTTCTCAGGACGTGGGTTTCACTTACTCTTATAGCATGCACCGAATGAGAAATACATGTCAAAGAATCTTATTTTGATATCATAGTATAATAGTGCAAATAGAAATAGAAAACCCACGAACAATGATATAATCATGAAGAACGGAATGATTTTAAAATTAACATTGCCTGAATCATTTAAAGCGGTATACAAATCACAGATCACACACTTTTCAATTGAACGCTTTCTATCTGGAGTATAAGAGTATCACACTATAGAATAGAGAGAATGAAAAAGTTTGGATTTCATGAAATGAACGCTAGGCTTAGATTTCTGGATTTCGTGAAGCTAGAAACAATCTCACCGAGTATAGAATATTACTTAGCCTAGGTTGTCGTGCGATGTCAAGTAGTCACTCTCTCACACATCAATGGATCCCCTCCCCCAAGCTTATCTATAAGCGTGGTGGCACAAAAATATTTACATCCCCATTTTTATATAGCTCCAAAAGCAAAGAAAAGAAAGAAGAAAGAAAGAAAGTGAGATGTGATCTTTTATTGAGGACTTTTCCTTTTTTTAGAAGAAGGGATTTGGAGCTAGGAATTAATAGCGGGGGAAATGCCATAAAATAGAATCACTAAGGGGAGATTCACCAATGATTTTTAAAAGTAGAGAATGATGTTCAAGATTTGTGGAGAAAAAAATATATATAACTCTCGGTTCACTCTATAAGACATGCACGACAACTTCAGCAGGGTAATCTAATCTACTCAGTTTCGATCACAAAAAAGCTAACTAATCCAGATATATCATAGCTAACATCATTCAATCATCCCGAAGTGAAGTGTACAATTCATGCATATAGAAGTGATATAGGAAAAGAAATCGGTACTCCAGATATAGGCATTCAATGCGTGAATCTTGGTGTGTTTTCTGTGATAGCATACATATGAATATTCAGGCTCAGTTAATAATAAAACTTCATCCATTTTCATGCGGAGAAAGTGTGGGTTACTATTCTAGATGCAAAGCAAGTCATAACATATGATATCAGAAATAAAATCTAAGACGTGACAAATATAGCATGCATATAGAATAAGCTAACTCCACGTAGACATCATCACAGAAAATTCATCTCTAGCATGAGATGAAAAAGGAAAGAAATAAAGATAAGAAAAATAAAACTATGCAATGCGGCACACAGAGAAATAAGAAAAACGTGATGCATGGCAAAATGAAAGAAAATAAAGAAAAATGAGTGCAAAAGTGAAAAGAAACGGTGTGAAAAACTAAAAATAAAGGTGGCAAATCGAAAAAGAACGTGAGAACTCACTCCCCCAAGCTAAAGTGCACAGTGTCCTCAATGTGCAAAGTGGGGCACACAGAGAGACAAGTAATGAGAGGGGCAAGTGAGGATGCATGCATGATGGAAAGAAAAAAGAGAATAAAACGAAAAATAAAGAAATGAAAATATGATGCGGATATGATGCATGCACAGATATGAGTGATACGAGTATAAATGGGTCACCAAAAGCTCTCCCTCTCTCCCAAAAGAGATATATAAAGATACGGCAAATGAGAATCACAAAAAAGTGAGGGGAGGGGGGTGGACAAAAAGGCATCAGGACCCAGCAGAAACGGGCAGCACCACGGCAAAAGGAATCGATGGCATCAAGGGTGCCTAGGAAGGTGGTGTTGCGCCGTCTCCGTCCTGAGGCGGAGGAGGAGGTGGTGGTGGTGTAGGCTGCTGAGCTGGGGTGGGCGTGGAAGTGGAAGCAGGTCTAGTGTGTGTGGCAGTGTGAGTGGGAACCTACTGGGTGGGTGGTGGTACGCGCGGAAGACGCTCTAAGATCTGTGTCAGGCAGTAGTGGATCTGAGGGATCAGGGCAGAGCGTCCAGCCATCGTAGAGACGGTGGAGGACAGGGTCCTAAGGTCAGCTCTAAGACCACTCACCGCCAACTCAAGAGCACGTATGCTCTGCAGTACCGTGTCGGGCGGGGGTGGTGCAGAGGGACGCACCGGTCTAGGCTGCGCGGGGCGGGGCTGGCGTACGCGAGTGGAGTATGTAACGGGCTCAGCAGGGAAGGGGACAAAAGGTGCCGCGCCAGCAAATGTGGGCCTGGCCTCAGTGTGAGGCCGGGGCACCGGCTGGTGAGAAGTAGAGGCAGCGGCAGCAAAGGAAGCGTGCAAAAGTGGCAACGAAGTGGCAAGAGAGGTCAGTGGCCCAGAAGTGTGGACAGACGCCACGACGCTCTCGGAGAATACGGCGGCTGTGGAGACAGAGGACTCTACCGCTGGGGCAGAACTGTGTGGACCAAAAGGCGCAATCCCAGCGGAGATCATGCTAGCCATGGTCTCCACGACCGCGGCAAACGAGGGCGCTCCACTCTCGACAAAGGTCGGCGGGCGCTCGGGGAGTGCGGAGCAAAGAGGCTCCACGGACAGAGGGCCAGAGGTGGCAGCGGGAGTGGTGGGGACAGCCTCGGAAGTGGTGACAGTGGTGGAAGTGGGCTCAGCAAAAGTACTCTCGACACTGACAGAGGTGGGGACAGAAGTGTCAGGAGCAGTGGAAACGTCAGGAACAGGCTGAGGGGCCACAGGGTCGACGGGGTCGGCAGCAGGCTCGGCAGGGTGTGCAGCAGGGTCTGCGGGAGCAGCGTGGGCAGCGTGGGCAGCGTGGGCCTGCTCGGCCTCCTCGGCCTCGAGCACGTACGCAGCGGGGATGATGACATCCATCGTTGGGAGCCAGTCAACGTGGGCCGGTGCAATCTGGGTCCGAGCTGGGCTCGGGAGAATCATGTAGTCGGCACCGAAAGGGCCGTGCAACCAGACCCAATGACGCTCACCATGCGGACGCAGCATCTTCATCCGGGCCATAACGTCTATCGACAAGGAAGTGGGGCCCGGAACGCGGCGCAGGTCGTCAGGTAAGTCCTCGCCGGTCATCATGGTAAGCAGGGTGATCAGACCGCCGCAGCATATCGGTGAGCGAGCGCCCACCGACACAATGATACGGTCTAAAAACCAAGCCGCAATGTCGATCACGACGGCGGGGACAAGCTCATCTCCATCCCTAGATAGAGCTCTGGGACGTGTCATCGCGTAGAGCATGTAAAGCTCTGGCGTAGACATCGTGCCCGGCTCATATCTGGCCAAAAAGGTGGTCGCCATAAGGCGCTGGGCAATACGTAGGCAGGGGTGGACAATGGCCGAGGCCTTGGCCCTACTAGGGTCAAAGGCGGCGTGATGGCCTGTGATCCGGGCCCAGAAGGCACCGGCGTCGAAAGAAGGTGGGGGGATGTGGGTAGGGCCGTAACCGCGATCGGCTCCGGGGACTGCGGGCCATGAGAAGAACGCTCTCATCATATCGAGAGTGACCTGGCACTCTCGATCCATGAACCTAAATGAGCATCCCTCATCGGTCCGGGCGATCGAACTCAAAATCTCAAGTGTCGGGCGGGTAAAAGTATCCGCCGACACCTGGAAAAAATCTCGCCAGCCCACGTTGTCGTACAACGTGAGCATCCCCTCAAGTACCCCCAGGCGTCCTAGGTCAGCGAGGTGTGCAAACCTGGATGGTACGATCGAGCGCTGGGAGATACGCTCGAAGACGGCGCGGTGTGCGTCGTCTCGGAACGTAATCCCGAACGGCCCGACCAGTGGAGCCGGTGGTGGTGGCTGTGGATCGGCAGGGAGAGGCTGTGCGGGCTGTGGGTGCACTGCAGGCTGTGCGGGGTGTGCGGGGCCTGTAGGCTGTGCTGGGTGTGCGGGGTGTGTGGGGGACGGTGGAGGAGAGTCCTCCAACTCGTGGGAGGGGCCGGCATCATCCGACCGCTTCCGCTTGGCGGAAGCTCTCTTCGACCGCGGCCGTGTCCGGGGCGGCATATCGGCCCCGAGCGCGCGCCGAAAAGTGAAAAGTGCGGCGTGTGCACAAAGAGTGGAAAGAGTTTACCCAAACACGCCGCAAGTGCTAAGCAGTGGAAGCGTGCGAAGTCCGCGCCTCCACGAAGTCCTGAGCAGCCCGTAGAAGCTCCCCTGAGCTCCCCTAAGCTCCAAAAAGCAACCTGCGCATGGAAAAGCGATATCAGCGAGTAATAATCAAAATGTATGGAGCAATAGGGGTATAACAGATAGATATGTGAATTGATTCGGGTTAGGGGTTCGATTAATACACGGATCCTCAAAAACTACGCAAAAAGAGGAGAAAATGGTGAAAACGAGCGAACCGGAGGTGATCAGAGACAAGGCCGCCGGCGGCGACTCGGGCGAGGCGTCGGCGGGCTCGGCCGGCGGTGGCGGGCCGAGCGGCGGCGGGGGCAGCGGCGGTCGGGCGAGTGAGGGTCGAGCGAGGGGGAATCGGGCGTGGGAGCTGAAGGGGCGCGGGCGAGAATTGGGGATTTGCGTTTTCGAATTCCGCGCCCCCCCTCGCCGCTTATATATAGAAAAGTTACGACTCGGCCGAGTGACGTGCTCACTCGGCCGAGCGAGGCAAATAAAAATTTCTCCCCGATATCACTTCGGCCGAGTGGCTTTGCCAGCCTCGGCCGAGTGGAGTAAGTCCATTCGGCCGAGTGACTCAAGCTACTCGGCATGACTCGCCCTAGGAGGGTGTCCGTTTTACTCGGCCGAGTGAGAATGTAGACTCGGCCGAGTAGCAGTTCTAATGAAATGAGGAAAATAGACAGAGAGTTGGGTACAGCAGACTTCCCTCGTTCGTGAGCGGCTCGGCCGGACGAACTTCTGGACTCGGCCGAGTGACTAGTATACTCGGCCGAGTGAGCCTTGTATTCTGCTGTTTGTCTTCGTTTAGGCTCTAAACTCCGTCTTTCTTCCTCCAGTCGATTTCATGCTCCTCCTAAGAGTCGAACGCCTTCTTGGGGCGCTCCTCGTCGTCTCGTTCATCCTCCTCATGATGATCTACCTATCTCCTCTCCTGTCAAGAAAAATAGGACCCGTTATCACAAAATTTTTGGTCGGATGACTCAAAACGCTAAAAATCTCTAAAACGAAAATAAAGAAAAAGTAAAAATAAAGCAAAAACCGTCGGGTTGCCTCCCGACAAGCGCTCGTTTTAGGTCGTGAGCTCGACCCCCTATAATTTTCAATCAATGCGGGATGTTTGGTGCATATGGGATGCACCCGTCAAACTTCCCGGGGAGCGCGCTTGGATTTGGACGTGGCGGCGTAGCGTTCTCCCTCGGAGGTCTCTTGTCTCGAATAGTGTTGGGGGGAGGATCCCCCAAGCTAGCATTTGCCCCGGTCAACGGCTTAACCGGCGATGCCGATTTCCGTACAGGCGGAGCTTTCTTTGGAGACTTTAATTTCGAGAGCTTGCAGAGCTCTCGAATCCTTGCGACATCAGCGTCGCTTTCATCAACTTCAGTGGAGAGGTCGGGGGGAATCATCATTATTGTCTTCATGGCCTAAATCCGGGCCTTCTTCAAATTCTTCATCAAAAAGGGCGCCAATTGAGTGAGGAATCGTCTCCTCTATCACCTCATCGAGGAGGTCCATGAGATCTCCCGACCGTTCTTTAAGCAAATATACCCTATTGGTTTCGCCCGTCGGGATTCCTCCGGAATAGTGCTTGAGCCTTTGACCATTTACTTTGAACGTGGAACCGTCCTTGCTCTCCAACTCGAATGCTCCTCCCGGTTGTATATACTTGATGGTGAAAGGTCCGGACCAACGTGACCTCAACTTACCGGGAAATAGTCAGAGCCGGGAATTATAGAGCAAGACCTTGTCTCCTACTTTGAAGTCTGTGACGGTAATGCGGGCATCGTGGAGAATCTTAGTCCTTTCTTTGTAAATTCTTGAGCTTTCGTAGGCGTCTCTTCTTATCTCATCAAGCTTGTTGATGTCTAAGAGTCGCCTCACCGCCGCACTCTTGTAGTCGTAGTTAAAGGTCTTGATGGCCCAATATGCGCGGTGCTCCAACTCTACCGGTAAGTGGCAAGCCTTCCCATAAACTAGACGGAACGGTGTGGTGCCGATGGGGGTGCGAAAGGCCGTGCGATAAGCCCATAGGGCGTCGTTTAACTTCATTGACCAATCCTTTCTAGACCGATCCACGGTTTTCTCGAGAATTTGCTTGATCTCTCTATTTGAGACTTCCACTTGGCCGCTTGTCTGGGGGTGATAAGCCATGCCAACTCTATGATTTACCCCGTACTTCTTTAGCATGGCTTCAAACTTGTTCTCTATGAAGTGGCTTCCCCCGTCGCTTATCAAGGTACGCGGCACTCCAAAGCGCGGGAAGATATTTTGCTTGAAGAACTTGGAGACGACCCTTGCATCATTAGTGGGAGTGGCAATTGCCTCCACCCATTTGGAGACGTAGTCGACGGCCAATAGGATGTATTTGTTGCCATTGCTCGATGGAAATGGTCCCATGAAGTCTACTCCCCAACAATCAAAAAGCTCAATTTCTTGGATGGGCCTCATTGGCATTTCATTGCGCTTGGAGATATTCCCGGTCCGTTGGCATCTATCGCACCCTTTTACAAAGTTGTGGGTGTCTTTAAACATTGTCGGCCAGAAGAACCCGCTCTGCAAGATCTTAGCGGTGGTTTTAGAGGCGGCATGATGTCCCCCGCATGGTAGACTGTGGCAATGCAAAATGATAGACGTCGCCTCCTCTTTAGAAACACACCTACGAATGACACTATCCTTGCATATCTTGAAAAGGTAAGGATCTTCCCAAAAGTAGCTACGGACCTCATGCATAAATCTCCTCTTTTGTTGCGTGGACATCCCATGCGGTTTGATTCCGCAAGCCAAGTAGTTGACGAAGTCCGCGTACCAAGGTACTTCCCCGGTCCTTACCGCATATAGCCTCTCATCAACAAATGTGTCATCAATAGGTAAGCTCTCATCCTCCTTGTCGCGAATGAGCCTAGATAAATGATCCGCCACGACATTGTCTGTACCCTTCTTATCTCTGATCTCTAGGTCGAATTCTTGCAACAAGAGTATCCACCTAATCAACCGGGGTTTGGCCTCCTTCTTGTTTAAAAGATACTTCAATGCCGCATGGTCGGTGTGGACAATCACCTTGGAACCGAGGAGGTAGGAGCGAAACTTCTCTATAGAATAGACGACCGCTAGAAGCTCCTTCTCGGTAGTTGTGTAGTTTTTCTGCGCGTCATCCAATGTCTTACTTGCGTAGTATATCGCATGAAGCTTCCTATCTTTCCTGTGTCCCAATACCGCTCCAATGGCTTGGTCGCTAGCATCGCACATTAGCTCAAAAGGGAGGCTCCAATCCGGCGGTTGTATGATAGGCGCTGAGACTAGCGCTTCCTTCAAGGTGTTGAAAGCTTGCAAGCATTCTCCTGAAAAGTCAAAAGGAACATCTTTAGCGAGCAAGGAAGTAAGAGGTCGGGCAATCGAGGCGAAATCCTTGATGAAGCGACGGTAAAACCCCGCGTGACCAAGGAAACCTCTAATGCCCTTGACATTAATAGGAGGAGGAAGTTTTTTGATTACCTCAATTTTTGCTTTATCTACCTCGATTCCTCTTGAGGAAACAAGATGTCCGAGAACTATACCTTCCGTTACCATGAAGTGACACTTCTCCCAATTGAGAGTGAGATTGTTTTGTTGGCACCTTTTTAGGACTTTAGTGAGATTTTCCAAGCAAGAGTCAAACTCACTTCCGTAAACCGAGAAATCATCCATAAAAACTTCCATGATGTTTTCAATATAATCGAAAAATATGGATGTCATACATCTTTGAAAAGTGGCGGGAGCATTACAAAGGCCGAACGGCATCCTACGGTATGCATAGGTGCCATAGGGACAAGTGAAAGTTGTCTTTTCTTGGTCATCTTCGTGCAAAGGGATTTGGAAGAAACCCGAATACCCATCTAGATATCAAAAGTATTTATGCTTCGCTAGGCGTTCAAGCATTTGATCAATGAAGGGCAACGGGTAATGGTCCTTTGGGTGGCTTTATTGAGTTTCCTATAGTCAATGCACATTCGCCATCCCGTGACGGTGCGTGTAGATATGGGCTCACCTTTTTCATTTTTTATAACCGTCATCCCTCCCTTCTTGGGAACGACGTGAACGGGGCTAACCCACCTACTGTCTGAGATAGGATAAATAATACCGGCTTCTAGCAATTTTAGTATTTCTTTTTTAACCACCTCCTTCATGTTCGGGTTTAACCGCCTTTGAGGCTCAATGGAGGTGGCATCGGTATCCTCCAAATGGATCCTATGCGTGCAAAGCCTAGGGCTTATCCCTTTTAGATCGGAGATAGTGTAGCCCAGGACATCCTTGTGGCTCCTAAGAACGTCTAGGAGTTTTTCAAGTTGATCTTGTGTGAGGTGGGAATTGACTATCACCGGGTAAGTTAGTTTATTACCCAAAAAGGCATACCTTAGATTCGGCGGTAATTGTTTAAGCTCTACCTCAGGTGGCGCTGCTCCTTCCACTTCATCGGCTCGCATGAGTTCGACTTTCTCCTTGTCGTCCAGGTTTAGCTCATGTTCAGGTGGCATGCTTTCTTGTGACGAGTCAGACTCGCTACTCAGTGAGGATGAGGCATCGAAATAGGCGCCCTCCGATTCAGGGCTAGCATCGCCAAAACCTTCACTCTGCTCCAGTTCGTACATGGAATCAAGAAACACATCAGACGATTCATAAAAACAAGAGTGAGCGTCATAGAGTGTAACTCCCTGATCGTCAGTTTGCTCGAAGGGTTCTTCGGGAGCATAGTGTTCTTCGACACTCGCTCTATTGTCTTCGAAATACAATTTGTCGTCGACCACGTCAACTCTGACATTGCCTCCGATAGTCCCCTCCGGAGAGATTTGGTCCATCACAAAACTAGCAAATAGTTGTTCGTCGGGGTCCTTGATATCAATAGCAAATGCTCCGGTAGCGTGGACCTCGTCAACAAGTTCCTTAAGGAGGTCTGTGAAGGAGTCATAGTCTTCTCGACTGAGTTCCATTATTGGCCGTGCATCCTCCATTCTCCCTGTTAAGATCTTTTGCAAAATACGGGGAGAATATGCAAATAAGAAAGCTCCCCGGCAACGGCGCCAAAAACTTGATCGCTCCGGGACGTACACCCAAAGAACGGTTGTAGTTTTACCGCAAGCGCACGGTATAGCGGCGAGCGGGTATCGAACACAGGGAGGACGAATGACCGTGCTTGCTCCTAATCAACCTGGCTATTTAAGAATAGAGAGAATTGCCTTGGGCGATCCTGTCACAATCGTCAGACAAATGTGCGAAATATCAAATCAAATAAAGAACGTCTAGGGAACGGGGAATCCCCGCTACTCACCGTATTTCATAGATGTGGTTCGTCGGTATCAAAATTGCTAGAATGAGAATTTGGATGAACTAGTTGCAACTAAATGTGGAACCAAGCTCACGCTCTTGCGCTGTTGCCGGTCTATAGCTATCCTAGGGTCGGGTCCAATCTCTTGCAAACCCTAGCCTAGGAAAGCTAGCATTAGGATCAACATCATCGTCCAATTGCGCACCGAGCCCAATCTCTTGCAAACCCGGTCCACAATCTAAATTAGGATAGTTCCTACCCGTCCAATCTCTTGCAAACGGGTATCGGCACGGAATTGCAACCGGAGATCCTAGTATCGGTCCAATCTCTTGCAAACCGATACTTCGAAAATCCGACTCCAACCCAATTCGGATTTCTAGGGCTTCCTATCAAATTGGGATCCAATCTCTTGCAAATCCCAATTGATATGAATACCTAGCTATCCGTAGTAATTCGATCCCAATCTAATCTCTAATTATTGATTCTAGCACAATTTCTACCAATTTATCACAAATATGAAATTGGGCTTGTAGGGTTCATCCCCACGCCCCAAGACGTGGAGACTACTCACAAATCATAGCAATAGCACAAAAATAATCAATGAAATAGACAATGGAATTCATCACAACAATGATATAAACAATAAAAATAGAGTTTTTGGGGAAGAGAGATGCAAACCAAAGTAGTTCTTCAGTTAATCCAACAAAAATCCAAGTTTTTCTCTTCTCCAATCACAAAATAATAAAGCTAAAAAGTAATCTCAAAAAGCTGCAAAAAATCTAAGAGATGGCTCTTAAAACTAGGGTAAAAACAGGGCTTAAATAGCCCCAAAAATCGTCCAAAAATCCTGACCAAAACGCCCCTGCACAGCCTGTTTTCCGCAAATTTCGCTACAGGCAGCGCATCGCACTCGGCCGAGTGACAAAAGTCGCTCGGCCGAGTGAAAACCCTGTCATTTTCCAGTAAGTCGGGGGCTTCAAGGGTCTTCAGTTCGGAGGCGGCTCGGCCGAGTGAGTTGTCGTCACTCGGCCGATGGCTTCACTGCACTCGGGCAGACGTGGTTTACCACTCGGCCGAGTGGGTCTTCTGAAGCTCAGGTGGCCGAAAAATAGTAACTTCGATCTTTTTGAGGGCCTTCGTCTGGGCGCCACTCGGGCGGACGTGGTATCGTCACTCGGCCGATGTGGTCTCCGTCGCTCGGCCGAGTACACATGGAAAACGTGTCTGAACGGGTCGGCCGAGCAGTGTCTCGCTGGTCGGCCGAGTGGCTCCTCCACTCGGCCGAGTGGGACACAAAAGATGCCCAATCTGATTGTTTTGGCCTCCTCGTCGCTCCTGCGACATCCATTCTTCTTCCGCTCCTCTCCAACAGTAAAATATCCCTCGGGGAGGTCGTCGGTGGCCGTGTAGAGTAAGCGCGTCTCGAGATCACTCCTAATCGCGCCAAATCACCTGAAATGCGACAAAAACAACAAATCGTGAAAAGCATCGCAATATCGTCGATATATCGTGAAAAACATGATTTGGGCGATCTAAATGGCATGCAAATCCACGGGAAAAAGGTGTAAAATATGGAGTGATCACCCACCCAGCAGGTTCCCACACACACTTCCACACACACTAGACCTGCTTCCACTTACACGCCCACCCCAGCTCAGCAGCCTACACCACCACCACCACCACCACCTCCGCCTTAGGACGGAGACGGCGCAGCACCACCATCTTAGGCACCCTTGATGCCTTGATTTATTCCTGCCGTTGTGCTGCCCGTTTCTGCTGGGTCATGTTGCACTTTTTGTCCACCCCCCTCCCCTCACTTATTATGG
Source organism: Scilla litardierei (assembly GCA_030789695.1). Classification (NCBI taxonomy): domain Eukaryota; kingdom Viridiplantae; phylum Streptophyta; class Magnoliopsida; order Asparagales; family Asparagaceae; genus Scilla; species Scilla litardierei. The sequence goes on from CM061142.1 coordinate 571,463,970, forward strand.
TATTCTCTTTTTGCTCATATCTTTTTATATCTATTTTGGGAGAGAGGGAGATGTTTTTGGTGACACTTTTATCTATGTATCGCTCCTATCTGTGCATGCACCATGTCCGCATCATATTTTCATTTCTTTATTTTACCTTTTTCTTTTCATTTTTCCATGCATGCATCCTCACTTGCCCCTCCCATCGCTTGTCTCTCGGTGTGCCACACTTTGCACATTGAGGACACTGTGCCATTTAGCTTGGGGGAGTGAGTTCTCACATTCTTTTTCGATTTGCCACCTTTATTTTTAGTTTTTCACACCATTTTTTCGCTTTTGCACTTATTTTTCATCACTTTTCTTTTATTTTGCCATGCATCACGTTTTTCTTATTTTCATGTGTGCCGCATTGCATAGTTTCTATTTTCCCTTTATCTTTATTTCTTTTTCATCTCATGCTAGAGATGACTTTTCTGTGATGAGGATGACGTTGGATTTAGCTTATTCTATATGCATGCTATATTTGTCATGTCTTAGGTTTTATTTCAGATATCATATGCTATGACTTGCTTTGCATTTAGAATAGTAACCCACACCTTTTTCCGCATGAAAATGGATGAAATTTTATTATTAGCTGAGTCTGAATATTCATATGTATGCTATCACAGAAAACACACCAAGATTCACGCATTGAATGCTTATATCTGGAGTACTGACTTGCTTTTCCTATATCACTTCTATATGCATGAATTGTACACTTCACTTCAGGATGATTGAATGATGTTAGCTATGATATATCTGGATTAGTTAGCTTTTTTGTGATCGAAACTGAGTAGATTAGATTACCCTGCTGAAGTTGTCGTGCATGTCTTATAGAGTGAACCGAGAGTTATATTTATTTCTTTCTCCACAAATCTTGAACATCATTTCTCTACTTTTAAAATCATTGGTGAATCTCCCCTTAGTGATTCTATTTTATGGCATTTTCCCCCGCTACTAATTCCTAGCTCCAAATCTCTTATTCTAAAAAAAGAGAGAAAAACATTCTTGTACATCATTATCTCTCTCTGAGTTGGGATCGTTGTGTATATATTGCTTATTGCAAAGAAAAAAAAAAGAAAAAAAAAGAGGAAAAATCCTCAATAAAAGATCCCATCTCACTTTCTTTCCTTCTTCTTTCTTCTTATTACCTTTGGAGCTATATATAAAAATGGGGATGTAAATATTTTTTTATGCCACCACGCTTATAGGTAAGCTTGGGGGAGGGGAACCATTGATGTGTGAGAGAGTGACTACTTGACATTGCACGACAACCTAGGCTAAGTAATATTCTATACTCGGTGAGATTATTTTAGTTTTACGAAATCCAGAAATCTAAGCCTAGCACTCATTTCATGAAATCCATACTTTTCTATTCTCTCTATTCTATAGTGTGATACTCTTATACTCCAGATAGAAAGCGTTCAATTGAAAAGTGTGTGATCTGTGATTTGTATACCGCTTTAAATGATTCAGACGACGTTAATTTTAAAATTATTCCGTTTTTCATGATTATAACGTTTTTCGTGGGTTTTCTATTTCTATTTGCACCATTATACTATGATATCAAAATAAAATTCTTTGACATGTATTTTTCATTCGGTGCATGCTATAAGAGTGAGCGAAACCCACGTCCTGAGAAAATGATCTAGCATCCTACCTCTTCGCTTCTTTCTTTCTTTCTTCTTTATTTTCATTTCGTTTTCATTCTTCTTCGTTTTTCATTTTTTCATTTTTCGCCGTTTTCGTTTTCCAAATCCACCGGGTTCGCCTTTTACTTATCTTCCTCGAGGACGAGTAAGAGGCAAGCTTGGGGGATTTTGATCACTCCTTATTTTACACCTTTTTTCCGCATATTTGCATGCCATCTAGATCGCCCAAATCATGTTTTTCACGATATATCGACGATATTGCGATGCTTTTCACGATTTGTTGTTTTTGTCGCATTTCAGGTGATTTGGCGCGATATGGAGTGATCTCGAGATGCGCTTACTCTAGACGGTCACCGACGACCTCCCCGAGGGGTACTTTGCTGATGGAGAGGAGCGGAAGAAGAATGGACGTCGCAGGAGCGACGAGGAGGCCAAAATAAGCAGATTGGGCATTTTTTGTGTCCCACTCGGCCGAGTGGAGGAGCCACTCGGCCGACCAGCGAGACACTGCTCGGCCGACCAGTTCAGACACGAGTTACCTGTGCACTCGGCCGAGCACAGAAGACCCACTCGGCCGAGTGACGATACCACGTCCGCCCGAGTGGCGCCCAGACGAAGCCCTTCCAAAACATCGAAGTTTCTGTTTTTCGGCTGCCTGAACTTCAGAAGACCCACTCGGCCGAGTGGAGAATCCCGTCCGCCCGAGTGCAGTGAAGTCATCGGCCGAGTGACGACAACTCACTCGGCCGAGCCGCCCCCGAACTGAAGACCCCTGAAAGCCCCGACTTACTGGAAAATTGCAGGGTTTTCACTCGGCCGAGCGACTTTTGTCACTCGGCCGAGTGCGATGCGCTGCCTGTAGCGAAAACTGCGGAAAACAGGCTGTGTAGGGGTATTTTGGTCACGATTTTTGGACGATTTTTGGGGCTATTTAAGCCCTGTTTTTACCCTAGTTTTGGGAGCTCTCTCTTAGATTTTTTGCAGCTTTTTAGATTAGTTTTTAGCTTTATTCTTGTGATTGGAGAAGGAGCAAAACTTGGATTTTTGTTGGATTAATTGAAGAACTACATTGGTTTGCATCTCTTTTCCCTAAAAATTCTATTTTTATTGTTTATATCATTGTTGTGATGAATTCTATTGCTTATCTCAACGATTATTTTTGTGATCTTGTTATGATTTGTGAGTAGTCTCCACGTCTTGGGGCGTGAGGATGAACCCTACAAGCCCACTTTCATATTTGTGATGAATTGGTAGAATTTGAGCTAGAATTGCTATTAGAGATTAGATTGGGATCGATTTACTACGGATGGCTAGGTATTCATATCAATTGGGATTTGCAAGAGATTGGATCCCAATTTGATAAGAAGCCCTAGAAATCCGAATTGGGTTGGAGTCGGATTTTCGAAATATCGGTTTGCAAGAGATTGGACCGATACTAGGATTCCCGGTTGCAATTCCATACCGATACCCGTTTGCAAGAGATTGGACGGGTAGGAACTATCCTAATCTAGATCGTGGACCGAGTTTGCAAGAGATTGGGCTCGGTGCGCGATTGGACGATGATGTTGATCCTAATGCTAGCTTCCCTAGGGTAGGGTTTGCAAGAGATTGGACCCGACCCTAGGATAGCTATAGACCGGCAACAGCGCGAGAGCGTGAGCTTGGTTCTACATTCAGTTGCAACTAGTTCATCCGAATTCACATTCTAGCAATTTTGATACCGATGAACCACATTTATGAAGTATGGTGTGTAGCGGGGATTCCCCATTCCCTAGACGTTCTTTATTTGATTTGATATTTCACACATTTGTCTGACGATTGTGACAGGATCGCCAAAGGCAAATTTCTCTTCTTAAAATAGCCAGGTTGATCGAAGCAAGCACAGTCATTCGTCCTCCCTGTGTTCGATATCCCGCTCGCTGCTACACCGTGCACTTGCGGTAAAACTACAACCGTTCTTTTGGGTCACGTCCCGGAGCGACCATGCCCCTCTCCGGTTTGGGTGGCGAGGATTGGTCCTGCCCCGGAGTCTTTGAGAGGGCGTGTATTGGGCCGTCGCCGTCCCGCAGCCTCTATAGTCGGACGGGTATTGGGCCGTCGACTACCCCGCATATGGCGCTCCGGTTTGGGTGGCCAAGCTCAGTGAACTTGCCCCGGAGGTCTTCTTGGGGGGGAAGCGAGTACGTAGCTCGGCCCGTGCCCCTCTCCGGTTTGGGTGGCGAGGATTGGTCCTGCCCCGGAGTCTTTGAGAGGGCGGGTATTGGGCCGTCGCCGCCCCACAGCCTCTATAGTCGGACGGGTATTGGGCCGTCGCCTACCCCGCATATGGCGCTCCGGTTTGGGTGGCCAAGCTCAGTGAACTTGCCCCGGAGGTCTTCTTTTGGGGTGGGAGCGAGTACGCAGCTCGGCCCGTGCCCCTCTCCGGTTTGGGTGGCGAGGATTGGTCCTGCCCCGGAGTCTTTGAGAGGGCGTGTATTGGGCCGTCGCCGCCCCGCAGCCTCTATAGTCGGACGGGTATTGGGCCGTCGCCTACCCCGCATATGGCGCTCCGGTTTGGGTGGCCAAGCTCAGTGAACTTGCCCCGGAGGTCTTCTTGGGGGGAGCGAGTACGCAGCTCGGCCCGTGCCCCTCTCCGGTTTGGGTGGCGAGGATTGGTCCTGCCCCGGAGTCTTTGAGAGGGCGGGTATTGGGCCGTCGCCTCCCCGCAGCCTCTATAGTCGGACGGGTATTGGGCCGTCGCCTACCCCGCATATGGCGCTCCGGTTTGGGTGGCCAAGCTCAGTGAACTTGCCCCGGAGGTCTTCTTGGGGGGGAGCGAGTACGCAGCTCGGCCCGTGCCCCTCTCCGGTTTTGGTGGCGAGGATTGGTCCTCCCCCGGAGTCTTTGAGAGGGCGGGCATTGGGCCGTCGCCGCCCCGCAGCCTCTATAGTCGGACGGGTATTGGGCCGTCGCCTACCCCGCATATGGCGCTCCGGTTTGGGTGGCCAAGCTCAGTGAACTTGCCCCGGAGGTCTTCTTGGGGGGGAGCGAGTACGCAGCTCGGCCCGTGCCCCTCTCCGGTTTGGGTGGCGAGGATTGGTCCTGCCCTGGAGTCTTTGAGAGGGCGGGTATTGGGCCGTCGCCTCCCCGCAGCCTCTATACTCGGACGGGTATTGGGCCGTCGCCTACCCCGCATATGGCGCTCCGGTTTGGGTGGCCAAGCTCAGTGAACTTGCCCGGAGGTCTTCTTGGGGGGAGCGAGTGCGCAGCTCGGCCCATGCCCCTCTCCGGTTTGGGTGGCGAGGATTGGTCCTGCCCCGGAGTCTTTGAGAGGGCGGGTATTGGGCCGTCGCCTCCCCGCAGCCTCTATACTCGGACGGGTATTGGGCCGTCGCCTACCCCGCATATGGCGCTCCGGTTTGGGTGGCCAAGCTCAGTGAACTTGCCCCGGAGGTCTTCTTTGGGGGGGAGCGAGTACGCAGCTCGGCCCGTGCCCCTCTCCGGTTTGGGTGGCAAGGATTGGTCCTGCCCCGGAGTCTTTGAGAGGGCGGGTATTGGGCCGTCGCCGCCCCGCAGCCTCTATAGTCGGACGTGTATTGGGCCGTCGCCTACCCCGCATATGGCGCTCCGGTTTGGGTGGCCAAGCTCAGTGAACTTGCCCCAGAGGTCTTCTTTTGGGGGGGAGCGAGTACGCAGCTCGGCCCGTGCCCCTCTCCGGTTTGGGTGGCGAGGATTGGTCCTGCCCCGGAGTCTTTGAGAGGGCGTGTATTGGGCCGTCGCCGCCCCGCAGCCTCTATAGTCGGACGGGTATTGGGCCGTCGCCTACCCCGCATATGGCGCTCCGGTTTGGGTGGCCAAGCTCAGTGAACTTGTCCCGGAGGTCTTCTTTTGGGGGGAGCGAGTACGCAGCTCGGCCCGTGCCCCTCTCCGGTTTGGGTGGCGAGGATTGGTCCTGCCCCGGAGTCTTTGAGAGGGCGGGTATTGGGCCGTCGCCGCCCCGCAGCCTCTATAGTCGGATGGGTATTGGGCCGTCGCCTACCCCGCATATGGCGCTCCGGTTTGGGTGGCCAAGCTCAGTGAACTTGCCCCGGAGGTCTTCTTTTGGGGGGGAGCGAGTACGCAGCTCGGCCCGTGCCCCTCTCCGGTTTGGGTGGCGAGTATTGGTCCTGCCCCGGAGTCTTTGAGAGGGTTGAACTGAAATTTTCATGCAGAAGAAGCGAAATTCGAAGATAAGAAATGGAACAAGATATTTCATTCATGACCGAAGTAGGTTCAGTTTCGGTGCCCGTCCCCAGAAGGGGGTCGGACGCCGGGGTGATTTGTAGGGAGAGCGGTTCCTGACCCACGAGATCTTTGCCGTGGTCAGGGTTCCGCGAGATCGGCATGGAGTCTAACATGGGTGTGACCCTTCGTTCCCACAGACGGCGTCAATTGTTACGAGGTGGAACTCGCGTACAATGAATTTGTATTATGGGGAACCAAGGGCACGATGGTTATATGGAGAAGAAGGTTTAGGTAGGCTGTTTTACAAGTGAGTAGTGGGGTGAAGAAGTTGGATCCGCTGCCGGTGGCGCACACGGGGTCGAATCTCGCCGGATGCAGCTGAGGAGGGTTGGACGGCAGGGAGCTGACGCTGACTTTGGTCAAGGGGCGAGCTCTCCTGCAGCACGAACAACTCGTCAGAAGGGCAGGGTTGGGGTTCAACCCTTAGCCCCTCCGATGCCTAAGTCAGTAATAGGGCTTAAAATGGGGGGCTAGACACGCCGGCCGGACTAACGGTGTGTCGGCCGCACGTGGCGAGCTATGGGTGGGAGAACAAAGATATGGAAGACCTTTGCTCTCGTATGTGAATAATAGAATGAGAGAGAATTCTCCAACCTCTTCTCCGTAAGAGGAGAGTGGGTATTTATACCTGACGGGTGATGACTAGGCGTGCTGAGCTGGCTCGGGTGTCAGCGGAAGCTTCGGATAAGGACATCGGGAACAGGAGTTCCTGACCTGCTTTTGTCAGGCGGCGCAACGGCCAAGGGGTGCTTTTGTCGGGATGTCAGGGCCGAAAGCACTAACTGTCAGATGGGTCAGCCGTCAGGGGGTGCTTTGTCAGGCGGTCGGGTGACGTGTGTGTCAATCGCGCCCTTATCCTAGGTCGTTTGTCGTTGGTGACGAACTAAAGGTCGGGCCATGTTATCCCTGGCGTCGGGGCGCATGAGAATCAGGTGGGTCGTCCGGGTCGGGAGTTGTCCGGCCCGGCCACGCCTCCCGTTCGGTCGCGGACTAGGGTTCGCAGGCACAGATAGATACCCGCGCCTAAGTCAGCTGGCCTATCGGTGCCGTCCGGGCGCACCTCAGCACCCCTGGCCTAGGCGTACAGCCGCAGTTGTTCGACCCGTTCGGGGTGGTGCGCTCAGGGAGCGCCCGTCCCCATGTGGATTCGGATTTCCGGGGTGGCGGCCTTTTTGTGAAAAGGTGAGTTAATGGGGTACGTTAGCGGATCCGGGCGGTAGTCGGACTCCTACGATCTTTAGGTCGTAACAAGTCACATACATCGATCTTTATCCATGAAGTCTGTTGTTGCATTACCTTATTTAGGAACGAATGAGACCTGAGTTCATTTAGAACACCGAGCCACTGCATAATTTTTGTTAATAGCAGATTAGCATAATTACTCGGCAGCTTCAAGCCATTCAGCCAATGGATTGCCCCCATTGCAGCCTTTTCGAATTACAGCCTTCTTAGTTGACATTTATGTGTTACTTTCTTACATATTGTTAGTGCTTAATAAGACCCGACTGGTCATATTCAAGGTATTGACATCTTTGTAGCCGTGATAATTTATTACCTAAAATGTATCGAGACAAATATTTTTGTCATGCATTGATATTTTAGCTGAAAATTTTAATCTCATGCAATTTAAAGCGGAGCATTACTTTAATATGAAACTCTGTATTGTTGGATCTATATTTAATTGGAACACATCGTACGTCCTTATGTTACTTTAATACAAAACATGGTAACATGACCTAGTTCAGTTGGAGCATTGTACTACCTAAATTGTTTTACGTCGTATGCTTGGATGCAAATTAGTACCAATGAAGAATCCATGTTTGTTTCTGACATTTTACTTTATAATGAGTTGAAACATTACTTAAACTTTTTTAAGTTGTGTGCATCTACGATGTTCACTGATTCAGAGTTGGAATTGGTGGTGGTGACGACGATGACGACGACAAGGAAGGTGCTAATTCTTATTAGAGTGTTCAGTTACTGGACCTCTTGTGTCATGGATTCACGATTAGTGAATTTTCTACTACTATGAAAAAGGCACCTTTGTTTCACGATATAGCTGCCATAATATAAGCGATGAATTTAATTATCAGCATGAAATTTGTATATAAATAAATTGGACTCCATGATTTCATACTGATTATTTTCCCCACATGAATCTTGGTGCCTAAACATTTAATTTATCAATTGATGTTGTGATTGTTTAATGCTTTCTTTTGCTCACAGGGGCAGGAGTTTTGCACGGCTGCTGAAATATTTTTTTGATCTCCACGCATCGTGTACTGAAACACAAAACAGTGAATCCTATCTAAATTTTGACCATTGTTTTTTTTCAAAATTATGATACCTAGTAGCTTACATGCACCATAAAAAATGCTAGCTAACTAAAATACTACTGATTGGCGCATTTTAATGAGCAATTGAAATGGAGAAACTCTTTCCTTGCTCTTTCTTTTACATTGATGAAATTTCCATCTGATTGCACTCTGCCGCCCGTTTCATTTCACAATGTCTTCTTTTAAGTTCTACAAAGATTTCTATCCATTTGTATATGCAGTTTTTATGGTCTGATTCTAGTATGTGCTTGAATACAGTCCTTGCGTGGACCTCGAGGTGGCATGATCTTTTACAGGAAGGATCCGGTTCTTGGCATTGATTTAGAGACTGCCATAAATAATGCTGTTTTCCCTGGTTTGCAGGTGCGTACTTTCTATAGCCTCCAAAAATCTCTTATGCAGTTTTTGTGTTCTCATTTGTTATTGTTGATAATATTAAGGATATTCAAATCGGAATCATAATTTTTTATGTAGGGCGGTCCTCATAATCATACAATTGGTGCACTCGCAGTGTGTTTACATCATGCCCAGTCACCTGAATTCAAGACTTATCAGAGACAGGTATGATATCTTTTCCCACTCTCTGGACCATATACTCATTTCTTGTAGCTGAGGACTCACTATGACGGACAATCCTGCAGGTTTTGTCTAATTGCAAGGCTCTGGCATCCAGATTGGTGGAACTAAGTTACAAGTTGGTTTCTGGTGGAAGTGAGAATCACCTGGTTTTAGTGGACCTGAGACCACTGGTATGCCCCTCTATTTTCATTTCTATGGTTGGTTGTCAATCTAATATGCTTTAGAAGCAAAGCATACATTTTTTTAATTATCGCTAATGCCGGTATTTATTCATGATAATGTGACTAAAGTATTTTTCGTAATAAATATTAACATTGTAATTTTCATTCTCATGCTTGGTAGTCATTTTATATCATTAGAAGTAAGCATGAGTGCATGACTGCTATTTGGATATCATAATGCCGATACCGACTTAACAATGATGCACCTAAGGTATCATTCATATGTAAAAATACTTAAGGATTCATGCATTTGAATAATTCTATGTTGGCAATGTCCATTGGCTTCTCAATTTGATTTAAGCTTAAATCCTCCAACCCCTTGTTTCTCCTTCTACAAAGCTCTCACTCTTCCCTTAGCCCCCTTTGGTTTAGGTTATTCCTCTCACTCTCTCTTGGATGAGCAAAACACTCAAACATAAGAGCTATGTATGTGGTCCTCTAAGGTTTACAACATTCCCTAAAGTAATATACAAGTACACTAAAGACTCATATATACAACTACAGTTTTGGAGCAAAACTCTAACATCTAGCGACCAGGGGATAGTGCATACTTCACATTTGAAACAATTAGGAACACAGATGCGTATGGAACCTCTCGAAAAGGAAACTTTCCCAAAATTTAGGTGACATGTATGCAGCTTTATCATGTAATTAAAGTTTGAGAAAACTTCATTCTGAAGCATATACCAATTATCATCTCCGTTTCAAGGTCTCATCATTGTTGCTAGCATTGACAAAATACTAGAAGCATTGTATATCAAATAGATGCTAGCATGGGCTCATGTCTTAAACTAACATGTTCTTCCCATGCCCACTCATTTGTTACTTCCTGATCATTTATGAAATTACTGTCCTTTTTTTTCTCTTGATGGATGATACTAATAACAAATATGAAAAATTGTCATATTGTGCAGGTATGGTATTTGTTAGGAATAAACTCTCTTGTATTATTCCAAGGGCAATAGCCCGATATATATAGAGTACATGGAATGGTAAATAAGCACAAAAGACCATATACAAAGAGACATATACGTCTAACACCCCCCCTCAAACTCATGGTGGATCAACAACACTGAGTTTGGAAAGATAGAAACTGTGCTGTGCTCTGGTCTGGGCCTTTGTGAAGAAATCCGCGAGCTGATACTGAGAAGGCACATACTGTAGAGCAATAACCTCATCACGTACCTGTGAACGCGTAAAAGAGGCGTCCACACCAATGTGCTTGGTGAGCTCATGCTTCACCGGGTCACGAGCAATACTGATGGCACCTGTACTGTCAGACAACAAAGGAGTAGGTGTGGAAATAGACACGCCAAAATCCTCAAGTAACCAACGTAGCCAAATAATCTCTGCTGTCAACAAGGCCATAGCGCGCAACTCAGCCTCTGCACTCGATCGAGAAACCGCCTGCTGCTTCTTGGTCTTCCAAGTGATGAGAGAGCCACCCAGGAAGACGCAATAGGCAGATAGAGACCGACGATCAGAAGGATCACTGGCCCAAGTCGCATCAGAGTAAGCATGGAGCTGTAAACGGCCAGAGCGTGGAAAGAATAATCGACGGTGGCTGGTCCCGCGCAGGTAACACAGGACACGAAGAAGGTGGCTGTAGTGAAGCTGAGTAGGGGCAGAAACAAACTGGCTCAGGATGTGCACGGAATATGAAATATCCGGCCGAGTGATCCCAAGATAGACCAGACTGCCAACAAGATGGCGATAACGAGTGGGGTCCGGAAGAGGCTCACCGTCAGTAGAGCAAAGATGTGCATTCAGCTCCATCGGTGTATCAGCGGTACGCTGATCAACAAGAGAAGCCCGATCAAGAAGATCCTGAATATACTTCTCCTGAGAGAGATAGTAGCCATCAGGTGTGGAGGAAAACTCAATCCCCAGAAAGTAACGAAGAGGGCCAAGATCAGTCATAAGAAACTGCTCGCTCAGCCGTGCTTTCACAAAAGCAATAAACTGGGGATCATCTCCAGTGATAATCATATCATCAACATACAAAAGGAGAAGCGTCCGACCACGAGATGAAGTATGAACAAAGAGAGCAGGATCATGAGCACTCGCAATAAAACCAGCAGCAGTGACGACAGAAGAGAAACGCTGAAACCAAGCACGGGGAGCCTGCCGAAGACCATATAGAGAGCGACGAAGGAGACAAACCATGCCCTCGGGGACAGAATAACCAGGTGGTGGTCGCATATAAACCTCCTCATCAAGAACTCCATTGAGAAAAGCATTCTTGACATCAAGCTGGGAAATGGTCCATGAACGAACAGCAGCAACAGCAATAAGACTGCGAACAGTAGTCATATGAGCAACAGGTGCAAATGTCTCCTCAAAGTCTATCCCATGCTCCTGCTGAAAACCGCGCGCTACAAGACGAGCCTTGTAGCGCTCCAGAGTACCATCAGATCTGGTCTTGACCTTGTAAACCCACTTGCACGTGATAGGACGAACACGGGTAGGCAGGTGTACAAGATCCCACGTACCAGTACGCTCAAGCGCAGCAATCTCCTCTGCCATAGCATGCTGCCACTCCTGGTGAGCAGCGGCATCTCTATAAGAGGTCGGCTCGGCAAGAATAGCACCCAGAGAAGTAAAACGACCAGGAGGGCGTAGTGACTCACGATCACGAAGGTGGTAGCGAGGAGGGTCACTGGAGGAAGAGGGCAACTCAGTAGGGTCACTGGTGATGGAGGGCATCTCATGAGAAGGTACTGCAGGAGGATCCTCGACTCGCTGACGACGAGTGTAGTGAAGAGGAAAAGGAGAAACATGTCCTGGGGTAGGTGCAGAAGTGACCGGAGGCACTGGTGGTGGAGGCGAGGGCACAGGTGATGGAGGTATGGGTGGTGGAATGGTGGATAGTGGATTATCAGGAAAAGTGAGAAACAAAAGAGGCTCAACAATAGAAGTCGTGCTGGAAGATGAAGAAGGACGAGGGAAGAAGGGACGAGACTCATCAAAAGTCACATCACGAGAAATCCGCATCCGTCGAGCTACAGGATCCCAACACCGATATCCCTTGTGCACAGCACTATATCCAAGAAAAACACACTCAGCAGATTGGGCTGTCAACTTGGTGCGCTCACGAGGGGCCATCAAGACATAGCAGACACAACCAAAAAGACGAAGCTCAGGATAGGACGGCAGATCCGGAGGTGGTGTAGGAAGGCGCTCAAGTGGAACCGCACCCTGAAGAGGAGAAGATGGCTGCATGTTGCTGAGATATGTAGCAGTAGATACAGCCTCAACCCAAAACTGAGGGGGAACAGAGGAAGCAATCATAAGGGCACGAGCAGTCTCAAGTAAATGACGATGCTTGCGCTCAGCAACACCATTCTGGGCATGAGCACCAGGACAGGAAAACTGGGAGAGAGTGCCCTGGGTATCAAGAAAGGCACGAATGTGCCGAGATAAGTATTCTCCAGCAGAGTCAGCACGAAGAACCCGAATGGGAGTGCTATACTGTGTACGGATCATGGTAGCAAAAGATTTATAGATAGACAAAACCTCAGTACGAGAGGACATAAAGTATATCCAAGTATAGCGAGAAAAATCATCTATAAATATAATATAGTAGCGATGACCCCCTTTCGAAACGAAGGGGGCCGGACCCCATACATCTGAGTGAACAAGATCAAACGGACTCTGAGAGACAGACTCACTAGTAGGATAAGGTAGCTGTAACTGTTTGCCTAGTTTACAGCCCATACAGTCTAAAGACATATCACCAGAGACAGACCCTAATAAACCTCTACGAACCAAAGAAGAGAGACGTGAACCACAGAGATGTCCTAAGCGATGATGCCACTGGGCAAACGAACCGGTAGACGATGCAGCAGATGCGGAGGCAATAGTCGTGATGGGAGGACTGGCAGAGGCAGCGGAAGGAAGATGAAGCCAGTCAAGCTCCCAAAGACGTGGAGAATCACGCCTGCGGGGGCCAGAACCAACTAGAGTGCCCGTGCGACGATCCTGGATAGAACAAGAGTCAGAATCAAGAATAACACGACAGCCATGATCAGTAAGTTGACCTGCCGACATAAGCTGCATGGTGAGTTTTGGAACGAGGGACACAGCAGGGACATGAAAAGTGGGACTAGAAAGTGTGCCTCGCCCTGTAACTGAAAGTGGGGTGCCATCTGCAGTGAGAACTGTGACAGAGCGAGAGGGAGTACTAATGGAATGTAAAGTAGTGGGGTCAGGAGTCATATGGAATGAAGCACCAGAGTCAAGGATCCAAGGAGAGGTACCTGAGGTGGTGGAAGATGGTGTCGCAGTACCTGGAGGCTGACTGGCAGAGGAAGCAGAGCCTGATGCCCCAGAAGCAGACATCCGACGAAATAACGTGAGAAGCTCCTGCTCAGTATCAGAAGGGGCAGTCCTCTTCTGAGATGTGAAACCCCCAGTGTCAGTCTCCTTCTTCTTGGCAGCAGCCTGATCCCTCCGCTTCTTGTGACACTGCGCCTCCACATGTTTGTCTCGGTGGCAGTAGGTGCAGCGTCTGGAGTCACCGCGCACGGGTGCTGTAGCAGAAGGCAGATCTGGTGCGATAGGAGCAGGAGAAGCAGGAGCACGGGTCACCAAAACAGAAGCAGAAGGTGCCAAAAGACCAGCAGTACGAAGACGAGTCTCCTCAGTGCGAATAGCAGCAAGAACCTCCAAGAACGTCACACGTGGGTGACGAGCAAGCAGCTGGGCACGTATCTGCTCGAACTCAGGCCGAAGTCGGGTCAAAAAATCATAGACCCGACGAAGCTGCAGGTGGGAGTGCTGATGCTGGCAACACTGGCAGATACGACAGATCGCTGGTCCCAAAGAGTCGAGCTGACGTCAGACAGAAGATATCTGTGCATAGAACTCATCGACTGTGGCATCACCCTGCTGAAGAGCCTGCTCCTGTCTGATGACAGCAAGGTAGAGGGAGTCACCGGTAGGCTCATAGTGAGAGCGAAGATGATCCCACATCAGCTGAGACGTCGCCAAACTCACAATGTCGCCAGTCAGGGACACATCAATGCTAGCGATGAGGATGTTGGCGGCACGAGCATCGTCATCACACCACCGCCGATAGAGAACATCCTGAGAGGAATAGGCAGTAACAGCAGTCGCATAGGCATCGGTTGCCGCCTTCTTGGCGGTGTCATCAGCACTGGGGGGGGAGTGGTGTCTCGCTGGGAAACACCGGTCGTGGTGGGCAAGGACGATCGCCGGTGAGAAGGTCCCAAAGGCGCTGACCGCGCATATGAAGAAGAATGTGCGGTATCCACTCCTTATAATTAAGGCCATCAAAAATCAACGAACACCGAGGGATGGCAACATGATGATGATGAAGAGGTAAATCCGTAGGAGACGCCATAGGGGGCACCGGCAGTGGCAGGCGGCAGGCAGCGGCGCGTAGAAGGCACCGGTAGGGCGCGGCGCGGCGGCGTGGATCTGGGCGAGGCGCGCGGACAGCAGCAGCTCTTCGGCGAGGAGCGTTTGGCTGGCAGGCAGATCCGGGCGGACAGCAGCAGCAGCTCTTCAGCAGATCTGGGCGCAGACAGCAACAGGATTTTGGCTAGGCGACTTCGTGCAAGGCTCAGATCCTGCGCGAGGCGGCCTCGTGCGCGCGGACAGATCTGGGCGGCTTCGATAAGGCGGCTTCGTGCGCGCGGACAGATCCTGTGGCGGGGCGGCTTCGTGCGAGGCTCAGATCCTGCGCGAGGCGGCTTCGTGCGCGCGGACAGATCTGGGCGGCTTCGATAAGGCGGCTTCGTGCGGGATCTGGCGGTGGCGGCGGGATCTGGCGTGGGGGGATCTGGCGATGGCGACCAAGGAGAATAGTAAATAAGCGACCAAGGAGATCTGGCGATGCGAGCGGAGATGGCGACCAAGGAGAAGTCGTGGACGTCTCTTTTTCGTGGGGGGATCTGGCGATGGCGGTCGGAACTAGAAGATGACGGCAGGGAAGTCGACCAAGGAGAAGTCGTGCAGGATCTGCCGATGGCGGTCGGACGGCGACCAAGGAGAAGTCGTGCGAGCGGCGGCGCGCAGGCAGCCGGATCGGCGCGGCTAGGGTTTAGGCCTATTTTGGATTTTGCGGGAGAGAGAAAAAGACGGCTAGGGTTTAGGTTAAACCCGGCTCTGATACCATGTTAGGAATAAACTCTCTTGTATTATTCCAATGGCAATAGCCCGATATATATAGAGTACAAGGAATGGTAAATAAGCACAAAAGACCCTATACAAAGAGACATATACGTCTAACAGTATTGATGGTGCTCGTGTGGAGAAGATCCTGGACATCAGTTCGATCACACTGAACAAGAACTCCGTTCCAAGTGAGCGCCAGTATCAGCTCATGCATTCTTGTATCTACTCTGGCTCGGATTAGTAGTTTGTAACAAATCTATTGTGCAGGTGACGAGCGCCCTCATCCCTGGGGGGCATCTGCATCGGGACACCAGCAATGACCACCAGAGGACTGAAGGAGAACGATTTTAGGGTGGTCGCAGACTTCATCTATGACGGGGTGCAGATTGCATTGGCAGCCAAGGCTCGCACCCCAGGAACAAAACTTAAAGACTTCATAGACTTCGTAGAGTCTCCAGATTCTGCTCTTTTGGCGGCCACGGCTGAACTCAAGAGGAGGGTTGAGGCCCTTACGCGCCGATTTCCCATGCCTGGCATGTAGGAACAAAAATCCGAGCTTTGATGTATTGGAAAAGGAGTGGGGAAACTCAGGACATGGATGCCTGAACTGTGCCGTGTTGCTCCTGCTGTCGAATAAATTACTTGCAGCAGTATGCGAACAATCGAAGTCGAATACAAATGGGAGCTCTTGATGTTGAAATTTCTCTTTATCTACAGTATTGATGCATCTTGTGGTTGGGTCGTTTCTGTGATTTTATTAGTTATTTTCTACGACCACTATGGATGATCCGCCCCATATCAAGTATTGCATTTGTTATTGGGTTGTGCTATATACACTGGTTTCATATATATGTGGTGTATGTATTTTTTTGCCAGGAAAAAAACAACTGTCCCATCACTTGTTGCTTCACTCACACACTCTCTTATTTTTGGTAATTTTTTGGTATGAACACTATATACACTGCTTATCACACCGGTGTATATAGCACGGTCCTTTCACTTTTCCACCGAAGATATTTGTACTCGATAGCTATTTAAAGTATGGATACGGATAGGACATCAGCCTCGTCTTGGTCTTACTCTGTCTCAAAAAAATATATTTAGGTTCAGTTTTATGGATTTAATAGTTTGTGGATTTAATAGAAAAAATGAAAAAAAAAAATTAGTTTCAGTTCTGTGGATTTAATAGAAAAAATTGTTGTTTTAGTCTTAGGCTGTCTCAAAAAAAAATTAGTTTCAGTTTTATGGATTTAATAGAAAAAATATTGGATTGTAGCATTGGAAACTAGATAAGGATATGAAGAAGGTTGAAGACGTGTGAAATGATAGACTGCATGTAATTATTTATAGGATTTAATGTAAAAAAGGAGGCGATCAAATAGATCAGGTATCAAGACCCAAAAAGGTGGAAAGTACAAGCTGCACATGAGCTTGTACTCACTAAGTGGCCACCTTTTTGTGTCTTGGCATCTAATCTATTAGATCAGTTGTCACCTACATAAATCTCTTATTTATATTCTAACTAGTCATAACCGTACCCGCGGGCACGGTTCATTTAAGATTTTCCATCGCGAAATCTTTGTTCCCGGAAAATTATTTTCACAGCCAAAA
Source organism: Scilla litardierei (assembly GCA_030789695.1). NCBI lineage: Eukaryota > Viridiplantae > Streptophyta > Magnoliopsida > Asparagales > Asparagaceae > Scilla > Scilla litardierei. The sequence goes on from CM061142.1 coordinate 571,480,791, forward strand.
TTTAAAAGAACAACAAATTAGCTTAAAATATTTAGCGGCACGGACGCCTTCGGCGTGGGCGCCTTCGGTGCAGAACAACAAATTCATCGCATGTGCCTTCGACACAGAACAACAAATTCAACGTGGGTGCCTTTGACGCAGAACAACAAATTCGACGTAAAACAACAATTTCGACGCGGGCGCCTTAGGCACGGAACAACAAATTAGCTTAAATAAATTTAGCGGGCGCCTTCAGCGCAGGTGCCTTATACATATAACCCATGCCCTTGGGGCACTGTTCATTTAAAAATCTTGGACCCGCTAATTTTAAACAAATATCAATAATTAAATCTCAATAATTATTAGGTCCCCTCAAAATCTTAGTTCCCAAAAATTTAGTTTCCCCTGAAATATCAGCAGATGGGATCGAAATTGTGTGTGTTGGCAGCATCTCCCTCGTTCATTCTCCCACAGCTTGTGTTCATTCCCAAGATGAGATTGTGTGTGCAGAACATTTTTTCATAACTAATATTAAATGAGTTGGTTTCCCTCCACTTTTGTTCCCTCCCAACAAATAAGTTTTCAAAAAAGTTTCAATTGTTATGAATCAACTACTGGGGGAGGAGCCCCCAGCTCTTTATTTATAGGCAAGTGGGGAGAATACAAATATGGGCTACATTGATATGGGCATATCTCTAAGATAGCCCAGAATCTAAACCAACTCCGGTTAATAACCGTTCACAACACTCCCCCTTATCCAGCCATAGGTGTGGGCTCTGCTCATGAATACTTCAGGATTCTGAGCATAGAAGAGTCTCACATGGGGTGGATACTTCGGGATCCTGAGTTGGTGAGATTTGCCTCGTTAAAACCTTTAGCTGTAGAAAACCATGTTGAAAAAACCATAGTTTAAGGGAAAAGAGTACAAACTCTCCCTAACTCCCCCTGATTTGTACAAGCTCTAAGCTTTCAGATCTCTTAGGCGTCTCATTCCAATCTTCTGTCCAGGCTTCCTAAAAGTGGCAGTAGGAAGGGCTTTAGTGAACAAGTCTGCCAAATTGTCACATTATTGCACTTGTCTGATGTCGATCTTGCCATCTCTCTGTAGCTCGTGCGTCCAGAAGAACTTTGGTGAAATGTGCTTTGTTCTGTCGCCTTTGATGAAGCCACCTCGTAGCCGTGCTATGCAAGCAGCATTGTCCTCGAACATTGTAGTAGGTTCGAGGTCTCTAGTCTTCAGTCTGGCGGTTGACAGAACGTGGTGGACAACTGAGCGTAGCCATATGCATTCTCTGCTTGCTTCATGGATGGCAATTATCTCTGAGTGATTGGATGAGGTCGCTGTCAAGGTTTGCTTGATGGATCTCCAGGAAATGGCTGTCCCACCATATGAAAACACATACCCTGTCTGTGACTTTACATTGTGGGGATCAGACAAATAACCTGCATCAGCATATCTAACAAGTGTAGATGATATTCTATTTTTGTAGAAGAGTCCAGAGTTGTAGACCCTTGGAGGTAGCGCAGAAGGTGCTTGACCCCGGTCCACTGACGCTGTGTGGGCGCTGCACTGTATCTGGCTAGTAAATTTACGCGAACGCTATGTCGGGACGCGTGCAGTTTTCCAGTATTAAGAGTGCTCCGATGGCACTTAGATAAGGGACTTCTGGACCAAGTATATCCTCCCTCTCTTTCAGCGGCCGGAAGGGGTCTTTATGTGCATCCAGAGATCGTACCACCGTAGCTGTACTAAGTGGATGACATTGGTCCATATGGAATCTTTGCAACATTTTCTTTGTGTATGTGGTTTGATGTAATAGGATTCCATCATTTAGATGTTCAACATGTAAGCCAACGCAGAATTTCGTTTTGCCTAGGTCTTTCATTTCAAATTGTTTTGTTAGGCTTACAGATATCTCAGTGATCTCTTCAGGAGATCCAATGAGATTCAGATCGTCTACGTAGACAGCAATTATTACGAATCCTTTTTCCTTTGTTCTTATGAAGATACAAGGGCAGACTTCATTGTTATTGAATCCTTGTTTAACAAGGAATTCGCTGAGTCTGTTATACTACACCCTTCCTGATTATTTGAGACCATACAGTGATCTTTGCAGCTTAACAGAGTAGACGTCCCGAGGTCTATCTTTTAGTTCAGCAGGCATTGAAAAGCCATCAGGAAGTTTCATGTATATCTCATTGTCGAGATTACCGTATAGATATGCAGTCACAACATCCATTAGCTGCATATCTATGCCTTCCTTTGCTGTTAAGCTTATCAGGAATATAAAGGTGATCGCATCCATGATCGGGGAGTATGTTTCTTCATATTCAATACCCAGTCTTTGGGAAAATCCTTGTGCTACAAGTCTAGCTTTGTAGCGTGCGATCTCATTATTTTCATTTCTTTTTCTTACGAATACCCATTTGTATCCCACAGGTTTGACACCAGTAGGTGTCTGGACTATTTGCCCAAAGACTTTGCATTTCTGAAGCAAGTCCAGCTCGTCTTCTATTGCCTGATTCCACTTTGGCCAATCATTTCTACGTTTGCATTCAGCAACAGAATGTGGATCATGATCATCGTCGCTTCCGGCGACATGAATAGCAATGTGAAAAAGCGAAGTCATCGTTGACGACTGTACTCTTTCTGTCCAATACACAATTTAATGATATTTCCGTTTCTCCCAGCAGTTCCTGTGCATTGGATTCTGGGAGGGGAGAGGGTATGGACACGAGCTCGTTTCTCTGTGGGGGTATCGTCCCAAGGTCTCTGGATATTTTTCTTTTTCTTGGATTTTTATCCTTAGAGCCAGGTGGTCTGCCTCTTTTCTGCTGAGGTACAGCCACTTCTGCTGCTGGTGGATTGCATCCATCCTTTGGGATGTCAGTCCTAGCTGGAGTATTTGCGGCAGGGATGTGTGATTTGACAATCTTCTGGTTGTCAGTAAATGAATGAACTGTGTTCTGGATGTGTAAGATCTTCAGGATCTCATCATCACATTGTTTTGTTACCGTGTCATAGTGGGTCAAGCTTTTTGTATCCCACGTTAACATTTGTTTCGCACTAGACTTTTCAATGTCTAGGCCCATTTTGGGGAAATATGTCTCATCAAAGTCACAATCTTCAAGACGTGCCTTAAAAGCGTCCCCCGTTTGGGGTTCTAGGTATCTTATAATGGAGGGTGAGTCAAACCCTACATAAATACCTAGGCGACGTTGAGGGACCATCTTGGTCCTCTGGGGTGGTGCGATGGGAATATAAACTACGCAGCCGAAGATTCTCAAGCGAGAAATGTTCGGCGACGTTCCTTATGCAAGTTGCATTGGAGAGAGACTCTGACCTCCTGAGGGTCTTATTCTCATTAATGATGCATCATGCAGAATTGCATGTCCTCATGCATCCACCGGCAACTGGGATATTAGCAATGGACGTGCAATCCATTGGAGTCTTTCAATTAGCGACTTAGATAACCCGTTCTGGGTGTGAATATGCAGCACCGGATGTTCAATTTCTATTCCCGTTGCCTGACAGTATTCTTGAAATGACTAGGAGGTGAATTTTCCCGCATTATCCAGACGTATTTTCTTTATTTGGTTGTCTGGAAAATGCGCACGCAACTTTATAATTTGTGCATGGAGCTTTGGAAAAGCTAAGTTGCGGGTCGAAAGTAGACACACATACGAATATTTCGAAGATGCATCAATCAGTACTATGAAGTACCGGAAAGGCCCACTATGGGATGGATGGGTCCACATATATCTCCGTGTATTTTTTCGAGGAAGCTTGGAGACTCAATATCCACTTTAAGTGGTGATGGCATTGTTATTAATTTACCCTTGAAGAAGTGTACACAAGGGAATTCTCCCTTCTAAAAAATCTTCTGGTTCTTCAAGTTATGCACATAAGATTGTGATAAAATGCGGTGCATCATCACAGATCCAGGGTGGCCAAGTCTATCATGCCAAATTAAAATTTTGGCTGATGTCGGGCACTTCAGGTGCTCCGTCAAATTTGCTTCCTCTCTCCGAATCTTTGTATGGTAGAGGCCCGAAGAAAAGCTCTCAAAACGTTCAAGTATGGTTTTTACTCCATTTTCGTGAGACGTTACATACAGTAATTCATTTTCTTTTACATTTGTTGTTTCCATGTGGAATCCGTTTAGACGGATATCTTTGAAACTTAGTAAGTTTCGTTTGGAATTCGGAGAGTATAATGCATCTTTAATTTTAATTTCTGTTCATTTGGGAAGCAACAAGGTTGCATTCCCAGAACCTTCAATTATATCCGATGGCCCTGAAATTGTATTTACAGGGCTCTTATACGGTATAATGCTATGAAAATAGCATTTATGCTGAAGGATCGTATGTGTCGAAGCACTGTCTACCAAGCAGTCATGAGAGCATTCCATCTAAAAAGATAATTAAAACATTTGCATTCAGAAACTAACTTTTATTCAGATGAAATCAAATTACATAAAAAGCTCTCATAAGATAGATTGTTCTGAAAATAAAATGCTAAGATAAATGTAGAAGGCTAATCAAGCATGTCCTCTGATTCGAAGTCTTTTGCAGTGAACTTGATTGCATTATTTGTAGCCACCAGGTTTGTTTCAGATTCTTTTTCTTGCTTTATTTATACAGCTCCTGGAGATGCAGTAGGGTCCGGCACACTCTGGACCAGTGGTCTTTCATGCCACAGCTGTGACACTGGTCTTCCCAATCCCTCTTGGGTGGGGGTGCATCATTTTTCTTGTTGTCATTTTTGCACCAGGTGAACTTGCGCTTCCCTTCATTCTTTCGCTGCTGTGCTTGGCCCTTGGCTCTTTTTTGTTGTCACCCATTCTGTGGTCTTTCTTTTCTTTTATTATCTCTCTTCTTTTTGAAGGAAGAGGTATAATGAGCTTCTGGTAGAGGGGCAGTGCCAGGAGGTCGCATATTGTGAGTGGCGAGATGAAGCTCTCTATTTTGTTCGGCCATGAGTAAACTGACAACGGCTCATAATACTTGGTGAACTTGCGTTCACGGTATTGATGCATAAGTATCACATCTTTTTCATGGAAAGACATATACGTCTTTTCCAGCATGCGATCTTCTGAGACTTTCTTACCACACAACTTCAGGCGTGAGGTGATGCTAAAAAGTACCGAGTTGTACTCAGCAATGGACTTAAAGTCCTGCAGTCTCAGGTTCTCCCACTCATATCGTACACTTGGGAGTATAACATCTCTCTGATTTTTTTACCTATCCTCAAGGGCGGTCCATAGCTCAAGTGGATCTTCGACCGTAAGGTACTCAGCCTTTAAGGTCTTGTCCATATGGCGGCGAATATAGATGATGGCTTGCGCCTTTTCTATATCGCTAACATTTTCTTTTTCTGTTACATCATCAATGAGGGACTTTGCCCGCAGGTGAAACTTCACATCTAGCTGCCAGCTTAGATAGTTTCTACCTGATGCATCCAGCACTTCGAAATCGACGCTTGCAATTTTAGCCATTTATCCAGCAGAGGACAAATATGCATGAATTAATATTATAATCAAAGAAACGTTTTCATGCGGAGGTAATATTGAATGAGAAGCTAAATGTGTGGATCGGCCAGTCCCACATAAAAAGTGTCCATAGTCCATACAGTCCATATTATATAATTTGCAGCTTAAAAGGGAAAATACAATTTTGGAAACCCCGTTGGTCCCATATAATATCTCCAGCTTCAATTGTTGCCTCCGTCTCTGTGGAAGGTGGTCTCCAAACTCTGATATTTACATAAATTCCTCACTACAATTTCTCTCAAAAATAAAAGAAAAGTGCAGGAAATAAAATGTGGGACTTAAACAGTCGATCCAAAAACCGCATTTAGCCATTCATGCAGAAATATTGTGCTCATCAACATTTTCATTCACAGACATCGCAGGCAGTTATATTCGCATGAGGATAAAGAATTTAATCACTTAATAATTATTGGACCACTGGGCAACGTCATACACTGTTAGGTTAGTTGACTAACGGCAGAGCGGTCGCATGATCTTCCTAATTATTAAGCTTAAATATAATGCACAACCACGCATACAATATCCACAGAATAAGCCAGTGATGTAAAGCATGAAATAATGATTTTACAGAAGAAATCATTTGATGCAAGGGTTGTTAAAATTTGGGTTTAATCAACGAATTGAAGAAGAGCCCAAATGTGACATGTTCTATGTAAAAGGAAAGTTTTCCTTTTTAAATCATCCCAAAATTGTCCCCAAAAATCCCCTGTTAATATTAATTTTTAGTTCTCCGAAATTCCATCTTTGATCGCAATAAGCCTTTTAGGGCTTATTATATCCCCTTTAATTGTAATTTGACTCGTTTAAAATTTTTTTTGAAAAATGGTCTGCGGGCCTAAGGCCCGCAGAGTCGCTGTGGGCTTCAGGCCTGCAGTCTGAAAAAAAATTTCGAAAATGGGCTTCGGGCCCATTTAGGGTTGAGGGGTGGCGGCTAGGGTTAGCAGCCGCCGTCCCTCATATAGCTGCCGCCGGTCGACGGCAAGGGGAAACCCCCCCGACGTTGGGGGGCTACAGGCGCGGCGGCACACCCCCCCCCCCCCCCCCCCCCCCCCCCCCCCCCCCCCCCCCCCCCCCCCCGCCGGAGGGGGGCGGGCGATCGGAGACAGATGCCCCCTTCGGGGGGTGCGGTGATGGCGAACGAGCCACCCCCCTTCGGGGGTGTAGCATCGCGTGAGAGCAGGCCGCCTCCCTCCGGGGGTGCGGCGTCGCGCGAGAGCAGGCTACCCCGCTCCGGGGGGTCCGGCGGCATGCGAGAATAGGCCCCCCCTCCGGGGGGTGCGGCGACGGCAAATAGGCCGCCCCTCTTCGGGGGGTGCGGCGTCGCGCAACAACAAACTGCCCCCCATCCGGGGGGCGGTGGCGCGCAGAAAACAAACCGCCCCTTCCTTCGGGGGGTGCGGCGGCGCCCAGTAACGAAAACCGCCCCCCCTTCAGGGGGGTAGCGGCGGCGCACTGGAACAAAAAACCGCCCCCCCTTCGGGGGGCAGCGGCGCGCAGGGAACGAACCGCCCCCCCTTAGGGGGGGGTGCGGCGATGTTCGCAACGCCCCCCCCCCCCTTTGGGGGGATATAAGCCGTCAGTAATAGGGGGATGGATGAGAAAAATATGATTTTGGGACGAAGAGTTCGTCGTTTTTAGGCGATTTAGTAATTCTCCATATCGATCTTGCGAGATCTATGGGTAGATCAATCATACATATGATAAAAACATCGTTTTTAGCGATTTTTATCTCTATATCCGTCCTCCGGATATAGCGACGGTTGAACGAAGCCCTACGCGGATGACGACGCTCGATTTGAGGAAGCCTTACACCGCGCGCGTGGATCTCCCGTCTCCCTTCGCCTTCGCAACGATCGAGAAATTTTTTTTGTGGAAAAATTTAGATGCTCGTGTGCTGATAACGTGTTATGAATCAACTAATAGGGGAGGAGCTCCAGTTCTTTATTTATAGGCAAGTGTGGAGAATACAAATATGGGCTACATTGATATGGGCCTATCTCTAAGATAGCCCAGAATCTAAACCAACTTCGGTTAATAACCGTTCACAACATCAACGCTTTTGTGTATTCCCAACAAATTTCCCTTCAATCCAATAAATTTCCCCCAAAAAAATTGACATGATACTGCCACATAGGATAAGTTTAAATCTTCACTCACTTGTAATATTACTAGTCATAACCCGTGCCCGTAGGCACGGTTCATTTAAGATTTTCCCCTTCAAAATTCTTTTTCACTAAAAATTATTTCTGCATCCAAAATTTAAAAGAACAACATTTTAGCGCAAAAAAAAATTAACGCCATCATTTAATATTTTCCCCTCAAAATCCGTGTTCCTAAAAAATTATTTCTGCAGCCAAAGTTTAAAAGAACAACAATTTAGCGGCAAAAAAATTTAGCGGTTCGATGCGCGGGTGACTTCGGTGCAAAAACATTTAACGAACGCTAGTGCCACAGGCGCCTTCGGCACGAGCACGGTTCATTAAGCAATAATTTGCAACCGAATTGATTGCTCAAGAGATAAAAACATATATGAGTAATCCTTATTTATGCACTTCTCATACTCTTTTATTATAAAAGAGTATTATAAAATGGTAGGTCATATTAATTGGGGGTAGTTAATAAAAATTGCCGGAGTAATTGATAAAACTACTTTTGTAATATCACTTGGTATATTTTCTTATGCAAATCTCAAGTTGCACATTTCTTATACATGACATAGAATTAAAAATTGCTTGTCATGAAATGTGTTTGATTGCTCAGGGTATTATATTTTTCTTCAATAAACACATCTCCCAATATTTCACTGCATCAAGAACATTCATGAACATAAATACGCTATTACTCAAAAAATTGTCTTTACCAGCAAAGCACAGCACTATACATACAACAAATCACAATGCAAATATGCCACGAAACAAAACTAAGATTCATACCAAGAAATGGCTTATGGTTTAACTTTTTAAAGGGTGAGTAAGCTGAGGGTTGAACTTTTATTAGGGGAGTCAAGCAATAGTAATATTTGTGTCAACATCAACTTCCAAATAACATATTTTAGCAAAACAGTCACTCCAACATACAATGTTGTTCTGTCCAATTTCAAAATGAGCATCCAAAAATTAGTGCCATCAACTTGTGCAGAAACAAACCTTCATAGAAAATCCCTACTAATCCAAGTAAAGAATAATGAGCTGTTGCCATCATCAAATTACAAATGAAAATGTAAAATTTATGGCATAAAACGCCTTGCCAAATGAAAATGTAAATCAGGTACAAAGGCAAACACTATCAAATAATATTACTTTGTGATGCAAAACCGTAACAAAACCGTACCAAAACAACATTTCCCCCTTTTAAAAATTGCATAAATAAAAAAAATTCACCGGCGCCTTCACCCTCATCCGCCCTTCGTCGTCGCCCCTCCTCCACCTCTGCCAACGGTCTGAGAGAGAGATAGAGAGAGGGGAGAGAGAGAGACCTCAAATTTCAAAGTTCAGAGCTTTTATCAGAGATCTCCTCGATCGATTAACACAATAGATAAAAAATCAAAACTTTATAGGATCTCCTCACAGATTTACAAAAAAAATCAAACTACTCACAGATTAACACAAATTTCTAACCGAATGTGACCTACTCGATCTATTTGGAACCACGTCTTTCTCAGAGATCTCCTACTACCCGTCGACCCAATCACCTTATCACAGATTAACACAAATTTCTAACCGAATGTGACCGAAGAATTGGCCTCCGTTGTTCACCTTCTCCAATATGACTGAAACAGATCTTGACTCGAGATTTCTGCTGCATCCGTGACCTGAAACCAGTGGCAATGCTTAAAGATCAAATCTTTTTGCTCTATGTATTGGCAGCAACCTTTCGAAATTGAGCAAACTTAGAGAATCAATAGGAAATCTTTGAGCCATGCTTCAAATACATATACATAGATCATTCTAACCATTAAAATTTTACCTTCGATCGCCGACGTTGCTTCTTTTTTCTCCGATCTCTTTTTGCACGAAGAAGAAGACCTTTTGCCTCTTTTTCTCCTCGTCAATTACATCAACTACAACAGATTCAAACATTGTGTTATGCTTTTAAAAAGAATGAAGTGAGCTTGCAAGGATGTATCAAAACATCTTGCGATGTGGCTCTAGCGCCTGATCTCAATGACGGTGACAAAGGGATCTGGAGCTTGAGCGCTGAGGATTTTGTAAAGAGAATTTGAAAAGCCCAGAACTTTAAATTGAAACAATCTCAAAAAAATCAAACCTTGATCATACATGTGGTGGGAGCTTTGATCATCGGCCCATGAAAAGGTACCGATGGTGGGAGCTTTGATCATGCAAAATCTAATCTGACCCAAAGTTGAAGGGTTTCAATTTAAGGGTATTAATCTGTGAATGGTTTCAAATTAATAGAGAAAAGGTTGGGAGATGGGAAGTCACAAAACCGGTTCCTTTGAAACGAAATTTTATTTGTTTTCATTAATATAACGTTGATGTATTTACTATAATGCTCAATGCCATTTCGAAATTGGAGACTGACATATGGGTCCCACCTTACTCTTTGGTTTGCTTTATATGGTAAATTAACACTGTTGATTTATGGTCGTGTTGGTGGGTGCAATATCATGACCGCCCAAAGGGAGGCTGCTTGTAGTGATATATCTGTCCCTTTGATGATTATAGCAGGCCCCGGTAGTGGAAAGGTTTGAACTTCACAATTTCTTGGAACTTTTAATTGTTCGCTAATTGGTTATAACATTGTTTTGATTATTTTATATTTGGAATACTTGCTTTGAGGAAGTTGAAGTGAGGTACAGATATTAGCCGAAGGATTAAGCGGGCTGCATCGAATGCATCGATACCATAAAGATTCGATTTAAAGGATTGAAGACTCATTCGCGGATCCCAAAAAAAGTGACACAAAGTTTGCAGGGCAGGCGCCGTTTGAATGACCCAAAGTGCAGGCTTTTAATTCGACCAAAAGTTGAAGGGTTTCAATTTAGGGCCTGTTCTTTTGAGTGGAATGAGGTTGGGGAAAGTGGGGGGAATAATGGAATCAAGAGAGAGAAAATTTTTGTTTTGTGTTCTTTTGGATGAGAAAGTGGAAGGAGAAAGTAAAGGAGAAATGAATTCCTCATGAAATCCCTCATTTTAGTTTCTTTTTAGAGGAGAATAGAGAGGGAAAGAGGTTTTGGGAATCCCTTTATGCTGGGAAAACAAAAGAACGGGTTTGGGGAATCCCAATCGATTTTCCCCCAAAACACTGTTCACAATAGTGAAAAAAGTGGGATTCCCCTCGTTTACACTCAAAAGAACAGGCCCTTAAGGGTATTAATCTGTGAAGGGTTTCAAAAAGTGTTATTTTTGGGTTTACGGGCTGAGGATGCTTTTGTTCTTTCAACAAATTTTCTCCCAATCCAAAAATTTCCCCCCAAAACTTGATGTGACATTGCCACATAGGATAAGTTCAAAAACAGCTCTTAATTGTAATATAGGTAGATATTTTTCTCCTTAAAAATCAAAATAAGGATATAGCTAAAATTTTTGCCCAAGGATCTTTGTCATATCCGAATACGATCCAACAGATACTTAAATCCAAATTCTTATTATAATAGTATGTTTTTGAGTTAAAATATTCTTATTAGTATTTATATTCATTAAAAGAAAACAAATTTAGATATAAGAATAATGAAAAGTACATGATCATTTTTGATTATGTACGATGACCAGAGAGTCCCAAAAAATGAACAAATAACTCCTGAACCCAATAATCGCATAGGCATGTTGTATACATGTAACCAGAAGTAATCCGTGCGTGCAGTCACGATGCAAAAAAACCACAAAAACAGGATACGGTGTACGCATGCAATCACAAATGTGTGAGAAGTGTGGATGTGTGTGTCGGTATCGTCGTGAATAAAAGGGGTAAAAATCGCAATGGCAATCATGTAAATAATAAGGGATCAAGGTGGGAATGGCAATGGCACACTTGTAAATAAAGGAAGGCTTTTGGGTGGTTTTTGTGTTTGGGGTGATGTGGAGGGGGTGTGGAGGAGGGGCCCACCTTTTTCCTAGTTATATCTTAGCCTCCACCTAGGACAACTTCACCAATTGTATAAAGGATATCTGGGTGCGTGCAAACACACACAAAAATTTTGACCGACGATATTTTTGTGGTTTGGTATCCGTTTTACGTGTCATTACCATTGTAAATCTTATGAATAGTAGAATCCATTGATACCAATTTGATGGCCTTTCTTTGATGTTTTCATGTAAGATTTTGTCTTTACAAATAAGGCAGGATCTCCTCGATGAAAACGCCAAAAAGACATATAATTGGTATCAATGAATTTTATTCTTCATAAGCTTTCCACCGGTACCAACAATGCATAAAATGAAGCCAGTCAAAGTTTCTTTTGGATTCGACTATATACACCGAAAAGCCGACGTATGGATTTGAATTTTTTCCAAAAATGGAAAGCAAATCAATCACTTGTCCGTTCACAAGCACCATCTCTCCTACTTTATTTCCTTTTTTGGAAAAATAATGATTAAATACCCCCAAAACCTTTAGGGTGTATATAGCACTCTCCTTTCTTTTGGGTTGGACTAAATACGCCTCAATTTGAGGTGTGTTGATACACGGGTACGGCCCACGAAGCAAGGAGAGAATAATAAGGCCCATCTAGAGATTTAAGCTTTGGCCCAATAACCCAAAACCCGTCAGCGGAGGAGAGTTATTACCCAGTCAATGAGACTGCTCATTGGACCATTGAGGCTCTGCCGATTACATGTGATAGTTAATGGAGACCGAGTAAATGAGCGGCCGTTATCAACAATTTCGCAGAGGATCCCGCTATAATCAATGAGGAGCCACTATGCAATGTCGACAGACATCATCAACTATAAATAGGTGAGAGGACAACGTAAGAAAGGTTCAGACTCCTAAGGTACGAAAGACCCGACACTCTGACATTCTACTTTCCATATGATAATTCTTCCTCCAAATAGCTTGCGGTGACTGGATCGAGACGAATCTCCGTGGGTCAATCTCGACAGCTCTGAGCCTTTCCTTAAGTTCCATTTCTAACTTAAGCATCGGATGGGATTTGGGTCGGAACCTAGATCTGACCCCCCCTGACGTTACTTTGTGGTGTAGGAGATTAAGGGTCGACCCGACAGAAGGGTCGAACGACAGCTCCCGTCGACAGTTGTCCGAGGATCGACCCGACCAGAGGGTCAAACGGCTGTTGTATTCAGCTATTGGGTCGAACAAGTCTCCGAACTGCATTTTCATCTCAACCACCATCAAACGACCATGTTTCTACCAACCTAGGGTATCATCTCAATAGCTGACTAGGATCCATCCTGACAAGGGAGTCCATATCAACCCAAATTGCCGTAGAACCAATTTTGACCTTAACAGTTGGCACTGTCTGTGGGATACTGAGTCGACATCCCTGTCATCCAACTACTCTGACCATGTAGACTCGCCCAACAACACATGGTGAGAACACCATGGCATCTCTCGGTATCAATGTCATTGACATGATAATGGGATATCCACCACATCCAGAGTTATCAACCTCCCTCCAAAGTTCTTACACTAGGAGGCTGATGACCATCTCAGTTGGAAAGAAGCGTCCGAGAGATTTTACACCTCCAATATTTTTTTAGATGAAGATTTGGAGGGTGTGGAATTGCCACACGATGATGTCGTTGTTATCAGCACCATCATCGGCACGGTGGCGGTGAAGAGAATGATCATCGACACGGAAGCTCGTGCGACGTACTTTTCTTCACCACACTGGAAAAGACGTGATTGGCTTCGTCTGAATTAAGGGAATGTCCGGGGCCACTTGTTGGTTTTACTGGGCATTCTGCTCCGGTAGTGTGCATCATCACGCTGCCGGTGACTTTCAGAACGTCACCCCGACAAGTCACTCGTCTGACCACCTTCATCGTGGTGAAGATCAATTTCGCGTACAACGGAATCATAGGCAGACCATTGTTAAACTCAGTGGAGGTGGTGGTCTCGACGTTCTATCAAATTATCAAATTCCAAACTCCTGAGGGAGTTGGAAAGGCGAAGGGGAACCAGATGCAAGCACGTTCGTTTTACCTCATGTCCACCTCCATGAGAAGGGTGGAACAAACAGATCTAGATGATCTTAGCAACAAGGACCAACATGAGGAGCGACGACACGTAGCTGTCGAAGAGATGGAGGACATCCAGATCTCTAAAGGAGAAGGAAAGACTTTCCATTGGGTCGATGCTCCCTTTCGACCTAAGGGAACAGTTAATTACACTCTTAAGAGAGAATGCTGACGTGTTCGCCTGGTCTCCAGAGGACATTCCTGGCATCGACTCTCAGATGATCTCCCACAAGCTGGAGGTCAACTCCACTTCCAAGCATGTGAAGCAAAAGAAGAGAAACATTGGGGGTGACAAGATGAAAACTGCCACTGAAGAAGTAGATCGACTTCTGGCAGCGGGGTTCATTCGAGATGTCCAATAGACTGAATGGCTCTCCAATGTTGTAATGGTGAAGAAGGCCAACGGCAAATGGAGAATGTGTGTTGACTTCACCAGCCTTAACAAAGCATGCCCAAAGGACAGCTACCCTTTGCCTCAAATCGACCATCTTGTCAACAACGCTTCTAGCTATGAGCTCTTGAGCTTCATGTGTGCTTTCTCTGGCTACAACCAAATCTAAATGGTGCCAGCAGATGAAGAAAAAACCTCCTTCATCACCGATCGAGGTCTTTTTGTTATAAAAAGATGCCATTTGGTATAAAGAATTCAGGAGTGACGTATCAGCGTATGATGGACAAGGCCTTCAAGGCTCAATTGGGCAAAACTTGGAGGTCGATATTGATGATATGCTGGTCAAGTCGAAAAAACCAATGATCAAGCAGAGACAAAAGTTTTTTTTAGTTTTTAAAGCTTATTTTAAATATTTTATTAAGGGTCATGTAGTGTTGTACACGTAGGCACATTGGACTTTTTGGAGCTATTTTATTGTTATCGTTTGCTTTTGCTTTATTTTAGTTGCATGTGTTGAGTTTGTGATCTGCTGGTATAAACAATCTAGTACTTAAAACTTTTTGAGAATTTAATGAATGAGAATGGATTAAGTTTTGAGACAAAACCAAGATTGTTCATTTGAACCCTAGGTTTTTTAAAATCCCCATGCATGTGAGGTGTTTATGAGTGGGTATGTGAGACACATAGGTGTGAGGCCCGAAAGTTATCCTAATCCTTAGATTTATCCCCTTCATATGTATACGAAACTCAATGTTGGTGGTTTGCATATGATCAAGGTTGAATCCAATGGACAGTAATGAAAATCAAGATGTAATATCTGTATCTCATCGAGCGCTATTCGCTTCTGTCATCATCAAAATTCAAATGCTGAAACTAAACGTAAAATTAACACGATATTCCATCAAGCTTTTCCAAAGAAGAAAGATGGGTTTGCATGAATTGTGTCAAAAGCTTCCTAAGTTGAAGCCACAATTTGAGTTAGAACCCACGGAGCTAGAATTGATGACATGGCATGCATCAGAATTAGAGCCAGAATGAAAGCATGAGCTTGAGCATGTGTCCGAGCCCGAGTTACATGTTGGTCTTGGACCAAGGTTTGATATAAAGATGCTGATGGAATCTAGGGTTTGTTTGTGGGGAAATAGGGATTTTAGTGGAGAAAAACAAGTAAAAGAGGAATCTTTATTGCTATTTCAAATCTGGAAAACAAAAGATAAGGCCCCGATTTAAGATGAGGCAATCTCCAAACTTTCGCTTCGACATGAAAGTTTAAATCTCCAAGGGTGGCAACTTGGCCTAGGGTTAACAATCTCAAAATAAGCATGAAAAACACATTAGGGCCGGCTCCTAGCTATTAACACAACAATTAGCAATTTTGCATAAAAGCCTCCCAACTTTCATATTTGCATAAAACACCCCCCAGTCAGAAAATATGAAATCACCGTGGGGCTGCCGCACGCCTCCTCTGCCTATATGTGATAACAGCATCATTACTCCTCCAAAAGAGCCACCTTGTCCTCAAGGTGAAAATTTGGAAACTGTTGTCGGATCATCTCACGAGACTCCCACTTAGCATCATAATCGGGCAGTCCCTACCATCTGATAAGCACTTCCCAAACTTTTGCTGCACTTTGACGAACACCCTTGACCTCCTGTGGCTCCAGCAATACCTCCATGTTCTCGATCAGGGTGGGTAGGAGAGTAGGTGACAAAGTGTAGTCTCCAATCGTGCATTGTAGGTTGGAACACCAGGTGGATAGTGGACGTAGCAGGCAGTTGTAGGCGATCGGCCACCTTCCTAATCCTGGCCACAACCTCAAAATGACCATAATAGCGAGCCGCCAGCTTTGCATTGCTCCTAGCGCCACTGTGTTCTGTACATACGGCCACAACTTCAGATACATCTTATCGCCCACCTCAAAATGCACATCTCTAATCTGTTGTGCTCTCAACAAGTGTCGCTTTAGCTCCTCCAACATCTTGTCTCTCTCCAAATGCTCCTCCACCTGAGACACAGGGGTCGTACCACGGATGTAGTGTATCAAATGGGTAGGATTGCACCCGTAAAGAATGCCAAAAGGGGTGCTATGTGACGCCGAGTGGTATGAGGTATTGTACCAGTATTTCGCACACGCCAACCACTTCGCCCACTTCTTTGGCGACTCTGATGCAAAGCATCTCAAATGTGTCTCTACACTCCTGTTTACCACCTCTGTCTGGCCATCTGTCTGCGGATGGTAGGCCGTGCTCCTCTTCAAAATGCTCTCCTACACCTTGAATAATTCCCTTCAAAAGTTGCTTAAGAAGACTTTGTTGTGGTCTGATACGATGGAGGCATGTAACCCGTGCAGACGAACTACTTCATTCATAAAAGCTGTGGCTAACGTCACTGCTGTGTATGGGTGTCGTATGTGTATGAAATGGGCGTACTTGCTGATGCGGTACACCACGACAAGTATGACAGTGAAGCCCTCCGACCTTGGTATCCCTCAATAAAGTTCATGCTGATGTCCTCACAGACTCTCTCTGGCAAGGCTAGTGGTTAAAGTAGTCATGTGCGAGCCATCACCAAATATTTGTGATGCTGGCAGACGTTACACTCTGCCACTAGGCACGCGATGTCACTCTTCATCCCTGACCAGTACAGCTTCCAGGCCATCCTCATGTAGGTCTGCTGTACCCCTGAATGACCCCCTATCGAGCTGCCATGGAACTCCTGAAAAATCGTCGGTATATAGGAAGACTCGGCGGTAGCACCAACCGCCCCTGATACAACAGCCTCTGCTCACTATTATTTGTAACGAACGCATGAAAGCGTTAGGTGACGCCGTCACCATATCAAGGGAATGTAACCTCCATAATTAATTGACTTAATATTGGCGCTAAAATGATAATTAACGTACGATATTTGCGGTAGGAAACTCATTGTTACGCGGGTGCACGAGCGACGATGTCACAAATCATTTCACCACCTCCAGAGATGGGGGTGTGTTTTATCATGTCATTTTACCATCATCCAAACATGGAGTCAGTGTCGTTATTATTTATTAAATTCATTTCACCACTTCCTATTCATGGGAGTGGGGTTTATCAAGCATTTTAGCATCTTTAGATGTAGAGATGGGGCACGGGACAACACGGGTATGTGTGCGTGGAGTAGTTGACAATTGCACGTCGTACCCTCGGACAATGATATTTGCATTAACCTAGAAAAATCACATTTCATTAACATGACACTTTTAGAAATGTTTAAATATGGTAATTGGTCACATGACTATTATGATATCAATTGATCGTGATTGGCTTATCTGAGTACATGTCAACATTTATTAAAGTATCCTGGTATCATGTTTTCATCTTTTTAATATTTATTAATTTGCCTTCGTACCATGGTATCTTGCTAATAGATTCCATTGTTGCATAATTACATCCATGCACACAGAAATGTTATTATATTCTCTTTTATATCATCATGTTTTTCTTAGTCACTTCTGTGCCCATGTTAATATTATTAAATTTCCTTTGTATCATGCTTTTAACCGATTAGTAGACTATGGTGTTGCCTACTAGATTCGTTTTAATAACTGTTAAAAAGATATTAATGCTTGGGAACCTACATGAGTAACTCTCACTGACAGACATTGTATTGGTGTTTTCAATGCAATGTCTGTCAGCTCCTGAAGGTAGGTTCACAGATCCTTATCCAGCGTTGCACAACTCAGTTTGAGAATTGATTATTCTAAAGATCAATCTTAGGCTGCAGCTTCATGACATATATCTATGTTGTATATGGCATACAGCACCTCTTCATTTCATTTGTTGTAATCCATTTTTTGAGACAGATTGTAATATTGATAATATTATCTGTATTGTTTTGAGTATGCATGCAAGGACCAGCAAGTAACTATAGAAGCTTAGTGTGCTTAGGACAAAGAGGAAGGAATAGCAGGGTAAGGAAATGTACTCCTTCCTTGTCTTAAGCACATTGCAGCCCCGCTCCAAAAATTAAAAAAATTAATTAAAATGGGAAGCTGGCGTGACACTACCCGACCCCACTTTTTGACGGAACTAACTATCCAAATTGGAAGATAAAGATGATGTACCATCTCCAATCACTTGACTTGGACATTTGGGCAATTACAAAGAACAGATACAATTGCCCGACTACACCCATGGAGATGTGGGAGAGGGAGGTAAGATAGAAAGGTTATTTAAATGCAAAAGATATGAATGCTTTGTTTTGTGCACTTATAATTACCTTATTCACATGTGTATCACAACGTGAAAATGCTCTTCAAATTTTGCACATGTTTTAGGTAACACACCAGGGAACAGATAATGTAAAAGAATCATGTATCAACATGTTGAATTCTAAATTTGAGTCATTCAAAATGCTTGTGAATGAATTATTGTTCAAATGAACACTCGTTTTTCCAAAATTATTAATGATCTTGTCGGGTTAGGCAAAAAGATGTCTATGTATGAATATGTTATGAATTTCATTAGGTCATTGAGACCGGAATGGAAATTGAAGACGACGGCCATTCATAAGGCATCTGACATGAACAAAGTGAATATGGAAGAGTTAATGTGCAATCTCATGGCGTATGAGAATGAACTAAATGAAGAGAAGGAAGAGGCACAACCCAAGAAGAAGAGCCTAGCATTCGAGGCTAAAGTGAGTGACACAAAATCAGAGTTCTCAGAAAAGGATGAGAAAGAAATAGCACTTCTTTCCAAAAGCTTCAATAAGCTCGTACGAGGTATGTTTTCTAAACGACATCCTTGTTTGGATAAAGATATTATTTGTTTTGGTTGTAAACACATAAGGAGGGATTGTCCCTTGGAGAGAAATAAGGACAACATGAGGATATAAAGCAAAGATATGAGGAGAAGAAGCAAAGAAAATGACAAAGGCAAACCACGGATAATGAGATGAGAAAGAGAAGGAGCTACACGGAAGAAAAATTGAAGAAGCCAAAGAAGAAGGCATTTGCAGCATGGGACCGTAGAGATATAGAGGATAGCTCGGAAGAGTCAGCATCATCATCCTCCTCGTCATCGGAGGAAGAACTGGAGGAGAGAGCACACATGTGCTTTATGGCTTCAACATCGAAGGTAAGTACATCCACTCAAATTAGCGACATAGCTAATTGTAACAATAGTGATAGTGATAATAATAATGATAGTGATGATAATGAATATGATAGTGATAGCTTTGAATTTTATGTTAATGGTGCTTATGATGAGCTTTATAGTGCGCATGAGAAATTGATTAGTAAGTACCTTGAATTAGAAAAGATGCATTAAAATGTAATATAAAAGATTTAGAAGAAGAAAATCATAGGTTAAAACCAGAATTAAGCAAATTAAAGGAGACCCCAAAGAGCTAACACTCCTTAATCAAGAACTAGACAATGATAACAAAAGACTTAATTTGGAGAACCAAATCCTAAAACATGAAAATAGAAGTCTTCTTAACAATTCTAAAATATTGAAGACTAGGATAGAAAAACTAAGTAACGAGGAAGAATCTTCACTTAATAATTAGTATAATGACTTATACGTTAATGTTCAAAAGTTTAATAAAAGCACATAGACATTAAAGGATGTAATACGATCTCAATTAGTTAACAACAATAAAATCAGATTAAGATATGATCCAATTGCTAAAACTAGTAGTTTTAGGTCTCCTAACAGCCATTATAATCAAATATTTATTAGAAAGACCATCCCTTCAACTTCAAATCCTAATAAGATAAAACCAATTAAAATATGGGGTTCAAACCAGCATTTAATGATTATGTAACTAAGTTTATGCAAGCCCTACATAATTCACATAATTACAAGTTTGTGAAAAAAGGGAAATCTAAACCCAATTAGATTTGGATTCAAAGGTGATTAGATTAGGTTTATAACCTAAGTGGGATACCCCAATGAAATCCTTGGTATCTCACAAAATTTAAGGGATAATTAATGCATGCGTATGATTGATTGATGGTGTACATGCTAGGTTAGAAATCTCTAGTTTTAGTTTGGAGAGATAGTGGTTTCGAGTAGAGCTTTAGATATGATCTTTCTTGCAATAGCCGACCCCACTGAAGTTGACTATCTTTTGAACTGGAGCCGACTACTTTTAGAGCACATGCCCCGTCCCTTTCGGGAGTCGACCGCAGTTCATGTGGTAGTCGACCGCTGATGTTACGGGAGCTGACTATCGTTGTCGAATTTATTTTGATTCTTTTCAAACTTTTTGCGGGTTTGTGGGTTTGTTTTGAGTCTAACGTATCTTGACCAGACTCTTATTGGGTATGTATGACTAAAAACTACTTAGATGTGTTAATCTAAGCCCTTTATTCATAGATCTATAGGTTAAATGAATTCTATTTGGATTAAAACCCTTGAATATCCCCAAAACTCCTTCATCTCACTCTACACCCCCAACAATCGAAATTCCCTTAAATTTCAGAGATTTTCTTAGCTTGATCTTAAGTCTCCAGTGATCAGGAGGACTTTGTGAAGTTTTCAACTTTGATTGGGTATATTTGTCTAATCTCATCTCATTTCATCATCATTTGCATCATATTTGTAGTTGCATCTCCCCACGCACAGTGTAAGGACCCTTGCTATGAGGAAAACACTAGAAGGGGGTTGAATAGTGTTTATAAAATTTAAACGATAGTTATACAAATTTAAATTCCTAACCAACAATAAATGCAGAATTATAAATAAACCCAAATTGAAACAATGCTAACACAAAGTATGTTTCAAGGGTTCGAATTACCGAAGTCAACTTCGGACTTGTTCCCAGTAATCTTACATCCCTTCCACCCGGATACCACTGGATAATCAAGTTAGAACCCTAACTTGAGGTTTCCTTTAAACCCACTTGTAGTAACCCTACAAGTAAAATCGAAATACAATCGATGTCCTTGACACCCACAACTTGGGAGCAAGCAAACCATTCGCACAAACCGAGAGTTAAACTAATATCGAAAGATATGAAATAATGAAATAGCAACACTTACAATAACATATGCCTTGAAGTAGAACTTGAAGGAGCAAGTGTGTTGTGTGTTGAAGTCTCTTCCAAGAAGAGAGAAAAGCCCTTTCTCTTGTCACCACCAATTGCCTAGAGGATATCACTTTGATTCTAGGTTGGAGAGCAAGAGAGAATAAGATTGGAATTTTAGGGCTTTTTAATTTGAGAGTTTTGAAAAACTAGACTATGAAAGCTAGGGTTTTTTAAGAGATGATCAAGAAGATGAGTAACCTCTTAGTGAAACAGTAGAAGCTCTCTTTATAGGTTCTCCAAAACCCTCAAACAGAATCCCCAAAACCCCCTTTGAAATCCATGGAGAAAAAGCCAACGGATAGACTTTACACATTCGACAGTCGACTGGTGAAGAAATCATAGTCGACTACTGCACTGTATCAGAGGGTATGTGAGAATTCAAACGGTAACTTACCACGTAGGACAGTCGACTGATGAAGGAAAGACATGCGTCTATAAACCTCACAGGCGACTGAAAATCCTTCTACAGGCGATTGGCCGCAACCTAGGTAAGCTGAGAAAACTTAGAAAGTTTTGAGAAGACACGACAGGCGACTGATGTGGAACACACAGATGCCTGTTCCATGGACAGGCGATTGTGAAACTAACATCAGTCGTCTGTCACTAATAACTGAAACTTTTTAGAGAGCAGAGTTTGCAGTGAAAGCATAGACATGAGACTGTTGAAGCATTGACAGTCGACTGTGCCTTGGACAGGTGACTGTCAATCCAACAGCAGTCGACTGGCCGTATGGAAAAGAAAACGGCCTTTAGGCAGGAGAGAGACATGCGACTGATTAACAAATCACATGCGCATGTAGCTTGGATATGTGCCTGTCTTTTGTACAACATTCGCCTGAATAGAGTAAACGCTAAAAGCCCAAAACCAATTGATAAAGTATGTGCATAATAGATGACTGTAGAACAAATCACAGTCGACTGTTTTGAGACATGCGCCTGTAAAACGTTCAGCAGTCGCCTGTTGAAATCCTAAAATGCACATGCTTAAGAAATGTGAATTGGAGTCTGAGGAAATGTGATCTAATAATTTCCTAGGATAGAAAAGAAGATGTGTGTGTGCTCCAACATAGTTCTACTTCTAAGCTACATAATAGAAGAGAATAAAAAGATTACATTTTGTAGAAACCTCTCTTCTATTCAAAGTATGAGCTTGAAGTCTTCTGGGAGCTTCAATCACAATCTTTAATCATCCAATCCCCTTTTCATGCTTTGATTGATCCTTGAGTGACACACATTGCTAATTGATCTTCATGATATACTTAGGCAATGAATTAACTGCAAATAGGAGATTAGTCACAAGTATTTATGTTTGATCATCATCAACACCAAGTAGGGAGAAGTCTAATACTCAACAGTCTCCCCCTTTTTGATAATTACAAACAAACATAGACAAAAAAATAAATAATTGTGCTTAATGAAAACTTACTCCCCCTACATAGATGCCAATCAAGTTAGTCAATATTTATAAGGGCATATATAGATCAATTGAAGCGAGCATGTAAGATATTCATGAATGAAATGATTTTAATTCTTGAAATCTAGGGTTTTATAATCCAAGTTCATTATATCTTACTCCCCCTGAATCTAAGGCAACTTCAATCTTAGATTCAAGTTTAGAATTTACTTAGCACATAATTATGATATGTTTATTTCTCCCCCTATATCATTATCCAAAAGTGGGAGTAGAGAAACAACAACAATAGTGCTAAATAAGTACTAAAACAATCATGAGAGTCTAAAGATGGGATATACATCTAATGTGATGCCAAAATATAATCAAAAAATCACGAAGGTGCATCTCATTGATATATACCAAAAACTCATCAACGCACGAAATCTTAGTTGACTAAAGGAACGAGAATCCAATATCAACATTTCAAAAATGAGAAAAAACAAACGTCTCACATCACATCATGTATATAATAGAGCATACAAAGAGAGACAATTTCACAATGTACACACAATCAGCATAAAAAATTGAGACACAATGTGAAGCAGCCTATGATAAAATAAAAGTATCATCATATATATAATCAAAAGATACAATGAGTACAAAAGACAACATCAACTCCATGTACATCAAAAATTATGATCAGCATACATATATCAACATCCATCAGTACAAAAAAAATCAAAATACTGACAGACACTCAAACTCTCAACCCTAACAAAATAAATCTAGGCCTAAGTGTGAGTAGTCTCTATGAAGTTTCAATCCAAATCAGCAGCAGAGGGGTGTACTGGAGTAGCCAACTCAACTCGGAACTCCTGGACCTCTGAATCGTCAGGAATATCCTCTGGAGGAGGGGCAGTAGCAACAACAGTGGAGACATCCTGAGGAGCCAGAGAAGCAACTGACTCAGAAGCACTGTCAATAGCATGCTCAGAAAGCTCAGAGGTGACCGGAGAAAGAGGCTGAGAAGGCTGAGGAGATGGCACAAAATACCTGAGATGATCAGGGAATGGAATGCCCTCATGCAGGAACATAATATGGAACAACTCATAAAGTCCAGACACCTTCTCGTCTAACAGATCACGAGAGGGTCAGCGGATGAAGAGGCCTGATCAGTGGGTGGAACGGTGGATGAAGACGGAGCTGAAGAAGACTGCCTCTTCTTTGATGCCATCTGCAGAGCCGAAGAGGACTTCGACTTAGTAGAAGCATCGAGAAAAGGGCCAAGTGGCATGTGCTCATAAGGAGACAGATCAATCCCGAAATGACGAAAGACTAAAGTGAGGAGACCTCCATATGGAATGTGAGAGGAGGTAGTAGTGAACTCGACCTTGTCCATCCGATCAAGGAGGACTTCGGCCAAGTTCACAAACATGCCAGAGAAAATGGCATACATGCAGCGGAGGATCTCATGAGAAGGCAGATCAGAGGAACCATATTTCGGCAAGATGTTGGACTTCACCACTAGGTGAACAACCCAACCTCGAGCAGAGAACATGGAAGCCCTGATGCCAGAAGAGAGATATGAAGGGATCACAAAGAACATATCCTGAAGGACAGTCTGATCAAGATCTGCAACGTCTGAGAGTGAAATATCAGCAGGTAAGGAGCCAATGGAAGGAATCTTAAGAATTGTTCCTAGGAGAGTAGGGTCAAGCTTGGTACGGGTCCCCTGAACAACGGTGTCAATCACACCCGTGTCAGCATATTCACCGCGAATGCGGTTGGCATAAAATAGCTTGAAAAGGAATGGATAGGCACGAGGGGAGTCGACATGAGAGAATCGAAACAAATCACCCAATTCGGTCGATGTGAGAGTCTCGAATAGTCTCTCAGCGATAAAGGCCTGAAAACAATGAATCGCTCACGAAGGAGCTTGATCCCAAGCATAGCAAGAAATTTTGCCAGAGAAGAATCGTCTCGACAAATGGGGACAAGAGGATCAGCAGGAGGAGGCCAGGAAGGATTTTGGCCTTGGGTTGATGCAGGAATAGTCTCGGGGTGGGTGTCAGCAGCCACACGAGTAGACTTAGACTCAGCGGTAGGCTCATTGATACGAACACCAATGTGTCTATACTGACACTTTTGAAGAGGCTCAACGAAGGCTTCTTCTTCGGTGGAGAAGAAGTGGAGTCGGAAGTATCCGAAACATTGGAGTGATGTTGCGGAAACTTGGTGCGGGCACTATATGGTTTCTTGGGTTCGACAGCATTGGGCTTATAGTTCCTATGTATCTTAGTAACAACGGCTTTCCCTTTGGTTTTGGGAGGAGCCATCGCGCGAATCAAGAAACAAATGATAAAACTAGAGCACGAACGAACAAAAGAGAGGAGATAAACCTAATCCGCTACGATCGATGGGGAACGAGAGACCCAAACTCTTGATTGAGTGAACGGAAAAAGAGATCGACGGGTAGGATCTTCGAATCGACGAGGAAGACAAAGAAACGGTTGGAGTTCAAAGGAAGAAGCCGAGGGAAGTCGAACAGATGAGAGAGAAATAATCGACGACCTCGTGTATATATGAAGGGGTCAAATGAATCTGGATCGTTGGATCGTCAGATCAACGGCTCAGATCGAGTTAATGAACTGCTACTGAAGTTGACAGTCGAGTGAAATCGTCAGTCGACTGGATGAAAAGATAGAGATTAGCTTGGATAGACAGACAGTCACCTGTTGAGTAACTTACAGTCGCCTGTCGGAGAGACATTCGACTGGAAATTCCGCAACAGTCGTCTGACAGAGGATCAAAAAAATATTGAAAAAACAGAGACATCTCAAGATTAGGACAGGCGCTTAATAAACAACTTGCAGTCGCCTGTCGGATAGACAGTCGACTGGAAAAAGTTCAACAGTCGCCTGTGCAAAAAATTCAGACTACAGAATAAAATTTAGAGTTGGGCAGTCGACTGTCGAAGGAATGACAATCGTCTGTCCTGGTCCAAAAATGTACGGAGAGGTTGAAATCCAGAGGATTGAGACAACTCACCGTAAGACCTATACCCTAACAATACTCTAATCAAGAAATCATTATCAAAATATTATAGATTAACATAAAAATCACGTAAATTAATCCAAACAATCGAAATCATCAAAATCTGAAATACATCTCTTGAAAAATATATGAAAAACATATAGCATATCAAAACAAGAGAAGTGTAAAATGATGATATGAGTTCAAAGCATGATTTAACATAAAAGAATGAACTCATATAATTCAGATTCACCCATAATCCCTAATTCTCCATGCAACCTCACAAATGAATTTTCTTTAAGAGGTTTAATGAAGATGTCGGCGATTTGTTTTTGGGTGTCAATGTACTCTAAGATGATGTCCTTCTTAGCTACATAATCATTAATAAAGTGTTGTCTCACATCTATGTGTTTGGCACGGGAATGATGTACCAGATTCTTGGAAAGACAAATTGCACTTTGGTTATCAACCATGATAGAGCAAGTATCACAATTGACACCATAGTCTTTGAGCGTGTGTCTCATCTAAAGAACTTGTTCACATGCAAGACTTGCGGCAATATATTCTGCTTCAGTTTGTGGACAATGATATCGAGTTCTGTTTCTTGAAAGCCAAGAAATTATGGAATTTCCTAGAAAATGGCAAGTGCCACTAGTACTTTTCCTATAGGATTTGCATCCGGCAAAGTCAGCATCACCATATGAGATTACCTCATATGTGCTAGACTTAGGGTAGAGTAACCTATAATCTAGTGAATGATTAAGGTAGAGAAAAATTCGTTTAAGCGCAATCAAGTGTGACTCCTTAGGTCTAGCTTGATATCTAGCACAAAGACATACATAGAACATAATATCGGGCCTACTTGCGGTTAAGTAAAGTAAGCTACCAATCATACCTCGAGATAGACGAACGTCTACATCTTTTCCATTCTCATCCTTGTGTAGATGGGTTGTCGTACTCATGGGAGTCCATTTGCTTGAAGACAATTCCATCCTGAATTGCTTGATAAGCTCCCTGGTGCACTTTGTTTGATGTATGAAAGTTCCATCCTTCATTTGCCGAATTTGTAGTCCAAGGAAGTAGTTGAGCTCACCCATATGGCTCATTTCGAATTCATCCTTTATAGACTTAGAAAATTCTTGACAAAGATTAAAGTTAGTAGAACTAAATATTATATCGTCTACATAAACTTGAATTAACAGGATGTCATTTTCATAATCTTCAATGAAAAGAGTTGAATCAACTTCATCCATTTTAAAACCTAAATCCAGAATAAAGGTTTTAAGTCGATCATACCAAGCTCTAGGAGCTTGTCTCAACCCATATAACGCTTTCTTCAGTTTGAAAATATGGTTTGGAAATTTTTCATGAATGAAACCGGGTGGTTGAGAAACATAAACTTATTTATAAACAATACCATTCAAAATGCACTTTTAACATCTATTTGAAATAATTTAAAATTTTTATGGGATGCAAAAGATTAAAGCAATCTAATAGCTTCTAATCTAGCTACATGGGTAAAGGATTATTCGAAATCAATACCTTCCTCTTGCCGATAGCCTTGAGCTACTAACCTTACTTTATTCCTTATGATGACCTCGTTCTCATCGGTCTTGTTCTTAACATCTACTTGGTCCCAATCACTTGGTGACCACTTGGAAGAGGAACGAGCTCCCAAACTTCATTTCTTTCAAATTGCATGAGCTCTTTGTAGGGTCACTGGCTATGAGGAAAACAATAGAATGGGAGGTTCAATAGTGTTTATGTAATTTAAAAAGATAGTTACACCAAATTAATTTCCTAACCAACAAATAGTGCGGAATAAGTGTAAACACAAAATGAAACAAATACAAACTCAAGGATGTTTCAAGGGTTCGGATTACCCAAGTCACTTCCCGACTTGTTCCTAGTAATCCTACATCCCTTCCACCCGGTAAACAACCGGATACTCAAGTTAGAACCCTAACTTGATGTTTCCTTAAAACCCCACTTGTAGCAACCCTACAAATGAAATCGAAATACACTCGATGTCTTTGACTCCCACAACTTGGGAGCAAGCAAACCACTCTCACAACCCAAGAGTAAATCAAATAACGAAAGTTATGAAATATGAAATTAAGCAACCCTTACAATCACCTATGCCTTGAAGTAGAACTTGAAGGAAAAGTGTGTTGTGTGTTGAAAGACTCTCTTGGAAGAGATGAAAGCCATTTCTCTTTATTGCACCAAATTCCTAGAAGATTTTTCTTTGGTTCTAGGTTGGAGAGCAAGAGATGTAAGATAGGAATTCCAGGGCTTTTTGATTTTGAGAGCTTTGATCTTTAACAAAAATGAAAGCTTGAATGTTTGAGCAAGAGATGATCAAAGAGTCTAGCCTCTCAATGGAACAGTAGAGGCTTCTTTTATAGGTTTCTCAAACCCTCAAACTGAATCGCCAAAAAACCCCTTTGAATCCGTGAGGAAAAACTCAACGGATAGAATCTGAGCCCGCGACAGTCGACTGTTGAAGAACTCACAGTCGACTGCTGCACAGTGAAAGAGGGTAGGTGAGAATTCATAACGGTAACTTACCACGTGGACAGTCGGCTAATGAGGCATAGACGGTCGACTGTTAAACCAACATGCGACTGTAAATCCTACACCAGGCGACTGGCCGTAAGATGGGTAAGTTGAGGAAATCTGAGAAAAGTCTGGGAATACAGGACAGGCGACTGATGAAGAGAAGACAGTTGACTGTTAAACTAAACATGCGACTATAATTTCTTCTACAGATGACTGTCAAGACCCTGATATTTTCTAGAGAGTTGAGTCATCAAAGAGGCTCAAAGACAGACGACTATTGAAGCATTAACAGTCGACTGTTCCTTTGTACAGTTGACTTTAAATCCAACAATAGTCGACTGGCCAGATCAAACAGAGAAATAGAATTGGGCTGAGGATAGACATGTGACTGACTAACAAGACACAATTGATTGTCACTTGGACAGGCGCTTGTGAAATCTACATAAGTCGCCTGTGTGAGTTAAAGCTAAGAAGCCCAAAACTAGACTGAAAAGGTTGTGCATAACAGGCGACTGTAGAACAAAACACAGTCGATTGTTTTGAGACAGGCGTCTGTAAATCGTTCAGCAGTCGACTGTTAAAACATGACATGCACAATCTAGATAGAAATGAATTGGAGTCTAAGGAAAGTTGATCTAATGATATCCTAAGACTGAAATGAAGATATGTGTGTGCTCCAATAAATTTCTACTTCTAAGCTACATACTAGAAGAGAAACAGGAAGACTACATTTAAAGAACTCTCTCTTCTATCCAGCGCATGAGCTTGAAGTCTTCTAGGAGCTTCAATCACCATCTACGATCATCCAATCCACTTCATTTGCTTTCAATGATCTTTGAGTGTCATCCATTGCAAATAGATCTTCATGATAAGCTTAGGCAATGGATTAACTGCAAATAGGGGATTAGTCACAAGTATTTATGTTTGCTTATCATTAACACCAAGTAGGGAGAAGTCGAATACTCAACATTCTCCCCCTTTTTGATGATGACAAACAAACATAAACCAAAAGATAAATAATTGTGCTTCAAGAGAACTTACTTCCCCTACATAGATGCCAATCAAGTTAGACAATAAATATTAGGGCATCTATATATCAAATGAAGCAAATGAGTAAGATATGCATGAATGAAATGAATCCATGAAATCTAGGATTTATAATCCATATTCATTATATCTTACTCCCCCTGAATCTAAGGCAACTTCAATCTTAGATTCAAGTGTAATTAGAATTTACTTAGCGCATTCATTATGAATCTGTTTATTTCTCTCCTCCTATGGCATTATCCAAAAGGCGGGAGTAAAATAACAACAACAATTGTGCTAAATAAGAACTAGCAACAATTACAAGAGTCTAAAGATATATAAATCAAAAACTCATTAACCACATTATAAATATAGCTGATAAGAGGAATGAGAGTCCAATATCAACATTGAGAGACACAAAGAAAAATATCGTCTCAAATCACATCACATAGAGAATATAACATACATGGAGACAATGTCACAAAATTCACACATATATGATAAACAATTATACAATGTGCGAAACTGAACGAAGAAAATGCATGTTCATATACATATCTATATTATAAAACAGGGATGTTATCATGGGTTTTTGGATAAGAGTTATTGGATAAGAGAAATTGTTTATGAGAAAATGGATAAGAGAAAATGGACAAGGGAATTTGGATATGTTTGTATAAGATTTTGTTTCATGGGTTATTGGATAAGATTTTGTCTTTGAGAAATTGCATATGAGAAATTGATATGAGATATTGGGTATGGTTTGTGTGTTGGGGGGGAATTTTGAAATTTGAAATTTGATTTTGAAAGGAAAATTTTGGGGGGACACTGCTGCAAAACACCCTTGCAATTTGAAATTTTGCCGGGAGAGCCTCAAATCACATACACCTCTGCTGCAAAATTCGGCACTTCAACTTGAAACGAAAATTTTCCCGGCGAGCCTCAAATCACAAACACTTCCGGCACTGCAAAATTCGGCAAGAGCCTCATTTCAAAAACCATGGCAAGAACCACGGCAACCACGGCACTTCAACTTCGGCAAGAACCATGACAACTTCAACTTCGGCACTTCAACTTCTCCTCCTCCGACGTGACCACGGCAAGAACCATGGCAAGAACCACGTCACTTCAACTTCGAGATCCTTGCACGCCATCCCCGTGCCTTCTCCACGTCGAGCACCACAACAGCTGCCTCCTCCTCTCCTTCATCTATATTAATACTTAGCAATGGTAGATTAGCAACGATGGTTCATGAGCACGGCAATTTTGCAGGCATTAACGATTAGCAACGATGGTTCATGAGCAGGCATTAACGATGGTTCATGAGCACAGCAAATTCAGCAACTCGGATGTTTTCATGAGCACGACAATTTCAGCAAATTCATGAGCACGGCAATTTCAGCAACTCGGATGTTTTCTCAGCAAATTCAGCAAATTGTTGCTAATCTATATTAATGCCTGCAAATGAACACGGCAACCATTGCAGAAGGAAATTTGATTCCTCCCCCCATTATTGTTTCTCAGCTCGACTGATTCTTTGTTATTTTTGATGTTTTTTGCAGCAATAAATTTGGATTCTATCTCCAGGATTTCTGCACACCAACTATTTGTACAAATGCTCAAATCAATTTAGGTTCATGTGCACACCAACTAAGATATACCAACTTTGCTGTATTGGTTCAAACTTGGATTCATGTGAACAAAAACTTGGATTCAATTTAGATTCATGTGAACAAAAAATAGAGAATTTTGGATTCAATTTAGATTCAATTTAGACTCATATGTTTATCACTTCTCTATGTTTATCAAAAATAGAGAATTTTGGGTTAGCAAAAATGAATTAAGGGTTGTAATTATTGTTTTGACTGCAACCTTATACAACCAATTTTTTCATATGTTTATCACTGAAAATTTTTTTGTTTTAGTTTTGATTGTTTTTCAAATTGTATAAGTAAATCATTTCAGGATTCTCAAATGATTTTTCATTTGAGAATGCAATCTTATACAACCATTCATTTTCAAATTCTGAAATTGTATAATTCATTTCAGATTGTATAATTCATATGAAAAAAACAGTTTTTTTCATGATTCTCAAAAAAATTGTTCAAGCTTGACATTGAACTCTTAATTCATATGAAAAAAACAATTTTTTTGGTGCATTTCAAATTTTCAATGATAAACATATGAGAAAGTTTTCAAAACAATAATTACTTATATAAGGAAAACAAAACTAAATTGACTATCCTGAAATGATTTTCAAATTCTCAAATGATTTTCAAATTGTTTTGATTGCAACCTTATACAACCATTCATTTGAGAATCCTGAAATGATTGTTTTTTTGAAATGCACCAAAAAAACAAAATGAATGGTTGTATAAGGTTGTTTTGATTGTATAATTCATATGAAATTCATATGAAAAAAACAGAGAACCATTTCAAATTGTATAATTCATATGAAAAAACAGTTTTTTTTATTCTCAAATTATATTTCAGGATTCTCAAATGGTTGTATAAGGTTGCATTTCAAAGAAACTGTTTTTTTCAAATTCTGAATCCTGAAAACTAAATTTGAAATGCACAAAAAAATTGTTTTTTTCATATGAATTAAGAGTTCAATGTCAAGCTTGAACAATTTTTTTGTCACACACTTGCTTAATTAGAGAATGGTGTGACTTGATATGGATCAAGTTGTAAATTGCATTAATTTTGTTTCACTTAGAGAAGCATACTATAAGGAATTTTGACTAAAGATATTTATTTGTCATTGGTATTTTCATGATTATGAAGATATCTGACTAAGAGCTTTATTATATCAAAAAGTCCTCTGTTGTTTTTAACTGGTTATAGTAAGGAATTGTCTATGTTAGATGAATGCTCTGATCTCCTATGTTTTGAAATCTGATTCACATAAAAATTTTCTTTTAAAACACAATTTTTTTAAACCATTTACTTTTTTTTGAGCAACAGCTATATGGTATACCTGATGGTTGCTAAATTTAGTTGGCCGTAATAATTTTAGTTCTTAAAATTCTTCCATTTCTTGGAAGCTCATATATTTAATGACTTCTTTGACTTGATAAAATATCTATGATTTTGCTGCCATGAGTTCTCATTTTTGGAGGATGACGGGATGACCGCTGAAATCTTGACTCTGAAAATACAAATGCATTAAGTAAAATTAAATTTTGACACATTTTGATACAGTTCATCCGGCATATGCTCCAAATGTCATCTGGCAAAAATGAACGTTGTATCATGTATCAACATTTTTTCCCTCTCAAAATGTTGTATCCATGTATCAAAATGTGTATCCAGGTATCAAAATGTTTGATATATTTAATGCATTTGTAGAAACATTAAATTTTGGCACTGAAATTTAATTTACCTAATGCATTTGTATTTTCTCCACTTACTTTCTTATACAAATGCAGGATGACAGAATGAACTACGACATTTGTATGCAGGATGAAATGATTAAGTTGAGGAAAACATCCTGCATTTTTATTTTCAGTTCTGGATATGAAGCATCCAGCTTACATTACCTGGTTTATACCATAGAATTCTGGTTTACTTTCATGTGGCATCTAATCAAATGGCATTCACATGGCATTCTGGATATCTTGCTAAAAAGGTGTGTGAACTATGTGTCTCAAGTCTTTATATGGTATTCACATGTGAATTGTGTAATGTAGATTAAAATGACATTGTGTGATCGTTTTCATATGTCAGATGCAACTAGGAACGGTTTTCGGAGCTTTCTTGGATCCCGTAGCTGATAATGTTTTCTTTCTCCTTTCATTTCAAGTTGTTGGGGGATTAAATGATGTATCTAATTTTTCTTATGTTCAAACAGTTTTCTTTTTCGAAAATTTCAACTGATTTGTTTTCTGATGATGCAATGCAGCTTATGGTTGTGGCAGCATTAGTTTTACTGTGCAGAAAGCAGTTGGATGTCTCTGTTGTGGGAGAAGTGTGATGGCTTCTGACAGCACCTGCCATTGCTATCATTGGTAGGGAGGTGAGCACCAACTCAACAATTATCTTACTTTAATTAATATCATTTATTTTTCAACTTTAACTCGATTGTGTTGTGTGTGCCAATACTATAGTTTATTGCAATGTGATGTCTCAGAATGTTTAGTAATATAGCAGCACTTAATTATGTATGTATAATTAATGTTTAGTAAATTCTTATATTCACAACTCATTCCTCTGGTTCTTCCATGCATTGTAACTAGCTGATCGAGAATCTTGACCGGGCCCACGTCCATTGGCTGACCAATATGAGGTGAGATGGGGAAAGCAAGGACTGACACCTTCAATGTCATTAAGTTTAATTATGTATGTATAATAGTTTAATGTGTCCTTGCATTAGGATTAGTTGGTCCCTTTAAATCCAGAGGAATGTGCCTTCCTGTGCATTGAAGGGTTGGTTGTGAGCAGTACGAGGAGGGACAATGGGGTGCAGGACAGAAGCCGAAGGTGAACTATAGGAAGTGGTTGTGGTCACCTGATGAAGACCAGAGGTTGAGGTATGTTTGTGCCAAAATCTTATTTGAAGTTATCAAAACATAAATAGAAGTATTTCCTATATGATGAAACTTTGATGTGTTTCCTCAAGTAATTGTTAATGGTGATATTAATCAAAGTATAAGAACTGTAATGAAGAATGATATATTCATTTGGTGAATGGCTGGCTAGAAATTAATAGTGGGCTACACATTGGTCCCATCTGTACATTATGATTTGTGGTCTACGCATTGGTAATGATAAAAATGATGAAAAACTGTGAATGTATGTATGAAAGAATTCAGGATTATATTATTATAACATGTTGGCATAAAAATGTGTTAGAAAACCAAATTAATAATGGTAGTTTTGTTGTCAGGTCCTGATGAACCTGATGAACCTGACAACAGGTTGGCATAAAGAATTTTGTTGGGTTTGATTTTATTATAACATGTTTGGACCTGA
Organism: Scilla litardierei; assembly: GCA_030789695.1. Lineage (NCBI taxonomy): Eukaryota > Viridiplantae > Streptophyta > Magnoliopsida > Asparagales > Asparagaceae > Scilla > Scilla litardierei. The sequence goes on from CM061142.1 coordinate 571,514,935, forward strand.
TGGGGCCTGATGGACCTGATGCGTCCATTCTCAGGCATGTTATAATAAACTTCCACAACTTCATAAAATGGCTAAATGATAAAATGCCTTCTCAGGATTTTTTCAAGTTCATTGGGTCTTATTTTGTTGTTGGGTTAGAAAACTTCCACAAGATTTTTTATGCCTGAGATTATTTCAGGTTCATCAGGTTCCTCCGATCCCAAGATTTTGTTGTTAGGTCCCAACATGTTGGTATAAAGAATTTAGGATTATGTATGAAATTAATAGTTGGCATAAAAATGTTGGCTGAATGATCAAATACCTGAGAGATCAAATACCTGAGATTTTTTCAGGTTCATCAGGTTCATCAGGTCCCAAGTTTTGTTGTTAGGTCCTAACATCTTGGCATAAAAAATTCAAGATTATGTATGGAATTCGTAGTGGGCATAAAAAATGTTTGATATTTATAGTTTAGGTTATTCTGTATGAAGTTTATCACTTATGCTTATGGATGAAACTTGATGAACACTGGCCTTTCCCGGTATGGATGAAACTTGATGAAGTTAGCTGCTAGCATTTTTTAGCAACCGTGGGGCTCTTTCCCTGTATGTTTTGATGTTTTAATGTTTGTATTGGAGCATGTTTTAATGTTTGTTAAGAACATTGGCCTTTATTCATTTGTAAGTGGGGCTGGGAACTTACCAAAAACATGAGGGTACATGCTCCTGTCTAAGAAATCCAAATCAGTTGGAATTTCCATGGTTAGAGTATAGATAAACACTAACATTCTAACCTAAATGAATTTTTTGATTTAAATATGAAGCAAGCAGAACTAAATTTGATTAAAAATCATATTTTTTCCTCAATTATGATAAGCTTGAAAGCATCCAGTGAGCTTAACCTCTCTCATGACCCCGGCAGACGCAAAATTTGGAGGCACGAGCATATACCAATGTGAGAGGAATTAACTAGATAGACTAAACAAGTTGGTTATTTTAAATTATAATGTGCATCTCTTATGAGTATGGCAGGATAATTAGGTTGACAATATATTATAACAAAGCAGATCCTTTCATACAACATTTCCTTGGCCTTCCCATGTAATACGTTAGTGTGTATTTGTGTATTCGTTTTTGGTGTTCCTTTTTCATCCTTTGCCAATGCGGATTCATTGAAGAAGTTCTTTTGAATGCCTTTGAGCAAGCTTATAATGTGGACATGCAAACACACAATCAAGTGTTTCACCATATAATATGATTAATGATTACTTGATAACAAAGTCAGAATGAAAATAACTGAAACATCCGAGTGTTGTGCCTGTATTGTTTAGCATATTTTAAACATATGCACAGACAGAATGTTGCTTAGAATATGGATGTTTCCAAATGTAGCTAATTCTCATGATGCATGTTTCTAAATATAAATCACTGATGCTAGAACATGAAATCAAACTGAGTAAACTTACTGCATATCCATCAGGAGTCCAAGACATTACATCCCATTTTATTGTAATATTGCCGATTGGGTCCAATGGATCATATGCCACTGTTTCAGACACCAAGACTACATTATCACACAACGAAAATAATCATGAAGCTAATTAGAATTCAATAATATTGGGATCCATACAAGAACATGCTCGAGAAAACACCATGAATCCGATGAAGATTGAGATTGCACACCTCAATTCAACAATGTTTTCTTGCTGCTTTTCTTCTATATTCACAATTTTCCAGTTTTTTACTTTAATATTTGCTATTACAATCAGTGAGACTGCATTTCAGAACTCAATCAACGCGAGATAGAATCAAAACTCTAAATCAAGGCGAGATACAATTTTCCAGTTATTTACTTTAAGTTTTGCTATTTCAATGCAGTTTGGATTTCTTAGTTTTCCTGATTGATTTGAATTATATGATACATGATTTATAGAATTCTAAATGCCGTCAATTCTAAATGCAGTTATTAATACGCTTCTGATAAAGCATATGGGCACCTACAATTTCAGTACGCTTTTAAATTCTGGTTTGTTGGCCAATGTCTATTTTTTCTTTTAAATGATGGTGTGTTTTAGGCCTTCATTTTTATATGTTACTAATGTTATGATATGAATGCTTGGTTTTTATTATATCCTAGAGAGAATCTTTTCATCCGTAGTTTTGTTATTACCTTCATATGACTTTATATGCCTGTATCCATATATCCATGTATCCTCTTCTGACCCTTTGAGTGAGTGATCTACATATAAGAACACATATCTTAATTTTGTGAACAACAAATGGCTAGCAAGCAAAGTAATTTTGTAATGGAATCCTTAGTCTGAATATCATTCATGGAAATTTTATATGGGTTTAAAAGGAATGGAAATTTTATTTCTTAGCAGAGTTGATTATGATGTATATCATTTATGTAGGGGATTTCTGCTAATATGTGACAGGCCCAGGGCCAAGTATCCAAGATTATTTTGGTGGATTGTGTATTTATGTTAGTTAATTTGTATGAGATGCATGTTGCCTTGAACAACTACAGAGAGTAAATTTTCATTCTGATATAAATATTACATGCATTTATGCAGATCCTAGATTTAGCTTCGTAATGAACATAAATATGCAAGCAAAGATATCCAAAACCTACGTTTTGTGGTAGGGATAACTGCAACTCCAACTACTTTCAACCAACCAATAATAACCGGATAAGTACTACACATAAGAAGCTTATTGAGACAATCCTAAGTAAGAAACCTATCAAGACAGTCCTATAAAAGCAACAAGTTTAAAGAAAGCATGGACTAAATAACCAAAAGTCTTCAAAAAAAATTTGCCAATAGTTGAAAGAATTCGGAAACAAACAGGATAATGATATATATTATTTTGTGTACTTTTCATAAACAACATATAAAACAAGGAAGCAATTATATTTGGGTCTTCGCTCTATGCTAAACATGCTTCTTCAAATTAAACGCCACTGATTTGTCTCTCCTCCCAATTCCCATTCAAACCCATAGTAACTACAAGCTAAGTACATCAAACACCAATAATTCCATTGAGGATGCAAATGACTCAAGGCAAATATGTACAACAGATAGAATTAGGAATCTTCTTACTAAAAAGGATGCCAACAGAAATTTTACAAAAAACATTCTCTGGATATGATTATCCTGCAATACCTTTTTTTGCCCCCCAATGAAAACCATATTTATCAAATATACAATCATGATCAAAGCTCAAATAAACCAGCTATATAATTCTCAAATCACTCCAAACATCACCACAACCAGTCATGAGATGCATATCACCTAAACATCAAGGATGATGATTATTTCCCCAACTTTTATTTCCTTACATTTTTATCTCTCTCATGATCTGAAGTAAGATTTATTTTCAAAAACAAATATAGATTTATTTTTTAAAAACAAATATAATAATGACAACCTTTCTGGTAACATCCATTAACAACTTTAAGAACTTGCATCCAAACTTTGTAGAGCTGAACATATCTAAAACTCACATGATCTGCACCCCACTTGATTACTTTATTGACTTTGTTATCCTATTAAGGTGATGTTTGTTTGCCTGCCTGAGATTTCTTTCCTTTGCATTCTATATGAAATGGGCTTCTTTCAGAATGTTTCTTTAATAGTTAAATGAACCTCAACTACTTATGCATGCAATTTCATTATATGTAACAATTTTCCAATAACATAGGCCACAAGCAATTATTATTCAATTATTTAGGCCATCATAATCTTTTGTGTGTGTGGATACAACGAAAAGTAGGCCATCATAATCTTTAGTCAACTGATGATTGATGTTTTGAAGGAACGAGGTGTGGTAAATGGTAATATGTGCGAAGTTCTGGATTATTATTAGCACACAACATACAACGTAAACTTCAACTCTTGGTGTAGTGATTTAATACACATTGAATTCAGTGATTTAATACACACATCTCAATGTGATTACACACTAAAATGGAATCTTTGATTGATTTTTTTTCAACTTTGTGGAAATGACTCTCTCAATGTAATCACCCACTAAAAAGCAATCTTTGGTTTATTTTTTTTCAACTTTGTTAGTTTTGGGGGATTTTAAGCTATTTCTGGGACATTTGTTATGTGCAGGTTGCATTAGAGTTGCTTTTGCTTATTGGAGTGGGTTTGTTCATGTGGGCAGGTCTGGCATTTCATGGAAAATTCCAGTCGATACATCATGATTCTGTAGAGAACATGTAATTGAAATTCAAGCGATACCGACCGTCAAATATCAATTCAACGATCGGCCTGCCTAGGTTCAGCAAGAAAGGCAACGACAATGAGGAGAATGAAGATTTGGTGCTTCAAGATATTTTATCTCAGGAGACAGCGATTATCCTCGAAGACCCTAATATGTAAGATATGCTATTGATTTTGGTTGATATGTAAGACACTAATATCCCGATGATGCTGGAAGTTCTGGATTATTATTAGCACACAACATACAACGTAAACTTCAACTCTTGGTGTAGTGATTTAATACACATTGAATTCATGAAGTAATCATCTAAAAATAAATTGTTGTTATTATAATCATGGCACCGCATCAGAATGCTCCTGGGAATTAGGTAGTGAAGTGTTGCCTGTGTAATCATATACGCCTACTTTCATGTATTCGTTACATAGGCCAAAGGATATGAAGTATGAACATGTTTATATAGAGCTACTTTACGATAGGTAGTTCTCTGGCATGAATTATGTGGTGTCCAAGGCAAATTCTTGCAAAATTAGCGTTCTACTGTTTTCACACGGATTTTTTCGCTTTAATGTTTCTGAATTGTTAAGTTTTTTTTGCATAATTAGCGATAGTTTGCTGGGTATTAGTCTGTCTTCTGTCACTATTCTCATGCAAATAAACATCATTGTAAAAAGCATTATTGAAAATTATAGGCTTCTGATTGTTTTGTTTCCATGCAGTTTAAGTTCCCATATACTGCAGTTTAAGTTCCCTTCGTCGTCTGCTATTCAAATGCTGTAAGAACCACCCGACTCCGAGTTCTGTCGCCCTAGCTTACACGATCAGCCCTCTTGATAAAATAGTAAGCGATAAATCTCTCAAAAACATACGCCTTATTCTATTGATTTCGAGTTTTTGATGCGTTGGGATTCTTCAGCCAGGGTTGAAGGAGCTTGGGATCCTGATTTCGATACCAAAGACGGTGAGTTCAGGTCTTACAGGATTAAGGAAGAAAGGTACATTCTTTAAGCTTTTGAATTATGCTTGATGTCTAAAGATTTTTTTAAAATAAGGATTTTTTAAAGGTGTGTTTATTGCATGTGTGAGAGTTAGTTTTTGAAATGGATTTTGTTGTTTTGTATGTTTTGAGTTATCCTTGGCTGGAGGTTCTAAAAGATTTCTACATTTCAACTAGGCAGAGCTTAGATATGTAATGTACTCATTTTTTGTTTTGTTATTAAATTTTATTTGGTTCATAACCTCCCATCAACAGGAATATGTCCAAGCTTATTATGTATGGCTGAAACTCACCGTCATTCATGTGGGCAATAATGACATCCATCAGATTGATCACATCTTCCGTATCAAACATCCCAAATTGTGTTACAGACACCCCATTTGTTCACAAGTATGTCATTCAATCATTGCCTTGAAAATATTTGTTGAGTTCTGATTTTCTTTGGATTTGTATTGTATTTTATTAACGTAATGAATTTTAACAATTGGTCAAGTGAATGCATTAATTACAGCATACTCTTGCTCAAATATGGTTAAAAGAAGAGTTCTAATGGCATCTTTACTGATTACTGGATTAGCATGATACTATGTTAGTTTATTTTGATATATTTCATTGGTTTTTGCACCTTTTTGATGGACATGGTGGATCTGTTGTTGCTATCTATTGCAAAGAGACTCTTTTGAACAATGTTTTAAGAGATATCCCTTCAGATTTTATTTTAGTTTTAAAATTACTCTGCAATGTTATCCTCCAGATTAAATGATTGTGAGAAAAGTTTAATTTTGATGTTTTATACTATGAGTTGCAAGTCGGTTTGTTGGGCTCTCTTCATTTTGTTATGTTTTTATGTTCAAGGGGGGAGTACTATAGTGTAGATAACATGTTGGACATTCTCAGGTAAACAGAATATATGTATGAATTGGGGTACATCAATAAAATCACAGGTAAACAGAATATATTTTGATGTACCCCAGAAAAATAGACATTCGTTCTGGAGGTGTACATGTTGATGCTTCAGGTAAATAGAATATATTCATGTTGATGCTCCATGTTGATGCTCCATGTAATATATTGATGCTCCAGGTTGATGCTACATGAGGTTAAATATTGATGCTCCTGGTAATGCTCCATGTTGATGCTCCAGGCGTATATTTTTGATGTACCCCTATTATCCATGTTGATGTACCCTTATAATTAAATGCGCCATGTTGATGTACCCCAAAAAATAGACATTCAGAAAAATCCTGTTATGAATTGATGTACCCCATAAAATAGACATTCTCATGTAAACAGAGTATATATTTTGTTTATTTCTCTAATCAAGTTATGAATTGGTTTGATTTATACATGAAGTCATTGTATGAGTGTTTTAAAATAAGAGTAACATGTATTTTTGAAACAAATATTGATCTGCTTTATGGATATAGAATTATTTTGATGGGAAGTAACTTGCGAACAAGTGATAGAACCTACACACTTTGAATTATTTTGATTTGAAGTGTTATGTTTTTGTTTTTTGTTTTGGTGAAATTATGTTTTTGTTAATTTGAATTATTTTTAACAGGTGACATGAATTAACCGCGGGAGACTAGAAGCCTATGCTGCTAAAAAGAGCAAGGAGGATGATAACTAAATTTGCTAGAGGGGGACTTCCTTTCTGAAATTGGAAGCATTATGCTCAAATTTTTCCAAGTGTTCTTATGTTGGTTGTTATAGCTTAAATGTATATGGCAAATTTCACCTGAATATATTTATGCTTTCCATGACAAATGTGGACACAGATTTTACCCTTTGATCATTTTGAACTCTTAAAGAATCCATGTAGTTCATTCAGCACTGGCTTTCTACAACATAGTCCGTTTTGTAAATTGTTCAATGTTTCGTACTGTATTATTCAGTGATTTTATGTGAACTCTATTATACGATATAGACGTCATAATTATTGTATCTACCAAATAACATGACACATGCCTTGAAATTGGGGGAACTAAATAGTAATTATTGTTCGTTTAAAATTGGGGTATCCAGGATTTTGAAAGGTGCAATATTAAATGAGGTTAAATATTAATGTAACTAAAATTTAGGGGTAACTAAAATTTTTGGTAGAACTAAATTCTCTGGTGGAAACTAAATTTTGAGGGAAATTAAATTTTTTGAGGGAAATAAATAATGATTATTGTGCTTTACTTATTGTTCATTAAAAGTTAGGGGTCTAAGATTTTACGGGGGAATATTTTAAATGAACCGTGCCCTTAGGGCACGGGTTATGACTAGTACATATACATATACACACACACACACACACACACACACACACACACACACACATATATATACTAGTCATAACTCGTGCCCTCGGGCACGGTTCATTTAAGATATCCCCTCAAAATCGTTGTTCTCCCTAAGAATTTTCCCATCCAAAATTTAAACGAACAAAAATTTAGTGGGCGCCTTCGGCGCCCGAACGTCAAATGTATAATAGATATCATTTTGCTGGCCTATTATAAAAACAATTTCATGAAATTTGCAGTCGAGGGATGCAACAAAACCATGAAAACCTCATATAAATTGACTATATGCTCAAATGTAGGACATGTGCTAGTATAAGATCTAAGATATAGTTACAAACTCCAAGTGGATGCCCCTTTAAAGAGCTCATCTTTCATGTCCTTCAAACTAAGTGGTATATGTAAAACTTGCATATCTACCCAACAATATTCATATATTAGCCCAGATTGAGCTATTTGTACACAATGCATTGCTAACCGTGCTCTATATCATAACACAGGCTGACTAATCCAATCCTTTGTAATTATCATTAGGTGCAAGGCGCATATGAAACGTTAGCCTTAAGCACATACCGGCTGATAAGTTGACAGATATAAACAAAGCTATTACTTTCTGCGAAGAAAAGTTGATTCAAAAATCATTTAAGCTTGAAAACAGAACCAACGACAAAAGTTCTATTTATTGGAATTAATGCTAGTTCAAGCTCTCCGGATCAAACAGATACCATAAATTAATGAAACTTCAAAAATGCCAAATCATGCAAGAGCAATAAAAATATACATCCAAAGCATAGAAATTGATCGAGTAAATATGCAGGGAAAACACTCTGCACTACAAATTTCTGCTCAAACAGTTATGAGTGCATTGTATATAATTGACCATATTAATCAAATATTGAATCTTAGGAATATCAAAACCCTTCATCATTAGGAATTACAAACAAATTGACCCTGTCAACATTACAAACAGAAAATTACAAAACACATTGAACAATACAAACATAAAATTACAAACCACTATAACAGTACAACCAAAAATTACAAACATATTGACCTATTCTTTACGAAAATAAGTTTTGACTATTAATCCAAACATGAGCACGATTACAAAAATGATTGCGCATGAATAAAGGAAACAACCACACAGGAAATTTTCATCGAACAGTCCAATTCTTCGGGCTACAGTGGTGTGTTCTTCATTATTCCCTTCTCTTATATCATCTCCTTGCTTATTTCTGCCCCCATCATCGAACTCGTCCAATTCTTCAAGCTACAATAGCACGCCATTCATTGCACATTTCCACGGTCAGGTGTGTATAAGTAACTCCCAAAAAATGATACCTGAAGTAAAGTACATTTTCAAAAGTAAGGTGTGTATAAGTGATTCACAAAAATATGAAATAAGCACCTTGCAACTCATCCAAGATCAATTTGCCTGATTTACTGTTTTCAGGAATTTGAAATTAGCACCCTGTACTTGGGGCAAATCTGAGACCAGTTGCCTATCCATATAGTCGTTACAGATGATCGATAATAAGATAGTAGCATAATTTAATTGCAAAGTTAGCCGAATCTAAACAAATATAATTCTGATTATACAAACTGGGAAGCAGATTAGCGGCAGTTTTTGTATAGGAGATAAGATTTATGTCCTGATGAACATATGCATATTAATATTTGCATATCAGCTGCAATTTCTGTTCTAATAAATATATGCATATTACTATTTCAATTATATCGATGCTGAAAAATTAGCTGCAAAATTTCATGCACACAACCCACCTGCAGAAAACCAACTATCTTCAAAAATTATGGACTGATATGTAACATGCAAGGTGAAAAAGCAGATCAGTGGCAAGTTGAAAAAGTAAATATAATACTAATTATACAAACTCAGAAGCAAAGCAGCTGCATTTTTTGTATAGGAGATGGGATTTATGTCCGAACAAATATTGGTTCTTTCAATACCTATAGGGAGTATCGTATTAGATTTTGAGGTACTTGAGATGATATGACTGATACAAATTTGATAATATCCATTATATTTGTATACACATTGTCCTGTTAGAATTTATCGGATTGTTGAATTTCACCTATAATCTTAGTAACTGCATGCTTTTTAGAATAAGGCCATTTGATATCATTCCAATATACTAAAAGATGATGCAGATACCTCAAAGAATAGAACTGACATTCACAAAATCAAAACTATCCATTTCATATAATAGCACAAAAATGTGACAGATGCATATAATTTAATCATCAAACAGGGGATTCTACGATATTTTCATGTATAGATCATTATTATAAAAAACCAAAATTTGAGAGAGAGAGAGAGAGAGAGATAGAGAGATAGAGAGATGATTACACATTAATTTCTTGATCAAACAATGGAGAATTGTTCCAGAATGCAATATTGAAATAAGGGGAAACAGATCTAGAATTTCATTGACCCATGGGGAACTAATCGAACAATGGTGAACCCAATCATCTGAATTTCACTGACCTAGAATGCAAAATCACAACTTTTTTTGAAATAAGCAACAAATTTCATTATTAAAGCTAAAATTTAAATAGGAGACTGAAAACCCTGATTCTAAGCGAGAGAGCTTAATGGAACCAATGGCGAAGGGTGAGGGTGTGATCATTTAGATGAATGTAAGAATTACAATAACAGCTTGAATGTAAGAATTAGCAGGCTAATTTATTGGCATGAATGTATTAGCAGGCTAATTTATTTACATACATTCGCCGAAGGGAATGAATTAGCAGGTTAATTTATTGGCATGAATATATGAATTATGCCAATTCATGCTAATAACAGCTTTTAATAGCTAATTTATTGGGAGACAAACAAACACAATTGTGTTATAAACGGGCTTTGGAGGCCCAACCCGTTAGTGGGTATCCACCCATTATGTAACCCTATTACTATAAATACAGGGCTACGGGGTTCCGTAGCCGCCATGGTTTACAACACGTTATCAGCACGCTCAAAGCTAAGCCGAACCCCAGCCGACGGACGGACGCGACGCGAACGGGCTTCCTTCACCGAACGTCGCTAGATCCGGCGGGTAGGATCTAGAGGTAACCCTAAAACCCTAGATCTAAAATTTCATATGCGCATATGTCTAGATCCAAAATTCTTGGATCGATTGTTTAATAAAAATCAATGTTTTTATTGATGAAAAATCAAATTTTTACAATAAAAACGTTTTGTTGGAGATTAAAAATAGATTTTTTCCACTAAAAATTAGATTTTTATCCCCAAAAACCATGAGACCCTAGGGGATTTTCTCGCCGGAACGCGAATCCCCCCTAGATCTCGCGGAAAAACCCTCGCCCGCCGCCCGAAGCGGCGGCAAAACCCCCCTCGCCGCTGCGCCGGCAGGCGGCCCCGCCGCCAGCAGCGGAGGGCCAACCCGCCGCCAGGAGCGGCGACGGCCCCGCCGCCAGGAGCGGCGGGCCACCCGCCGCTGCGCCGGCGGGCGGCCCCGCCGCCAGGAGCGGCGGGCCAACCCGCCGCTGTCAGCGGCGGGCGGCCCCGCCGCTGTCAGCGGCGGGCCAACCCGCCGCCGCCAGGAGCGGCGGGCCAACCCGCCGCCGCCAGGAGCGGCGGGCGGCCCCGCCGCCAGGAGCGGCGGGCCAACCCGCCGCTGCCAGCGGCGGCCAACCCGCCGCCAGGAGCGGCGGGCGGCCCCGCCGCTGCCAGCGGCGGGCCAACCCGCCGCCGCCAGGAGCGGCGGGCCAACCCGCCGCTGCCAGCGGCGGGCGGCCCCGCCTCCAGGAGCGGCGGGCCAACCCGCCGCTGCGCCGGCGGGCGGCCCTTCCGCCGGCAGCGGCGGGCCAACCCGCCGCTGCGCCGGCGGGCGGCCCCGCCGCCAGGAGCGGCGGGCGGCCCCGCCGCCAGGAGCGGCGGGCCAACCCGCCGCTGCCAGCGGCGGGCCAACCCGCCGCCGCCAGGAGCGGCGGGCCAACCCGCCGCCGCCAGGAGCGGCGGGCCAACCCGCCGCTGCCAGCGGCGGGCGGCCCCCGCCGCCAGGAGCGGCGGGCCAACCCGCCGCTGCCAGCGGCGGCCAACCCGCCGCCAGGAGCGGCGGGCGGCCCCGCCGCTGCCAGCGGCGGGCCAACCCGCCGCCGCCAGGAGCGGCGGGCCAACCCGCCGCTGCCAGCGGCGGGCGGCCCCGCCTCCAGGAGCGGCGGGCCAACCCGCCGCTGCGCCGGCGGGCGGCCCTTCCGCCGGCAGCGGCGGGCCAACCCGCCGCTGCGCCGGCGGGCGGCCCCGCCGCCAGGAGCGGCGGGCGGCCCCGCCGCCAGGAGCGGCGGGCCAACCCGCCGCCGCCAGGAGCGGCGGGCCAACCCGCCGCTGCCAGCGGCGGGCGGCCCCGCCTCCAGGAGCGGCGGGCCAACCCGCCGCTGCGCCGGCGGGCGGCCCCGCCGCCAGCAGCGGCGGGCCAACCCGCCGCCAGCAGCGGCGGGCCACCCCGCCGCTGCGCCGGCGGGCGGCCCCGCCGCCAGGAGCGGCGGGCGGCCCCGCCGCCAGGAGCGGCGGGCCAACCCGCCGCCAGGAGCGGCGGGCCACCCCGCCGCCGGCAGCGGCGGGCCCACCCACGCCGCCCGCAGCGGCGGGCCCCGCCGCCGGCAGCGGCGGGCCCACCCACGCCGCCCGCAGCGGCGGGCCACGCCGCCGGCCGCGGCGGGCCCCGCCGCCGGCAGCGGCGGGCCCACCCACGCCGCCCGCAGCGGCGGGCCCCGCCGCCGGCAGCGGCGGGCCCACCCACGCCGCCCACAGCGGCGGGCCACGCCGCCGGCCGCGGCGGGCCCCGCCGCCGGCCGCGGCGGGCCCCGCCGCCGGCCGCGGCGGGCCCCACCCCCCGGAAGCCGCTCGTATCGGGTCCCCCGGTGCGCGCTCATGCCCGGAAACCCTAGCCGCCTGAAGCGGCAATCCGCGCGACCAAAAACCCTAACTAGGGTTTGACCCCGAAATTTTTCGATTTTCAAATCTTTTTCAGATTTAATTACGATTTCGTTTTCGTCAAAATCTGTTAAATTACACAATTTTTATTCATCGCATTTTATTCGGATTATCTGATTATTTACGTTTAATAATTAGGAAGATCCTGCGACCGCTCTGCCGTTAGTCAACTAACCTAACGGTGTATGACGTTGCCTAGTGGTCCAATAATTATTAAACGAAAAATTTTCATTTCCATTATAAAATGCCTGTGATGATTAATTGTCTGTGTTAATCGTCTGCTATGATATTAAATGCCTGCCGCATTTTTCTACGATGTGATGTATATTTTTGTTGCCTCTAGCATGAATTTCCACTTAAACACTATAAATGCATGCGTAGAAAATTACATGCCCGTCGCATATTTAATGTTCTGTAATAAACATTTTATTTAGCATGCTAAAATCTTTTTGATGTATTTTTAATGCCTGTAGCATAAATATATGCCTGAGATAAAATTATTTATATACCTGCAGAATATAAATAGCATGTGTATACATCATAATTGTTTCCATTAAGGTTAATTAAGCACAACTTTTTAGTTTAATGGATTTATATTATATGTATGATGTGCTCATGATTCGACAACTTTTTATGACAACAAACCAATAATGATTTCAATAAATTTTACCATCATATCCTAGTTGACAAAATGAACCTGGAGTTCAAAACCAAAATGAACCTGAAGTTCAAAATCAAATCAAAAGTCAACACCCTTTCACACTAATAAAAATTAACAAGTACGAGGGATTATACGAAAAACATTTATGCGTTCTCTTTTAGAAATACGCATTTCGCGGTAAATAGATCTCTCAGATCTATGGTTTGTATAAACCAATATGGACACCAGCAGTTGTCATAACACCACCGAACTCTTTTGAGTAATCTCACTTTACAAGGCATGATTCTTGAATCCAACCTTATGTTTTAAGCGTACGCCCGAAGTCGTGGCTTAATTGATAAGTGAGAAATTGTAAAATTCGTACCCACGTAATTGTTTCCCCTATAGTATGATTCTATATCTACACAATACTTGAATAACTCAATAAAAATGGCCCGTAGACCATACTTGAGTTTTCAAATAGACTTTTAAAAAGTCTCTCATAAATTAGAAAGTGGAAATATAGAAACTAACTCATTTCCCTTGAATAAGTCTACTTTATAAGACCAATAATCATTCTTCCTTATAAACGACAATAAGGAAGACTGAAAACAGGGGAAGTCTTGAATAAAAATAAGAAAGGGAAGATATGATGTATCTCGATATGGAGTATGCAATGGCAACCCAATATCAGACCAGAAGTTCTGAAAAGACCCATAATGCTTTTTGCAAAATTAATGGGCATTAAAGTATGCCATATAAAAATATATACATATCTAGTCTAAACGACGAAAGTCAAATTGACAGTATGTATAATTCGCTACTTCCCGAGGATAAATAAATTTTGAAAATAAATTTGATCGGTTGTCATAATATGAGTCTAAAATGAGCACAATTGTGGACGTATACTTTCTAGAACCCACATCATACTATGAAACTTGTTGCTCTAACATAATTATTAGTAGTATTCTCTTGCAGTATATATGTGCCTTTTACGCATTTTATTTTACTGTAAATGACTTGTCATCCTGAATACTCCTAAATAGAGGATGCCATTGACTCCCTACACTCCATATATATGGCTGATGATGTACCTTAGAGTACTCATCTATATATCCTCTTAAAATGGTCATAATCAAAACCCTGTTATCCAACCGTAGTCCAGATTATTATTAATCACAACGGACATATTACATTACTAGGATATTGGTTGGGCTTTTACTTACCCTCATACCACCCTCAAAATGCCGCAGTGGAACTTATTCATCGGGACTAACCCTCCTAGATGAATATGTTCCGAGATCCCCAAACGGGGGAGGCATTAGAGCACATCTTATAGATGGAGCCTTGACGGGTTCATATCCCTAGTTCTATGCTCAACTTCATTGAAGTCGAACTTAATGCGGATTTTTGGGATAACACTGGGAAATCAATTTAACAACTGGAAGAAAATTGAACACCCTGAAGCTTTGTGTTCACACCCAGAAATGGATTATATGTAAATCATTAAAATGATTTAAACGGATTACTTATCCACTAGAAATCCAGTTGTAGGTGACCATGTGGGAACATGCAAACCATCAGAACGCCTCCTTAGAAACTATTTATATGAGCCTGATCACCTCATATAAACAGTTTCCGAGAACCCCTAACGGGGGAAGCGTTTAGTACACATCTTATCGATGGAGTCATGATGAGTTTACATTCCCATATCACCACTATGGACCATTTAAAACATTAATACCTATGATCTGATTATCATGAATAGTGATGAGATCCTGACGATCCACACTTTTGAAACTGTTAAACAGTTATCAGACATAGCTATTGACAATATAAATATTGTCAAATTCACACATCCCTGCTACTAAAAATCCAGCTAGGATTGACATACCAACTATAATGGATGCAATCTACCAGTAGCAGAAGTGGATATCCTCAATGGATGAGAGGACATACCACGAGACCCTAAAACAATACCACCACAGGAAAGTGAGCTCATCTCCATATCCTCTCCCTTTCCAGAACCTCCAGAAGAGATAAATCTGGAATAAATTGAATAATGTACGTACACGGAGAGGTATTTGGATAAAACACACTTGTCGACAATTACTCACATTTCATTTTGCTATTGATATCGTTCACAATCTCCGTTTCCTGAAGCAAACGCAGAAATTTGGCCAAATTATATGGAACGAGGCAATAATAAGTTGAGCTGGACTCACTTATGAAATGTGAAGTGTTTGGACCTGAAGTCCTGATATCAAAAGATATCAAACCTGTGGGCTACCGAGTATTGTATAAATAAATAAAATCGTATGCTAAAAGCAAAACGCTATAGCTTAGAGGTTTATTTCGCAGAAACCAGGAAGTAACCATGTAAGAAGAGTTTAACTCACTTACAAAAATTAATTAAACTGATGCATCAGGCTCCCTGGTCATAGTTGCGAAAACCATACGATTGGCAAAGATAATTTTAGGCTATGTTGCTATGGATGATGTGACAACATACCCTTATGAACAATCATCCTGAAGATGAAACCTTCATCCTGAAGATGAATTATCATCCTGAAGATGAATTATCATCCTGAAGATGAATAATCATCCTGAAGATGAATTATCATCCTGAAGATGAAACCTTCATCCTGAAGATGAATTATCATCCCGAAGATGAAACCATCATCCCGAAGATGAATAATCATCCAGCAGATGAATTACCATCCAGAAGATGAAATTATCATCCAGTCGATGAAGAAACATGGAAAATTGCAATCCACCAATACACCTACTGGTTGTATGGATGCACATTAAGACCCCTTCCGTTCGCTGGAAGAGGGGAAGGATATCCTAGGTCCTGAAGTGCCTTACTCAAATGTCTTTTGTACACTCCTTTATCTGGCAGCAAACACTTTAACCAGATACAGTGCAGCGCCTGCAGCGCACCACTGGACCAGAGATATGTAGCTTCTGCGCTACCTCCAAGGGTCAAGGATCATACAACATGTTAAATGTATTTGTAGATACAGGTCACAGATCATCGCGATGACTGCAACCAAGAAGCGACCAACTCCTGGAGACCAGCAAAGCATACTTCCAAGGCAACATCAATCCCACCATCCCGAGAGGCTCATCAATCCAAGAAGCAAATCATAAGTACGCACAGCCAGGTCCTGCAGTACCTCGCAGACACAGTGAAGACTGGTCAGAGACGTGATGCAACCTACCGAGTCTGAAGACCACTCCTCCTCAGAAGAGATCCCTCAGATCCAGTAACTGCTATAGATGAGCGATACTTGTATAGATGAGCGATGTCTTGTATAGGTGAGCGATGCCTTGTACTTTGTATCGGAACACTGTAAGAGATTGATGTATAGATGCCTAGGAGATCTGCAAGCCTGCAGCTTGTACAGATCAGGGGGAGTCAAATGTAGTGTTGCACTCTTTTCCCTTGGCTATTGGTTTTTCCCACTGGGTTTTCCATAGCTAAAGGTTTTAACGAGGCAAACTCATTGACTCTGGATCCAGAAGTATCCACCCCCTAAATACTTCCACTAATCAGGGGAAGTTACGGAAACTGTACTCTTTTTCCTTGGCTATTGGTTTTTCCCACTGGGTTTTCCATAGCTAAAGGTTTTAACGAGGCAGTTATCCCTAACTTAGGATCCAGAAGTATCCACCTCTAGTGATATCCATCGATCAGGGGAAGTTACAGAGACTTGTACTCTTTTCCCTTAGCCATTGGTTTTTCCCACTGGGTTTTCCTCGGCAAAGGTTTTAACGAGGCAAGTACTCTTAAACTTGGGATCCAGAAGTATCCATATACCCATGATCAGATAAGCTCCATGAACCCTGAAGCGTTCATCACGGCTTACAACAATGGATGGATAAGGGGAAGTGTTATAAACGGGCTTTGGAGGCCCAACCCGTTAGTGGGTATCCACCCATTATGTAACCCTATTACTATAAATACAGGGCTACGGGGTTCCGTAGCCGCCATGGTTTACAACAAATTGTTATAACAGCTTGGATTATTAGCATGAATTATGCTAGCAAATTTAGTGTCAATGAATTATTACTGTTAATAAATTATTAGCATGACAGCTCATTTAGTGTCAATGAATAGAACTTTTGTGACTGAATTATGCCAGCTAATTTAGTGTCAATGAATAGAACTTTTTATGATTGAATCATGTCAGCTAATTAAGTGTCAATAAATTCGTGTCAATGAATTATTAGCATGAATTATGCCAGCTAATTTAATGGGATTTTATTTCAATAAATAGGCATAATTCAGTCTAATAACAGCTTTTTGCCATAAGGTGCCAAATTCATTATTGGTTTTTATGCCGGGTTAATATGCTACCAAATTAGCCATATTGATTGAATTAGCAAGCAAATTTATTGCCAAATTGCCAATTGATGGAATTAGCAGGCTAATTTATAGGAATGAATTAGCAGGCTAATTTATTGATTGAATTAATCTTCTCAGCCATAAATTGCCAAAGTGATTGAATTAGAAGGCTAATTTATTGACATGAACGTATGTATTATAATAACAGCTTGAAAGATTGAATTAGCAAGCTAATTTATTGGCATAAATGTATGAATTATAATACCAGCTTCAATGTATGAATTAGTAGGCTTATTTATTGGCATGAACGTATTAGCAGGCTAATTTTTTTCCACACATTCACCCAAGGGATTGAATTAGCAGGCTAATATATTGGCATTAATGTATGAATTATGCCAATTCATGCTAATAATAGCTTTTAATAGCTAATTTATTGGGAGACAAACAAACACTATTGTAATAACAGCTTGAATTATTAGCATGAATTATGCTAGTAAATTTAGTGTCAATGAATTATTAGTGTTAATGAATTATTAGCATGCCAGCTAATTTAGTGCCAATGAATAGAACTTTTTGTGACTTAATTATGCCAGCTAATTTTGTGTCAATAAATAGAAGTTTTTGTGATTGAATTATGCCAGCTAATTTAGTACCAATGAATTATTAGTGTCAATAAATTAGTGCCAATGAATTATTAGCATGAAATATGCCAGCTAATTTAATGGGATTTTGCACCAATAAATAGGCATAATTCATGCTAATAACAGTTTTTTTGTCATAAGTTGCCAAATTCAATATTGGTTTTTATGCAGGGTTAATATGTTACCAAATTAGCCATATTGATTGAATTAGCAAGCTCATTTATTGCCAAATTGCCAATTGATGGAATTAGCAGGCTAATTTATTGGAATGAATTGGCAGGCTAATTTATTGATTGAATTGACCTTCTTCACCCATAAGTTGCCAAATTATTGGTTAATATGGATAACACAGATCCTGCACCCACACTTGTTCATTATTGGTTAATTTCATTTGCCATAAGTTAATAGTATTTATGCAGGGTTCATATGTTCAAGGTGTCACCGAGTATAAAACCTGAGTTAAAATGTAGTTTTTGGGAGAAACAAACAGCAAAGTTTCTAGGTAAAGGGGGGCAAAAATCAATAATTCAACCGGCACTCACGTTTTTGTTCAGGATCATAAGTTCGCATGCAGTGTCATTCATTAATCGTGTTTATGCAGTTTCATTCAACAAATCATCATTCCCCTTTTCCAAACGTGTGGGTGCAGGTGTTTGTAGCAGATATTAGTTAAGTAATGAGGGGATAATCGAACAATAGTGTCAAAAACATGTGTATTGTACAAACTTGGAAGCTGATGATGGTGGTTGCATCAGTTTCAAATCCTAACACCATTCAAAGCAGGTTTCAGGTCTGTTTGGCATATTTAAATAGTGTTTTCACCTAGGTCTGTTTGGCATCAGTTTCAAATCTTAACACATGGTTCAATGAGCACATAATTGCTGAAGGCAAACAGAGGGTGCATAAAATATCATTGGGCTGAATGTAAAAGAGGATTCAAAAGAATTATGAGCCAAAAAATTTAAAAGAATTTAATAGGACAAAAAATTCAAAAGGCAGAGGTATCATGAGAACCCAACAATTTATCACCCTTCACCGTGCTTTTTTGCACTATAACTATCTAGTCCAAATTCAAACAAATATTTTTTACTCATTATAATCTTACGTTACCCTTACTGTCAACTTAGCATGTTTACTTTCCGTAGACCTCAAATTGATGAATCAAAACGTCACCTCAACTTTAAAACCTAATTCAACCTCTCATATACCCGTTGGTCCCATAGACCCCATATTATCATACAATCTATGTTACAATTGTTCAATACAAATGGAAAGATCTCCAGTAAAATTGCAAGGTGGGGAATAAAAATTAATAAGCCTAAGCTGATATAAATGATATGAAAGCACTCTGCTCGACTGCCAATTAATAAGGCGCATGCTAAACACAATGTTGAATCATAGAATACTGATCATTTGATCGTCAACAATACACTATGTACAAAGTCTTGTCAAGTGTTGGCATAAACAAATGACCTTAACCAACTTTACAGTTGATTTTGAATGCAGTATATGAGGCAATATCCTTTGTCAAAGATGCTGACGGTGACCATATTGGATTTATTTGATCAAGTGCAACCTATAATGCATGGACATTCCAATTGTGAAGCTGTCTCTTGTCAATAACATGCACCACATACATTTGGTACACTGTAATTTTTTATATGTAAAATTTAGAATTTTTGTGTCATTGTGGCATCTTGTTCTTCCAGTGTATGCATCAACGTTTTTGTATATGTGCTATTTGCAAGTTGTAGAAAAATCAGTAACAATGGTTGAATCGAATTATGCCAAAGCAATTTCTCTTAAACTTGCTTATAATTATCAACACAATCATAACCTCTAATGCCAATGAATTAAAAATGCAACATAGGGGTTCCTTCTCCAGAAATAATGTCAGCTAGTGTTTTTTTAAAAATGTCAAATATGAACGCACGATGATGGTGACAGAAAAACCTCATACCTCTATTTCTATATGCAAACCAACAGTCACCAATGCCAATATCTCACCAATGCAGAAACTTCCTGAGCTCTCGAATTCATCAATGATCCTAAAATAAAATAGAGCATTGACATTGATGAATTTCAGCATGACATGGTTGCATGTAGGATCCTTGATGAATGGTTGCAAAATTTGCATGTGTTTGAGAGCTCTTACAGCATGACATTGCAAAAGTTGCATGATGCTGAATTATGCGGATGATGCTGAATTATTTGAGAGCTAAATTATATGATGTTGTATTTAAGCTGTAAGAGCTCTCAAATACATTGCAAAAGTTGCATGGTTTTGCAACTTCAGATTACATGATGCTAAATTATGCGGATAATTTACTATCATGCATAATTCAGCAGTGCAGTATCATGTAATCTGGATAATTCAACATTTCAGCATCATGCATTGCAGAATTTGAAAATTACATGATGTATAATTCAGCATTTCAGCATTGCAGAATTTGAATAAGGATAATTCTGAAATTGTATTGCTGAAATTGAGCATGCTGATACAATGAAATTTTCAAATTGTATTGGTTCAGACATAATTTTCAAATTCTGCAATGCTGATACCATGAAATTGTATTGGTTCAGACATAATTTTCAAATTCTGAATTATACAATGCTGAAATTGTATTGCAACCATGTCATGCTGCATTTGAATAAGGATAAGGATAATTCAGCAATGTATTTGAGCATATCATGTAATCTGAAGTTGTATTGGTATTGGTTCAGACATCATGTAATTTTCAAATTCTGTAATGCTGATACCATGAAATTGTATTGGTTCAGACATAATTTTGAAAATTGCAATGCTGAAATGCTGAAATGCTGAATCATGCTGAAATTGTATTGGTTCAGACATAATTTTCAAATTCCAGATTTTAAGAATAAGGATAATTTACTAAATCTTGGAATTATGCAGAAGAAAAAGAAAAATGCAAATTTTGAGTAGATTACATACTGAGCATCGCTCCATTGCTGAAGAATTCTCTGCCTATTCTCTGTCAAGCTCTGAGGCATCCGACTTTCACAGCTTGGCCTCTCTTGCAGCCATGCAATCAAAATTTAGCCTATGGGCCGTCGTGGATAAGTTGAATGACATCGAGAAATCCACTGACTTCACCGAAACTTAATTAAGATTGAACAAAAAACTGGCTGTCATTTGCCTCCTACCATTTAAGAAACATATATACAAAATTGGGCAAATTTGTGCATAGAGAGACAATGGCAGAGAAATATGAAGGGAAAATTTTTCATAACTCAAGTTTGTCACTTTTATCAAAACTACATTTATGCTGTCAAATTACAGAAACTGAATTTTAACCAAAACTTTTCTTAAAATAGTTTGTTACATTTATGCTTTCAAATTGCAGTAATTACGAATGATTAATCCCAACTTGTTTAAGATTGAAGAAAAATTTCGGCTATTTTGCATTTTACTCACCGAACCACTCCCAATCCCAATCACAGAGATGCTTGCTCCACTCCCAATCAAATTATTGATCCCAACCTGCCGTATGGTGATCTCGTCAAGCTCCGATCCATGCTTCTCACACATCAGATCCCACATAAAAATACAGAAGATCGTCATGAAACTTTATAAAGGAACAAAAATTCAAGAAAATTAGAGGGGGAAAATGAAAAACTTTGCAAAGACATGCAAATCGAGAAGATCTTACACTGGGACTTTGCCGAAAGCAACCAACCGACTGAATAATGGGAGCAATACGAAGGTTTTTGGGAGAAGTTTGAACAAACAAACCGGCTGTCCTTTGCCAGCTGCCATGTAAGAAACATATATACGAAATTGGTCAAATTTGTGCATGGAGAGACAATGGAAGAGAAAGATAAAGGGAAAATTGTTCAAAACTCAAGTTTGTTACTTTTATCAAAACTACATTTATGCTCTCAAATTATAGAAACTGAATTTTAACCAAAACTTTTCTTAAAATTGTCTGTTACATTTATGCTTTCAAATTGCAGTAATTACGATCTTTGATCCCAACTTGTTCAAGATTGAAGAAAAATTTCGGTTATTTTGCATTTTACTCACCGATCCACTCCCAATCCTAATCGCATAGATGCTTGCTCCACTCCCAATCAAATTATTGATCCCAACCTGATTCAGGGTGATCTCGTCAAACCCCGATCCATGCTTCTCACACATGGTAACCTGCAAGTAGAAATCACATTATCAGAAAATTAATAGTTACAACAAACTTACCAAAATCACTACTCACATGAAGCAACTGGACATTATTACTACTATTTTTTAAATACAACAACAGTATTTGGCTGGAAACTAATTTCAGTATCTCCATGTACTGTGTTTAGCAGCTTCATCCGCTTTCTTTCAGTTGATTCAATGTCCAATTAGAAATTATTAAATGTTCTTATTTTTACAGGCTAGCTTTTTTTGCTTTGCACTTGTCTATTGGTGCTTCCTAGAAAGACAATGAATGGAGAAGAAACATGTACAGCTTAAGGAAAAGATGCCCATGTTGCAACCTACAACGAAATGCAACTCAAATCATCATTCGCTTAAAACCAGGTACAACCTCTCACTCAGTAGTTATATGCACTACATGGATTTAACATATAAAATCCGAACTGACTAACAACAAACAGGCATACAAAAAAGGAAAAAAGAAAAAAAGTAAAAGAAAAAAAAGTAAAAGTAAACAATTCTATGTAACCAGCCTTGCTTTTTTCCTTACCCCAATAACTCCACATCAAATTCTAATTAATCAAATAAAAAACTACCGCATAACAAAAATAACATTTGTCAATTATTCAGACACTTCCTAATAATTAATCAATCAAAACAAAGGCTACATCAATTTCTTTCCATTACCTCTTGACTGTCCATGAGTCTCTCCCAATGGTCTTGTATAACCTCCTTGATGTAACATTTCTCATGAAGCATATGACAGACACCATGAAGATACCATGAACACAAATGTCTGAAATTTCTGAAAGTTAACCAAAACAACCCTGCCAAGATTAACAGAGACACTGAACACAAATGAACCCATAACCCTTGTGCTCACCTACTTTTTGCCATACAAACATAACTAATATGTGTTTTCATGTAAACTTGAATTTCATAGATAGCTATCGATAGAAGAAGAGCTCGGGTTGCACTCACCGGAACCAATCTGTCGTTATTGTCGGCGGCAATGCTGGTCAGATAGATGTGCATCTCTATCACTGCCTGCATGAAAATGTAGCACGTATTCAATTTTAATGGGAATGTAAATAACATGCAGAGTGGCTCCATTATTTGAACATTGGAGATGAATAGAAACTGAGGTTGGCTTCAACACCTCAGCACCCTAGATTTCGGCGATCCCTGCAGCCAAGTTTAATGAGAATTATATAACCTTGTCATAATCATAATCAAATTGGGATTTTGTATAGTGATCAATCATCATACAGTCTGGTAAACGTTGTCACTGATCTTTAATATCTGATCCTGGCTGAGCTGATTCACTGAGACATTTCATCGAACAGGCAGTGTGCGACCAGCCTGTGTGATCATAATTTTCCCTTTGCCTGGCAGCAAGTTGAAGCAAGAATCAACCCACTGAAAATTGAGATGGCAATTGAGGATGGAAATTGAGGATACCTACCTCAACGAACCCATCACCCAGGCAATTGAGGAAGTTCTTGCTTCTGCATTCTGAATCAACTCTCTACCTTTTTTCTTGGGGCAAAACATGAAGTTCTTCTTGACTGTATTCGTCATACTGAGAGAACCCGTCATCAAATCAGAACGGACTCGATCGGAACTCGCACATGGATGTGGAGAATCTCGATGGTGGTTCAGAGGACGGTGCAGAGGCGATGGCTCTCGATGCTGCGGGGTGTCGATGAAGGCGCTCAGGCAGACGTGGCCCTCCTCCATCCATGCCGTCGGCGAGCCTTCTCTCTTGCCGTTGTGGGAGGCTAAGGGGTCCACTGGGAGGTCAGAAATTAAGCGAGAGTCGGGGTAGTGAGGGTTTTATTGGCGATTCGATTTCCCCCCAATTATTTTAGAGTGTGCTGTTTGTTTATTCACCAAAAGTTGGTTCCCCCCAATATTTCAAAATTTGATTTAAAATTCAAAGGTTGGTTTTCACACAAACCAAAAATTCAAAAGTCTTCCCATCAAAAGTATGTCTTAGTCATCAGTCCTAGTCATCATCCATGTCCTAGTCAGCTTGTCCCAGTAGGACAAAATTCAAATTCTTCATGCTTTATAGAATAGATATATATTTGAAGGGTAAGTAAGATTAATATTAAATATACACAACAGTACAAAGTGGTATACATTCAGGTTACGCACAATAGAGGAAGGAGCGGACACAGGCGTCGTCACTCCCTACTACATGCCCATCCCAACGTCATACCAACTTAAGATACAAAAGGTAATGTAGGATTCAACAACACAGCCTGCAAAAATAAAAGCAACACAGGCCGGCCATAGAAGCAAACCATGGATCACCCGTGATCTAGGATATCCCAGTTCTCCAAAGCAGCAGCCAATTTGTTATCTCGTATCTCTTCCCCAGCAAATTTCCGCATAGCAATCCGCACATCAGCACTGACGTCTTCAAACAGCGCGACCTTGGATCTCGATGATTTGTCGAAAGTACGCCTGTTGCGTTCCCTCCATAAATGCCAAACTAATACCGATAGAATTTGCTTAGCAAGTTGACTGAGCACTCCATTTTGACCGAAAGTGGCAGCAAGATGCCGAGCAATTGCTTCCAGCGAGTGATCCTGAGGGGTGCTAGAGCCCAACTTCAGCATAGCGCGCTGCAACATATAGGAAGAGAAATTACATTTGAAAAAAATGTGATCTATGCACTCCAAATTCCCTTCATCACATAGGCAGCAATCCGTAGGGAGAGAGAGTCCCCATTTAGCTAAGGTGTCGCGTGTAAGAAGTTTGCCTCTGAGAGCTCGAAGTAATGTCAGGGACATCTTAGGTATATAGTTTTTATACGAAATAAGCTTATAGTTGGGGAATGGGGCACCTCTGGAGCGGATATTATCCCAAGCCTCTCTGAATTTGAAATGCGGACTAGGCTTCCAATGCCACGAGTCAGGACCTGGATTTAATTTCACTGCTTGCAGTATTGGCATAATATGGCGAATAGAGTCATCATCCCGCCAGCAACTTCCATCCCAATAATCATGAACTCGCAATTTACTAGCCCCACTTGGAATGTAAAATTGATCTTTAAGCGGGCCACACGGTAGCCAATTATCGTGCCAAAAGAGTGTGTCCTTACCATCACCCACCTTCCTCATTATAAGTTTTTGTGAGTAACTTCTGCATTTTAGGAGGAACTTCCATGTACCAGAATGGAGCACCGACCCTGTTGTTTCATAGAAATATTTCACGTCATTATATTTACCTCTCATATAATCAGCCCATAGGCCCTTGGAATTCAGCAACCGCCAAGTGAGCTTGACACCTGAAGCAAGGTTAAGCTCGGATAAGAGCCTGAGACCAACTCCACCTTCAGTCTTTGGTTTGCAAATTTCCGGCCATGCCCAATTTTTAATAGAACCCCAAATGAATTTCCTACAAAGTGAGTTCAGGGCACGTAAGACAGTAGAAGGTATTCTATAAACCTGAGACCAGAAGGCAATCATCCCATAGAGCACAGTTCTAACCAGCTCGATCCTTCCAGCAATCGATAAGGCTGAAGAAGTCCACCCACTCATCCTCCTTTTGCATTTGTCAATCAGCCTGTTGTAGGAAAGTGATTTCGGATAATTGGAAGATAGAGGAAGACCCACGTAAGTGGTAATGGTAGATGACAGCTTGGCCCCAATATAATCAGCAAGGGAATTAGGGTCTTTGACTCCTTTACTAAACATAGCTACACTCTTGCCCAATTAGTTTCCAAGACTGTAAAGTTTTTGAACTCTGCCAACAAGTTTTTCAGCCCCGCCAAAGAGTTTGTATTAGCCCGACAGAAAATAAGCAAGTCGTCTGCGAATAATAGGTGGGAGATAGAACTTTCCCTCCTCATTGGTTGAATGGAACCTTTTGTAAGATGTTTTGCCATCAGAAGAGAAAAGGCTTCCATGACAATGACAAATAAAAAAGGGGAAAGAGGATCCCCTTGCCTTAGGCCTCTATTACCCCCGAAGAAGCCTGTAGGAGAGCCATTAACCATCACAGAGTAAGTAGGTGTAGAAATGCATTCCTTTATCCAGCTTATGAAAGTATAACCAAAACCCATCTGGTGAAGGATGAAGTAAACAAATTCTCGGTTAACACTGCCAAACGCCTTTTTAAGGTCTAGTTTAATGCAGGCCCTGGAGCCCATGGGGTTGCTGAAATCTCTGATCTGCTCGTGGGCCAAGAGGGTACAATCAGAGAGAAGTCTGCCTTCCAGGAAAGCCGCCTGATTGGGGGATATTAAATGTGAATAATCAATTTTAATCTGTTGCAGATGATCTTGCTGATTATTTTGTAGGCCACGTTACAGCAGGCAATTGGCCTGTAGTCTCCGAGGCTGGAAGCATTAGAACTTTTGGGGACCAAAGTAAGGAAGGTATGGTTAACCTGCTTTAGGAGGGAACCTGATTTGAAGAAAGATTGGATGGCTGCCACCACATCATTCGCAACAATCCCCCAGTGATGTTGAAAGAAGGAGCCATTAAACCCGTCTGGACCAGGAGCCTTGGTAGGACCAATTTGGAATACAGCTTTCTTAATTTCGTCCCAAGAGGCCATTCTTTCTAGCCAAATCGTCGCTTCAGTGGTAATCTTCTTTTTAGGCACCATCTTAGGGAATATCTGCCAGTAGTGAGACTGGTTATATAGCTCATCATAGAAAGAAGTAGCTTCTGATTTCAGCTGGTCATAAGATTTACTTTGTCCTCCATTAACATCCACCAGGTGATTAAGATTGTTGTGACAATGCCGGGCTCTCATTGCGTTGTAGAAGAATTTGGTATTCCTGTCTCCCAGCTCCAGCCAATCTTGTCTGCTCTTTTGGCGATACATCTCTTCTTCAGCATCAAGAAGATTGGCCAACTCAAGAGATAGTATCCTTTCCTTTTCCTGCAGCTCACGGTCAAAGTGAATTGAGCTATTTGACCTGACTTCTTCAAGGAGCCCCCTACATTGAAGTATCCGATTGCCAGCAAGGTTGCTTCTAGCCCAATGCCGCAACTCATATTTGACCCTACTTAATTTTTTAGTCAAAATGTACATACGGGTACCATAAAAAGGCTCTCTCCATACAGCTTCTACAATTTCATTGTATCCTGGCATATGAACCCAGTGATTGAAATATTTGAAGGGCTTCGGGTCAGTATGTACCTGGGTATGGAGATGAACCATCATCGGAGAGTGATCGCTGGTGAGAGGTTCAAGGTATTCGAAATAAGAGTTAGGTAGCTTGTCAATCCAGGTTACATTGCACAAGACCCTATCAAGCTGAGCCGTAATACGCTCCTTCCCGACACGCCTGTTACACCAGCTGAAACGTGAACCCGTACTTTTGAGCTCCTGTATGTGGGAATCACTTGCACAAGAGTTGAAGTCATTTACTAACTTAGAGTCCAGCTTCCGCCCTCCCAGCTTGTCCCCAGAATTCAAAACAATATTGAAGTCCCCCCCAACCAACCACGGGTAATTTGAGACACTTGCAGTAGCGTTTTTTAAATGATCCCAAAGCACTCTCCTGTCGGCACTGACATTAGACCCATAAACTCCAGTGAGGATAAACACAAAACCCCCAACATTAGTACATCGTACAGTAATATGTTGAGAAGAGGAAGAGATAGTGGAAGCTTGCCAGGTTGAAGGATCAAATCCCATAAGAATGCGGCCTCCTCTATGATGAGTGAAGTTATCAATTGTTAGCCAATCCCTGGGGAGACATGATTTATTCTTCGCAGAACAGGTCTTCAATTTAGTTTCAAGTAGAACAACCATTATCGGCTTCAATGCCCGTAGCCTATCCCTCAAATCACGACGTCGCTCAGCGTTATTCAGACCTCTTGTATTCCAGAAAAAGATAGTCATTGATTAGATGCTGGGGTGGGAGTTTGCCCAGCTTCCTTTAGCCGTGCACTTTTGCGAGTTGATACTACAACTTTGGGGGATGGAGGGATTTTCTGCATTTGAGAAGAGCCTACATTCAGGCGTAGGGAAGTTTGCTCTTCTACCCATTCTGGATTGTCAATGACCAATATCTCAGGGATGCCCTCCATATCCTTGGCTGGGTGCTCTTCCAGGAGGGAAGCATTAGCAATGCAGTGGGAAGGATGAATTTCTTCGGAGCAATTGCCATTGTGTAATGTTTCTACCGGTTTTATTGCAGCATTGCTTGTTGAAGTTGGATAATTCAAAACCACCGTAGGTTGCACAACAGAATCTGGGAATGATTGAGGGGAGCTAATATTGTCTGTGATAGAAGTATCAGGTCGCCAAATGTGTTTGAGACAAAGCACAAATTTCAGACAACCAACAACCTTCCTTAGCTTCCGAATGCTAGAACTTGCTTCTGACAAATGAACACCCCCAGAATCACAAGGAAATTCACCCGGAGCCTGTTCTGTGACCACTTCTGAATTGCCTGGCAAATCAGTTGCGACAGGTGCAATAGGATCAACTGGAGGGCTATGAGCATGCTCTCCTTTCAAGGGACATTGATTGTCTGTCTGACCAAAGCAGACACAGTGACTGCACTGTGGTGGTTCACCTTCGTACTTCGTCTCAATTTTTAGTAAAGAACCGTCATCCAGTTCAATGTCCACCTCCCGAGGAAGAGGCCTCTTAGATTCCACCTCTACGAGGCACCTGGCGTAAGTGATTCTCTCTAATTTAGATGTAGCCCGATCCAAGCAAAGCGGGACTCCAATCACCGAACATATTATGTTTAGTACCTCCATATTCAACATATTTAGGGGGATCCCATGTAGCTGAACCCACACAGGGACAGACGTCAGGATGTCACGATCATGGCGTAGGCTTGGGCTCCACCGCTTTAGTACAACAAGACGCCCATCAAAAAGCCAAGGCCCCACATGAAGAATTCTTTCACAGTCTTCCTTAGACTCAAACCTGAAGTAGAAAAAGCCGTTGTCTTTACTATAGATTTGGAGTCTTTGCCTTGGCTTCCACATCCTCTCCGGCCAAGCTTGAATCTGGCTGTAGAATGGGACTTCCCCGAGCACATACCCTACAAGAGTTGTTTCCCAGTATTTAGATCCCTTCTCCAAAAGCTCACCAGGAACTTTGGCGTAGCTGGAACCATCATCTCGGATCTTTGGTGGAACGAAGGTCATACCCATATCCTCCCCGTATTTGCGACGATTAGAACATACCTCCGACCAAGATAATTTTGCCGCTGATGGATTAATATTAATCGGGACAGAATTTATTTGGGGCAACTTATCAAACACCTTGTCCGCATTTCCCACCCATGGGGATTTCCGGTAGGTCTGAGGCTTACCCTGTCCCCAAAGCTTTCTAACAAGGGGTTGTTTATGTGTTGTGCCCTGCCTCGCACCCCTGTTGAAGGGAGCATGTTCCGGCATAGATCTTGGTTTTGGCCGCTGCACCAGTTTCCAGCCATCCCCTTCCCGAAGATTTAGATCGCTTTGAGCGTATCCCCCATCAGCCAAGCTCCTAGGCGTAGCCGCTTTCCCTCCATCATCCAAGCTCCTAGGCGTAGCCGCCGCTTTCCCTCCATCAGCCGCCGTTGCTACATTAGGTTGAGAACTGCTGGCGCCGGGATCGCCCCAGCTCCCCCTCCGAATGTTACGCATCATAGGTTATATATATATATATATATATATATATATATATATATATATATATATATATATATATATATATATATATATATATATATATATATATAAGATCACATGGGTACAAAATGCATGTACATCACCATGTACATCAAAACGAACAAAATACAACATGATCCATATACCAACACTACACAAAATAACCTCATAAGACGACACTCGAACACTTAAACCAAAAATATATATAAGAGTGAGTGTCCCTAGGAGCAGCAAAGGAGGAAGCTAAATCAATCTAGAATCCCTGAGACACTGGGTCAATGGGGACATCCTCTGGAGGAGGAGGAGCTGCAGCAGCAACACCCTGAGTAGCAGATACACCAGGATGCACAATAATCTCAGTGATGATAGGCAGTGGAGGCAGACGAGGCTGAGGTGGAAAAAAGCGTCTGAGGTGCTCAGGGAAGGGCATACCCTAATGCTGGAACGACAAGAAGGCCAACTCATAAAGACCAGAAACCATCTCAAACAGAATGTCATAAGAGGAAGGAACAGTGGTAGATGGCTGGTCAGTAGGAGGAGTAGTGGAAGACGATGGAGCGGATGTGGATTGCCTCTTCTTAGATGCAGACTGCAGAGCCAAAGATTTCGACTTCGCAGAAGCATCTAGAAGAGGACCAAAAGGTAAAGGCTCAAAAGGGGTCAAATCAATCCCAAAGTGATGAAAAACAAGCATTAGAAGACCGCCATAAGGAATCTGGGAAGAAGCAGTAGTAAACTCGACCTTGTCCATCCTATCAAGGAGAACGCCGGCCCAGTTTACTGATATGCCAGAAAAGATCGCGTACATACACCTAAGGATCTCCTGGGAGGGCTGGTCTGAAGATCCATACTTCGACAGGATGTTGGACTTCACCACAAGGTGAACAGCCCAACCCCTCGCCGAGAACATGGATGACCTAACACCAGAAGAAAGAACAAAGGGGATCTCACGAAACATGTCACATAGGACAGTTTGATCAAGCTCACTAACATTTAAAATAGAAATGTCAGCAGGAAGGGACCCAGAGGAGGAAATCCTAAGAATGGTCCCTAAAAGAGTAGGATCAATATGAATTTGGGTCCCCTGGATGACAATGTCAATAACGCCAGTGTTTGCATAGTCACCGCGAATGCGGTTAGCATAGAAAAGCTTAACCAAAAATGGGTAAGCACGAGGGGATTCGCTGTGGGACAAGCGAAAGAGGTCAGCCAAGCGAGTAGCAGAGAGGATCTCTGATAGTCTCTCAGTGGTGAAAGCAGGATAAACAATGAATCGCTTTTGAAGGAGCTTGATCCCGAGGATAGAATGGAATTTTGCCAAGCACAGGTCGTCACAGCAAATAGGAATGAGGGGATCAGAAGGAGGCACGACGGGTCTTTAATGATCGGAGCTAGACTCAGACTGAGAAGGTGAAGCATCGGCGCAAGGCATATTGATGCGAACACCAACAGGCTTGCACGGACGCTTTACGAGGGGCTAAGCTTCAGGCGAGGAAGAAGCAGACGAAGGAGAATAACCCCACGAAGAAGAGCGAGAGGGAGAAGCTGGTTTCTTGGTGTGAACCTTGTAAGGTTGTTTGTTTTGGCAATGGTTGGCTTGGAGATCCTAGCACGCTTAGGAGCAACAGCTTTCCCTCTGTTTTTGGGAGCCATTGCACAATCAAACGATGAAGTTGAAAGGAACAGCATGAAAGAAAAAACGAAAGGAAGCAAACCTAATCCGAGATGGAGGAGAGACAGTCGACCAAGCAGTCAAGAGACGCAATCGAAAGATCGACGAGTGGAAATCGACGGCAGAGTGATCGACTGGGAAGTTTGAAAGGGGAGACGAAAGGATTTTCTGTCAAATGAGAGAGAAAGCATTCGATCGAATCGAATGATCTCGATGATATAATGAGGGGTCAAATGAATCTGGACTGTTGGATCGAAAAATCGACGACTCAGATCAAATTAACGAACCTCCACAATAGGAGACAGTCGAATGATATACAATTGTCACTCGACTGGTTGAAATGATAAGAGATGAGCTTAGGTTGACAGACAGTCGACTGTTGGGTAACTTACAGTCGCCTGTCCGTGAGACAGTCGGCTGTATTTTACGCATCAGTCGACTGACTGAGAATCAATAAAATCGATGATAGAAACAGAGACTACTAACGAAATGGACAGGCACCCGATGACCAAAATGCAGTTACCTGTTGATCCAATAGTCAACTGTAAAGTCGTCATCAGTCGCCTGGGCGAAAGATACAGTCTGCTTAAAGAGAAGATAGAGTAGGATAGTCGACTGTCGAAGGAATGACAGTCGTCTGTCCTGGTCCAAAAATGCATAGTGAGGTTAAAATCCAGAGGATAGGCACAACTCACCCTAGGACCTATACTCTAACACAAAACTCATCACGAAATCAATATCAAAAGATAAATCATTTATTACACAAACCTCTTAAAACAGTCCGAAGACACATGAAAACAATGAAATCTCAATAGCCTTTCTTAAAACAAATATATGAGTAACATATAATATATCAAATGAAGATAGGCAACATGATGATATGAGTTCAAAAAAATGATATTACAAGAAAGTTGAACTCCTAAATCTCATATTCACCCATAATCCCTAATTCTCCATGCAACCTCACAAATGAATCTTCTTTAAGAGGTTTTGTGAAGACGTCGGTGATTTTTTTTTGGGTTTCAATGTATTCTAAGATGATGTCCTTCTTAGCTATATGATCGTTGATAAAGTGGTGTCTCACATCTATGTGTTTGCTACGGGAGTGATGTACCGGATTCTTGGAAAGACATATAGCACTTTGGTTATCAACCATGATAGTGCAAGTATCACAATTGACACCATAGTCCTTAAGAGAGTGTCTCATCCAAAGAACTTGTGCATATGCAAGACCCGCGACAATATATTCCGCTTCAGTCGTGGATAATGATACCGAGTTCTATTTTTTGAAGAACCAAGAAACTAGGGAATTTCCTAGGAAATGGCAAGTGCCACTAGTACTCTTCCTATCAGATTTTCATCCGGCAAAGTCGGTATTACTGTATGAGATTAACTCATGTACTAAATTTAAGGTAAAGTAACCCATAATCTAGTGAATGATTGAGATAACGAAAAATTCGTTTAACCGCAATCAAGTGTGACTCCTTAGGTCTAGCTTGATATCTAGCACACAAGCATATGGAAAACATGATATCGGGCCTACTAGCAGTTAAATAGAGTAAGTTACCAATCATACCTCGATACAGACGAACGTCAACATCTTTTCCGTTCTCGTCCTTGTGTAGATCGGTTGTCGTACTCATGGGAGTCCTTTTGCTTGAAGACGATTCCATCCCGAATAGCTTGATAAGCTCCCCTATGTACTTGGTTTGATGTATGAAAGTCACATCCTTCATTTACCGAAATTATAGTCCAAGGAAGTAGTTGAGCTCACCCATATGGCTCATCTCGAATTCATCCTTCATAGACTTAGAAAATTCTTAGCAAAGATTAAAGTTAGTAGAACCAAATATAATATCGTCTACATAAACTTGAATCAATAGGATGTTATTTTCATAATCCTTAATAAAAAGAGTTAAATCAACTTCACCCATTTTAAAACCTAAATTCAAAAGAAAGGTTTTGAGTCGATCATACCAAGCTCTAGGGCTTGTCTCAACCCATACAACGCTTTCTTGAGTTTGAAAACATGGTTTGGAAATTTTTCATGTATGAAACCAGATGGTTGAGAAACATAAACTTCTTCATTAACAATACCATTTAAAATGCACTTTTAACATCCATTTGAAACAATTTGAAATTCTTATGAGATGCAAAAGATAAAAGCAATCTAATAGCTTCTAATCTAGCTACAGGGGCAAAGGATTCTTCGAAATCGATACCTTCTTCTTGCAGGTAGCCTTGAGCTACTAAGCTTGCTTTGTTCCTTGTGATGACCTCGTTCTTATTGGTCTTGTTCTTGAAGATCCACTTGGTCCCAATAACTTGGTGACCACTTGGAAGAGGAACGAGCTCCCAAACTTCCAATTTCTCTTAAATTGCATGAGCTCTTCTTCCATTGTCACTATCCAAGAGCTATCCTCACATGCTTCTTGGATGTTCTTTAGCTCAATGGTAGAGACAAATGCGCAATGAGAGAATTCTTCAACTCTAGACCTCGTTCGAACACCCACACCAATATCTCCAATAATTTAGTCATGAGGATGGTTGCGAACGGTTGGGTAGGATTTGGGAATTCCTGCATCACTTGGAACATCTTCAACAATCTCATTAGTAGTGTTAGTCTCAATAATAAAATCATTAATCTTAACATTACTAAGAGAATCACATATAGCATCCACATTATCATCTATAACATGAGAAGAATCAAACTCTTCATAAAATGATACATGTAATGATTCCTCAATCGTTGAAGAGATTTTGTTGTATATCCGGTAAGCTTTGCTACATGTGGAATATCCAACAAAAATCCCTTTATCGGATCTTGGCTCAAATTTATCTAAGTTACCAAAGGTGTTCTTGATAAAACATTTTGAACCAAAAACTCGAAAATATTTAACTTGAGACTTTTTGTCATAAAAGAACTCAAAACAAGTTTTGTTCGTTCGGGGTCTCACTAGGATCCTATTGAGCACATAACAGCCGTGTGCACCGCTTCTGCCCAAAATTGTAGTCCAAGATGACTATCATGGATCATGGTACGAGCACACTCAATAAGAGTCCTATTCTTCTCTCTACAACACCATTTTGTGATGGTGCACGAGGAAAAGAGAAGTTGTGAGTTATCCCGGTGTCATCACAAAACTTTGTAAAAGACTCATTCTCAAATTATCCTCCATGATCACTACGGATAGTGATAATGGTGGATCCTAAGAGATTCTGAATTTTCTTTGTAAATATGGTAAACTCTTCAAAGGCTTCATTCTTATTAGTTAAAAATAAAACCCAAGTAAATCTAGAGAAGTCGTCAACGAGAACTAATCCATAATGAGCATTGCCTAAAGAAGCCGTTCTAGTTGGCCCAAACAAATCTAGATAAAGTAATCCTAGAGGCCTCTTAGAAGTTATGCCTTCTTTAAGCTTGAAAGATGATTTACTAAGTTTACCTCTTTGACATGAATCACAAAAGTTTTTCTTACTAAAAGCAATTTTTGGAAAACCTTTGACTAGATCATGCTTAGCTAACTTAGATAAGTGCTTGAAATGAACATGACCAAAACGGCGATGCCATAATAGTTGTTCATTTGTATTAGCAACTAAGCAATGTTCTACGGTTTTAGGCAAGCTCAAATAATAAATATTTTTATGCCTAATACCGGTAAATAAAACGTGTGAATTAGAATCAACAATTTTACACAAGCCTTCTCCAAAGTTAACCTTGTAATCTTTGTCACAAAGTTGACTAATGGAGATGAGGTTATGACACAAACCACTAACTAAAAATACATTAGTAATTAAAGGTTTGGAGGAATTTCCGACTATACCTACTCCAATAATGGTTCCCTTTTGGTTACCTCCAAAAGTGACAGTTGCACCATCCTTGATGCTAATCACTTCGGAGAGCAATGCGGGATCTCCCGTCATGTGTTTGGAGCAACCACTGTCGAGAATCCATCCTTTCCTTTTAGAGTTAATTTGACCTTTATTGTTCTCTTTCTTTCTCTTGGGTACTCACATAGTATACCATAAGCTCATGGTACCCAATTTTTGTTGGGTCTAAGGGATTAGCCCTTTGGAAGCCAAGTCCAAGTGGACTTTCGCTTCCCAACATAATTACCATTATTAATAACATCTGAAAATAGGAATCAACATAGGCATTCCTATCATTTAAGCTAATGTTCTTAGGACCCCAAATAGTGTATGTTTTGGGTGTCCTTTTCCTAGTTACATGCATAGTTGTTAGATTTCTATGTGGTGCATGCTTCTTAGGAACATGTGTTCTAGCATAAAAATGAGGAGGTGGATATGTATTAGACATATGAGTATTGTATGCATGCTTGGGAACATGCATGTTGTATGAAACATACGGGTCATGCATGACATAAGGAGGGTGTGCATACATGTAAGAATGATGCGCATGAGCATATGGGTGTATAGGAGCACATACATGAGTATTTCTCATGTGTGGGTTTGCACGTGTCCGTGGGTGTGGAGCATAGAAAGTGTCACGAGTATCCACTTGTGAAGTCGGAGATTTCCTACGTGGATGAAGGTTGGTGTATATGTAAACATGGCTTCTCTTTTGATTTCCACCCTGTCATGCCCCATCTCCCAGAATACAGAAGACATGGGTGACGGACCGCGATACGGGGTACCAAGCGTGAATGTGCTGTCAGGAAAATTACACAGGCCACTGCAACAGCTAGAACAACACAGGCTAAGAGAACAACGTACTGCAGAGAAGTACATAAAAAATGTAATTGCTCCAACACAACAGAATAAGTACAGCTAAGCGGCGGCAGACAGACAGTGGGAGCATCTAGAGTTACCCACAGAAGTATATACTAATCTCATCATCATGTCATCATCACAGAAACTGTACAACCCAGGAAAGTACAGTAGCATTCACCCAGGGGTACAACAGAGGGCAGTGTACAAAAGTAACTACAGCCCCTCTCACTCACCCTCGAGACCCAAAACCCACGACAATCACTCACAGCCTAGCTACCCTGTGATCCAGACTGGGAAGTGCCGCCCTCCTGGCGACTCTGCTGAGGCTGAGGACCCATCGTCTCTGGACCTGTACCTGTAGAGTAAGGGGGACACGTCACAGCGTGCCCAGTAGGAAAACTCAACCACACCAAGGATCTATCTAAGGGTTTACAGTGTCCACACTACAGTCGGTACAGCAGCAAGGAAAATAAACACTGAGAGAGACCATTAATTAGATTTATTTATTTAGGTATTCATTGTTGGAAACCTAGGCCTTGAGTACGGCATAAGGGACTGGGGACCTCACCCAGTAAGGTGGGTGGTAAGAACTAGGACTCCCCACCGCGCCAGCCCGTCAGGAGCCTAGGGTAACACCTCCACCCACTCCCCGCCCCGGTAGCCCGACAGGAGTGCGAGTGTACCCAACACTGACCAACACAAACCAACACAGACCAACTCAGCCAGTCCCGTCCTTTATGCCAACCCAATGCTTTGGTTTCCCCCCCTCCCTAGAGTGCTCACCCACCTCAAAAGTGGAAGGAGACACCTGGGATTTAATTTACATAATTTTCGGTTTTACAAGAATTAGTGGCATGCGAAACATAACTAACGCGTAGGCCAACCCACTCGCATTCACATTCCTTTTTCCATGCACTATTGAAACATAAATCAAATCTCGCATTTCCAACATCTTTAGCCAAATGCAAATCATTTATGCGTAGTTCTTCCGCATGCCACTTTCCTTCATTCAACCATCATCATTTTTATAAATCTCCATATTAAGGAATTTCAATAGCCACATGCAAGCAATAGCTAAACATTCACAATTTTCTTGAACATGCAAGCAAATGGGACTAAACATCTATTATTATCCAACATGCAAGCTTAAAGAGCAACATCCACATGTTAAGATATGAAGGCAAGTAATGTGAATGAAACCTCTAGTATTAGCACTAATATACAAAGACAAATTAGTATTAGCACTAATAGGTGTTACACATCCTTAGTGAATGAAATATACAAAGACAAATTAGTATTAGCACTAATACTAAGACAAATTAGTATTAGCACTAATATACAAATGAAATAGTGAATGAAATATACAAAGACAAATTAGTACTAGCACTAATAGGTGTTACACACCCTTAGTGGGTTTCTTGCCAAAAGGAAGTGACGGTGAAGTAGTGGCTTCTTGGTAGGTTTTCTACCTATAGTGTCTTTGACACCACTTATGGATGCACCGGAGGATGGCCTCACAAAGTCTATAGTGACACCACTATAGGAGGTGTGAGCATTGGATGCATTTGCTTCCACAAGACCAAGACTAACACGATGTGTGGCTGGAAATTGGTTTTCTAGCAAATCGTCCAATTGTCCTTTCCACTTATTAAATCTCACAATACGGGAGGACATGAGCTCATATTTCTCCTTAAGAGAAGAAATGTTGGTATCCAATGTGGACACCCGTGCTTTGAGCTCGTGCACTTGGGTTTTAAGAGAATCATTCTCTAAACCCAATTGTGTGTGACGTGAAACTAGATCACTATTATCCTTAGGATGTGTTTGATCTAGTTGAGATTTAAGGGTATTCACCTCATTTCTCAAAGTGACATTTTAAGAAGCTAAATTCACTTTCTCAAGTGTTAATGTATCAACAATGGTGTCATTGTTGATAATGCATGGAATGGATGTATTGCTAATATTCAATTTCTTTAAATTATAATATCTAAGCACTGAAGATTGATACTTAGCAAATAATTCTTCATTAGCAATACACAATTCATCCATAGTTACCTCGGGTTCATCCATGTCGGAATCACTTTCATCGAAGAGTGAATCTTCCCGGGCCATGAAATACATGTGGGCACTTTCACCCTTCTCATCATCGGATTCGCTTGATGAGTCTCCACTTGGGTCATCGAATGTACCGACTAGTCCTTTCTTCTTGTCTTTCTTATTCTTGTCAGACTTGTGGTACTTCGGTGCCTTCCACTTCTCTTTGTTTCGTAGCATTGGGCAATCCTTCTAGATGTGCCCTGGCTTATTACACTTAAAGCAAAGAGAGGAAGTGTTATTAGTAGAATCAAATCTATTCTTAGAGGGAAATTTACCATTGCGAAAGAAGCATTGGAACTTCTTCGCCATTTGAGCCATTTCCTCCAAGTCCATCTCATTTTCTGATTCTTCACTATCGGAGTATGAGGAATTGGCTTTGAATGACAAAGCTTTCTTCTTGGCCTCAGAAGGGTTCATCATAGCTCGAATCTTCAATCGGTTCTCCCGTCTTACTTCGTAAGACATGAGAGTGCCGATAAGATTCACAACTGTGTAAGTCTTCAAGTCGTTGACCTCCTCGATGGCGATAGCTCTTCTTTTCCACTTGGAGGTCATTCCCATTATGATCTTCCTTACCTTATCTTGTTGGAAATAGACTTGTCTGAGAGCTTCCAGTTCATTAGTGATATCGGTAAAACGTCCGTACATCGATGCTATACTTTCATTTTCTTGCATATGAAACATATCGAAATTTTGCACGGCAACATAGAATTTAGAAAGTTTTACCTTGTTCGTTCCCTCATGGGTAACGAAGAGATTGTTCCAAATTTGATATGCACTCTTACATGTGCATATCTTGTTAAACTCATCTGGGTCCAACGCATAATGAAGAGCATTCATTGCCTTTGTGTTGTTGACTTCGACGGATTTCTCGGAAGCCGTCCATTTTTCGAAATTCTCTTCGGTGGGCTCGATGTATTCCTTGTGGAGGGTTCTCCAAAGGGAATCACTCCTTAGGAACGTCTCCATCCAGCATTTCCAATAGCCGAAGTTCGTGCCATTGAAACGCGGAGGACGCACCGTTGATTGTCCTTCGAAAACAGTGGATGCTCCATCACGATCATGATTATTATACAAAGACGGTGGAGGAACGTTGTTGTTGTTGGATGCCATAGCTATAAACCATAGCTCTGGTACCAATTGTAAGGTCCCTGGCTATGAGGAAAACACTAGAAGGGGGTTGAATAGTGTTTATGTAATTTAAACAGATAGTTACACCAAATTAAATTCCCAACCAACAAATAGTGCGGAATAAGTGTAAACCCAAAATGAAACAAATGCAAACTCAAGGATGTTTCAAAGGTTCGGATTACCCAAGTCACTTCCCGACTTGTTTCCGGTAATGCTACGTCCCTTCCACCCGACAAACAACCGGATACTCAAGTTAGAACCCTAACTTAAATTTTCCTTAAAAACCCACTTGTAGCAACCCCACAAGTGAAATCAAAATACACTCGATGTCCTTGACTCCCACAACTTCGGAGCAAGCAAACCACCCTCACAATCCGAGAGTAAATCAAATAACGAAAGTTATGCAATATGAAATTAAGCAACACTTACAATCACCTATGCCTTGAAGTAGAACTTGAAGGAGAAGTTTGTTGTGTGTTGAAAGACTCTATTGGAAGAGAGGAAAGCCCTTTCTCTTGATTGCACCAAATGCCTAGAATATTTCTCTTTGGTTTTAGGTTGGAGAGCAAGAGATGTAAGATAGGAATTCTAGGGCTTTTGAATTTTGAGAGCTTTGATCTTTAACAAAAATGAAAGCTTGAATGTTTGAGCTAGAGATGATCAAAGAGTCTAGCCTCTCAATGGAACAGTAGAGACTTCTTTTATAGGTTTCTCAAACCCTTCAAACTGAATCACCAAAAACCCCTTTGAAATCCGTGAGGAAAAACTCAAAGGATAGAATCTATGCCCGCGATAGTCAACTGTTGAAGAACTCACAGTCGACTGCTGCACAGTGACAGAGGGTGGGTGAGAATTCATAACAGTAACTTACCACGTGGACAGTCGACTGATGAGGCATAGACAGTCGACTGTTAAACTAACAGGCGACTGTAAATCCTACACCATGCGACCGGCCGTAAGCTGGGTAAGTTGAGGAAATCTGAGAAAAGTCTAGGAATACAAGACAGACGACTGATGAAGAGAAGACAATTGACTATTAAACTAGACACGCGACTGTAATTTCTTCTACAGAGTCAAGACCCTGACATTTTCCAGAGAGTTGAGTCATCAAAAAGGCTCAAAGACAGACGACTGTTGAAGCATTGACAGTCGAATGTTCCATTAGACAGTCGATTGTAAATCCAACAATAGTCTACTGGCCAGATCAAACCGATGAATAGAATTGGGCTGAGGATAGATAGGTGACTGACTAACAAGACACAGTCGACTGTCACTTGGACAGGCGCCTGTGAAATCTACATAAGTCGCATGTGTGAGTTAAAGCTAAGAAGCCCAAAACTAGACTGAAAAAGTTTGTGAATAACAGGCGACTGTAGAACAAAACACAGTCGACTGTTTTGAGATAGTCGACTATAAATCGTTCAGCAGTCGACTGTTAAAAACATGACATGCACAATCTAGATAGAAATAATTGGAGTCTAAGGAAAGTTGATCTAATGATATCCTAAGACTGAAATAAAGATATGTGTGTGCTCCAACAAAGTTCTACTTCTAAGCTACATACTAGAAGAAAAATAGGAAAATTACATTTGAAGAAATCTCTCTTCTATCCAACGCATGAGCTTGAAGTCTTCTAGGAGCGCTCAATCACCATCTACGATCATCCAATCCACTTTCTTTGCTTTCAATGATCTTTGAGTGTCATCCATTGCAAATAGATCTTCATGATAAGCTTAGGCAATGGATTAACTGCAAATAGGGGATTAGTCACAAGTATTTATGTTTGCTCATCATTAACACCAAGTAGGAAGAAGTCCAATACTCAACACTCTTTTTCCATTGCAATTATCCAAGAGCTATCTTCACACGCTTCTTGGATGTTCTTTGGCTCAAGGGTAGAGACAAATGCACAATGAGAGAATTCATCAATTCTTGAACTTGTTCGTTCACCCACACCAATATCTCCAATTATTTGGTCATGGGGGTGATTACCAACGGTCGGATAATCTTTGGAAATATCTAGATCGCTTGGAACATCCTCAACAATTTCATTAGTATTGTTAGTTTCAATAATAAAATCATTAATTTTAACATTACTAACGGAATCACATAAAACATCTACACTATCATCAACAACATGAGGAATACCAAAATATTCATAAAATGATACGTGTAGTGATTCCTCGATCGTTGAAGTGGTTTTGTTGTATATCCGGTAGGCTTTGCTACGTGTGGAATATCCAACAATTTCTTCATCAGATCTTAGCTCAAATTTATCTAAGTTACTAAAGGTGTTCTTTATAAAATATTTTAAACCAAAAACTCGAAAATATTTAACTTGCGGCTTTTTATCATAAAATAATTCAAAACAAGTTTTGTTCGTTTGGGGCCTCACTATGATCCTGTTAAGCACATAACATGCCGTGTGCACCGCCTCCACCCAAAATTGTAGTCCAAGATGACTATCATGGAGCATGGTGCAAGCACACTCAATTAGGGTCCTATTCTTTCTCTCAACAACACCATTTTGTGGTGGTGCATGAGGAAAAGAAAAGTTGTGAGTAATCCCGTTGTCATCACAAAACTTAGTGAAAAATTCATTCTCAAATTCTTCTACATGATCACTGCGAATAGTGATAATGGTGGATCCTAAGAAATTTTGAATTTTCTTTGCAAATATAGTAAACTCTTCAAAAGCTTCATTTTTATTGGTTAAAAATGAAACCCAAGTAAATCTAGAGAAGTCATCTACGACAACTAATCCATAATGAGTATTACCTAAAGAAGCGGTTCTAGTTGGCCCAAATAAATCTAAATGAAGTAATTCTAGGGGCCTCTTAGAAGTTATGACATCTTCTGAAAAACGATTTACTTAGTTTACCTCTTTGGCATGAATCACAAAAGTTTTTCTTACTAAAAACTATTTTCAGAAAACCTTTAACAAGATCATGTTTAGCTAACTTATATAAGTGCTTAAAATGAACATGACCAAAACAGCGATGCCATAATAGTTGCTCATTTGTATTAGCAACTAAGCAATATTCTATGATTTTAGGCAAGCTCAAATAATAAATATATTTACGCCTTATACCGGTAAATAAAACATGTGAATCAATATCTACAATTTTACACATACCCTCTCCAAAGGTAACCTTATAACCCTTGTCACAAAGTTGACTAATGGAGATAAGGTTATGACATAAACCACTAACTAAATAAACATTTGTAATAAGTAGTTTTGAAGGATTACCGACTTTGCCCACTCCGATGATGGTTCCCTTTTGATTACCTCCAAAAGTGATCGTTGCACCATCCTTGATGCTAATCACTTCTGAGAGCAATGTGGGATCTCCCGTCATGTGTTTGGAGCATCCGTTATCGAGTATCCATCCTTTCCTTTTAGAGCCAATATGACTTGTATTGCTCTTTTTCTTGTTCTTGGGTACCTATATAATATACCATAAGCTCATGGTACCCAAGCTTTGTTGGGTCCAAGTGGATTAGCCATTTGGAAGCCAAGTCCAAGTGGACTTTCGCTTCCCAACATAATACCACTATTTATCACATCGCTAAAATAGGAATTAACATAAGCATTCCTATCATTTATGCTAGTGTTCTTAGGACCCCAAATTGTGTATGTTTTGGGTGTCCTTTTCCTAGTTGCATGCACATTTGGTTGAGTTCAATTTGGTGTGTGCTTCCTGGGATCATGAGATCTAGCATATGAAGATGGAGGTGGATAAGCATGAGACAAATATGGGTTATATGAAAATTTAGGAGCATGCATGTTATATGCAACATATGTAGCAAGCATAAGATGAGGTGGATGTGCATAAATGGGAGGATGATGTGCATGAACATATGAATGTGTAGGAGCACGTGCAAGAGTATTTCTCATGTGTGGGTTTGCATTGTGTCTGTGGGTGTGGAGTGTCATACTGTTCACATGTGAAGTAGGAGATTTCCTACGTGTATGAGTGTTGGTGTACATATATGCATGACCTTTCTTTTGGTTTCCACCCTTGGTGGATTTCTTGCCAAAAGAAAGAGATTGTGAAGTGGTGGCCTTCTTGGTAGGTTTACTACTAATAGTGCTTTTGACATCACTAGTGGATGCACTGGAGGATGGCCTCACAAAATCTAGAGTTACACCACTGTCACACCCCGCTTCCCAAAACTACGGAGGCGAAGCGTGACTAAGACCCGCTTGGGCCGGAGCTGTGAAGCTCGGACCCAATAAGCGTCTGTAGGGGTATCATTTTAAAATTTTCAGGTTCTTGCATTTATAAAATCCGGAACAACAGAAAGTACAAAAAGAAAGTTGCATTCATTAATAAAAAGAGATAATATCCAGCGAGTATAAAAGTCTAAAGGAGAAGCCTAAGCATGGCAACAAACTACCGAAAGAGAGCAAACTAAAAATAGCAATCTCTTAAAGGCAGCGACGGAGAAGACCTCTAGGTCTGGTCCTCGTCCACGCACGTACTCTGGGTCGACGTCCTCGGGCTCCACGTGTTGGATATGGACGACATGAATACACCCATGAGGGGATGTATGAGGGTATACGGACCTAAGATGTCGCGTGCACGAAAGAGTGCACGAAGGGAACCTTTTCTCGTGTGAAAAGGACCACTCGATAAGTGGAAAAAGCCACTCGATAAGTGGAAAAAGTAACTTTATAAGTGCATAAAGGCACTTGATAAGTGAATGAAGAAGAGGATAAATGAATGTGCTTATATAGGCTAATAAGCTTATAATTGGTTATTTCCTACAATAACCACCCCTAAAGCCTATAAATAGGACCCAAGGGTAAGGCATTCAATCCACACTTTTCATGCCATAAGTTTGCATAAGGCAT
Source organism: Scilla litardierei (assembly GCA_030789695.1). Classification (NCBI taxonomy): domain Eukaryota; kingdom Viridiplantae; phylum Streptophyta; class Magnoliopsida; order Asparagales; family Asparagaceae; genus Scilla; species Scilla litardierei. The sequence goes on from CM061142.1 coordinate 571,559,326, forward strand.
CTTATGTTCTTATTCTCCCTTCCATTAAAATCCACTTCTAAATAGAGATTTAGGCGGTGAAACTCTGCTTCGATCCTCTGTGACGAAGTATCGACCGTTGTGGCGAATCCGAGGGCAAAGTTCAGAGATTACGGTGCTGCGTACGCAAACGTAAGTCTCTACTTTATTTCGATCCTAACGTCGCTGTTTTGTAAGGATCCTACATTGGTATCAGAGCCATACGGGTTCGCCCCGGTCAAACCGCCGCCCCGTCGAACCGATGAACGAGGCGTTGTCTTTTTCATGAATGGGTATCCTACCATTATGGATATGGTAGGAACGCTTCGTGACGGAGAGAACGCATCGGTTGTTCTTTTCACGTTAGGGTCTTCTGTCATTACGGATATGGCAGAAACTCTCCGTGACGGGAAGAACCGACCGTTCATATCGTCAAGCTCGCACTCTTCATGGATGCTGAGTCTCCATTCATAGGGAATGTGAACTCTCTTCATGTGGAGTGTGTAGTTTACGAACTTTAAAGTATGTTATTTTTTCATTTTGGCACACGGCCATTAGAGAATAACTACTTTCTCGACGAACGGGTGCTTCATCGAGGAAGAAGATGGTAGTTATTTCCAACGGGGAAGATGACTTTTGGTCCTTGATCACCATGGCCAAATGGGCTATGAAGGCAATGCACCCCCCCACCCCATGAGGAGGGGTTTGGCTACGGCCAATAACCACCACGGCCACCCCTCCGGCGGGGTGTGCGGCAATCCCATACAAGGGGGTGGCCGGCCATGGCCATATGGGCCATGGCCGGCCATGGCCAAAGGACCATGGCCCGGCCATGGACATGGCCGGGGCCATGGCCGGCCCCGGCCGGCCCCGGCCAGGGCCAGGGGGCCCCGGCCAGGGCCAGGGGGCCCTGGCCGTGGCCAAGGCCAGGCCTGGCCGAGGCCAGGCTAGGGCCAAGGGGCCCTGGCCGGCCTCGGCCAAGGCCAGGCCTGGCCGAGGCCAGGCCAGGGCCAAGGGGCCCTGGCCGGCCTCGGCCAAGGCCAGGCCAGGGCCAAGGGGCCAGGGGCCAAGGGGCCAGGGGCCAAGGCCAGGGGCCGGCCTCGGCCAAGGCCAGGGGTCGGCCTCGGCCAAGGCCAGGGGCCGGCCTGGCCGGCCCTGGCAGAGGCCAGGGCCGGCGCCCTGGCCCCTGCCAGGGCCGGCGCCCTGGCCCCTGCCAGGGCCGGCGCCCTGGCCCCTGCCAGGGCCGGCGCCCTGGCCGGCCCTGGCCGGCCTCGGCCAAGGTAGAGGCCCTGGCCGAGGGGCCAGGGCCCCTGGCCGGCCAGGGCAGAGGCCCTGGCCGGGGGTGCCTGGATCCTTGGCCGAGCAGGGCAGAGGCCCTGGTAGACTAATCGAGGACTTTTGGTCGGCATTGGTCTGGTCGACCAATCGGGGATTTTTGGTCGCATTGGTCGGACTCGGCAAGAGGCCTTGGTCGATGTAACACGAACATGCCGACTAGGCCATACGGGGCCAACGATAGTCGTCTGCGGCAAAATTCTCCTATACGGGGGGAAACGCCTGGATCCATACGGGAGCCGGCGACGATGGCTTGCAGAAAAATCCCCAAAGGGGGATCCGGCCTAGGTACAAGTACGACTTATCCCGGCAAATGGCCAGGGATTATCGTACATTTCACTAGTATCATAAGGGTACTAAGTTGGAATATCGCTTTTTCCCCAAGGGGGATCCGGCTTTGGCCAAGTTGCGATGGCAACTCTCACTTCAGAAGGAAGATGAATTCGGCCTTGGCATGGCCTTGACACGACCCCGACAATGGCCGAGGAATTGTCGAAATATGTCGGCTATGACACCCTATAATGGGGTATAGGCCTTGCAAAATACGTTTGCAAAATGAATTTGAAAAATACGTTTTCAAAATACTGCAAAATACGTTTGCAAAATATTTTTGAAAAATACGTTTTCAAAAACGCTTTTCCGCTGCGAAGTACTATAAGAGTACTTTTATTTGATAAAGTGATGGGGAAATATTGAAAGTTACTCTAGATGGTGATTGGAAACATAGTGACCTTTCTGATTCTAGAGTAACATCTTCAATATTTTTCGAAAGTAACTTATCAAATTATAAATATCATTCCAAGTGGGAGTTGAAATTAGAACTATCCAAATGGGATATTCTATTATCATTTCAAATGGGAATTATATTTTAAGAAATTTCAATGCAATGTTTTTGATCAAACCTTCGGTTTTGTGTCTTTTGCAGCATTTTAAAAGTAAAATGTCTTCCGCTTCAAAGAATATCGTCGCTGAGTTAAACAGAGGTGAAAAACTCAACGGCGATAATTACAAACTTTGGTCCATCAAGATACAATACGTTTTAGAGGAGCAAGAAGTGCTCGAAACTCTAAAGAACGTAATGATTGAACCCGATTTGGGCACTATGGCCCAACACAGACGAGACAAGGAAGCTTTTGATGCTTGGTCTCGGAAGAACAAGATATCACGCATTACGTTATTAAGCAGTATGGCTGATGACATAATGCGCATCTTTCGAGAATATGACTTAGCCATGGACATATGGTCCAAGCTTGAGGAGAAGTTTGGTGGCACATTGGTGTCCAAACTTCGCGCCTTAACTATAAGATTTGATTCATACAAGAAATGTCCATATCATTCCATGGGGAAACATCTGCGACATATGGCGAATCTAATCTCAGAGTTAAAGGATGCATGTCATGTGCTCACTGATGAGCAACAAATCCAAGCAGTCATACGTTCCCTACCAAATGGGTGGGACCAAATGAAGATGCATCTCACTCACAATGAGAGCATTAAGACCTTCAGCAATGTTTCCAAGCACCTCGAATTAGAGGAAGAGCGGCTTGCGGCTGCCAAGCCAAGTGCAGAAGTGCACATGGTTGCTAGTTCCTCACACGGTGGAAAGAAACGAAAAGATCGTTCGAAGTCTACTAATGAACGTAATAAGCAACCTGAGTCTACCAAGAAACCCAAACATAAGGGTGGGCACAAGAAATGGCACAAGAAGAAAGACTTGAAGAGGATCAAGTGCTTCAAGTGCAACAAGCTCGGTCACTATGCTCGTTCGTGTACGAGTGGAGGTGACGAGGTAACTTGTAATTATACTAGTTACATATGTGTTTTTAGTTCAATATTTCTTGTGGAATCTAATCCATTTTGGATAATTGATTCAGGTGCCACCGACCACATAGCAAGGGACAGACGGTCCTTCGTGGGGTATCACCGGATACCCCAAGGAACGAAGTGGATCTATGTAGGAAACAACACACGTGTTGAAGTGAAAGGCGTTGGGACTTGCAAGCTAGTCTTGGACAACGGCCGCACTCTCCTACTTCATGATATCGTCTTCGCTCCAGATATTTGAAGGAATATTATATCTGTGGTCGTGTTAATGGGTCTTGGTTATAGCTGGTTCTTTCTAAATTGTAAAGTGGACTTGTTTTTGTAATAATTCCTTAATTGGCACTGGGTATGTATTTAATGGATTTATTGTATTAAATACAATGTATGACTCTTCATTTTGTAATGAAAATTTCCTTGTTACAAATTCTTTGACTTATGAGTCTGATATAATTTGTTGGCACGCAAGGCTTGGTCATATTGGACCAACACGAATGGATAGACTTGCCAAACGTGGCCTTCTATCCAATGTTTCAAAGATTGAAATGTCGATCTGTAAACATTGCCTTGTGGGAAAATCTTGTCGCAAGCCGTTTAGAACCGACACAAGGGCCGAGGTTCCATAACAGCTCATCCATTCGGACATATGTGGTCCGATGAATGTCAAGACAAGACGCGGGATGTCCTATTTCATCACTTTTTATTGATGATTTCACCCGATTCGGACATATCTATTTGATATCCCACAAAAGTGAAGCATTAACCTGCTTTAAAAACTATATGAGTTTAGTGGAGAATCAATTAGATCGCAAGATTAAGGTCTTGCGAACCGATAGGGGCGGTGAATATCAATCAACAAGTTTTAAGGAACTTTGTGATGAAAAGGGCATAGTACATCAGGTAACTATGCCATATACTCCTCAACAAAATGGTGTTGCTGAAAGGAGAAATAGGAATTTAATGGAAATGGTCCGTTCAATGATGGCGCAAGCTAACTTGCCAATCACCTTTTGGGGTGATGCATTATTAACGGCCACTTTCATTTTGAACCGCGTACCCTCGAAATCAGTTAGCTCCACTCCTTATGAGTTGTGGAACCAAAAGTCTCCTGACTTAAACATTTTAAAACCTTAGAGATGTGCATCCTACGCACATATTTCCTCCCATAAGTATGGCAAACTTGGGCCACGGGGAAGGAAATGTATCTTTATACGATACGCAGAAAACTCCAAAGGTTATGTTTTCGTTAGTCAGGAAGACAATGGTGGTCTAATTGAATTTGAGTCGAGTGATGTCACTTTCTTGGAAAACAAGTTTCCAAGACAGGGCGGGATAAGTCAGGACTTATCTCTATTTGAGATTAATGATCAAGAAGGATTACCTCATTCGAGTGGGAGAATTCTTGGTGAAGACGAAAATACGTTTCAAACTTCACCAATGGATGATACGAATGATGCTAATCCTATTCCATACGGGAATAATGATCCAAGTGGGAGCATTTCTAACAACATTCCAAGTGGGAGTGATATTAGAATTGATCTAAATTCGAGTCAATAAGGACTTGAAGAATCTCAAATACGACGTAGTAGTCGTACAAGGTTGGCTCCTCTAGATTTGAGGATGAATTTCCGCAAACCTTTATGACTTTACTACAAGATGATGACGAGCCTGCTACTTTCAAACAGGCCGTATCATGCCCTGCTAAAGACAAATGGATGGAAGCGATGAAGGAAGAGTTGGAATCCCTGAAAGTTAACCAAGTCTGGGACTTAGTTGACTTACCCAGAGGACGTAGAGCTATTAGGAACAAATGGGTTCTCAAGATCAAGCATAAGGATGATGGCTCTATAGACAGATATAAAGCTTGCCTTATCGCGAAAGGTTTTACGCACCAGAAAGGGATAGACTACGAAGAGACCTTCTCACCTGTTGTTCATTTTACCTCGATTCGCCTGATTCTGGCAATGGTAGCTTGCTTAGACCTCGAATTACATCAGATGGATGTAAAGATTGCCTTTCTCAATGGAGAATTGGACGAGGAGATCTATATGGAACAACCAACAGGGTTTGTAAAAGAAGGAAACGAACATAAGGTTTGTAAACTTCGTAAATCCATATATGGTCTTAAACAAATCCTCGAGGCAATGGTATATACGATTTCAAGAAATTGTCTTATCAAATGGATTTTTCATGCTTGATGAAGACAACTGCGTATATATCAAGAGGATTAAGAGCAAGCACATTATTATGTCTCTATATGTAGATGACATTTTAATAGCCGAAAATGACAAGGGCTTTGTGATGGATATCAAGGATTGGCTTTCATCAGTTTTTGAGATGAAAGACATGGGAGAAGCCGCGTATATCCTTGGAATTAAGATTTCAAGGAATCGTTCGAAGAGACTTCTTTCTCTTTCACAAGAGACTTATATAAAGAAGGTTTTAGAACGGTTTAATATGTAGGACTGCAAGTCCATTGATACTCCTATAAGTAGATGCGATAATTTATGTCTGAAATCATGTCCAAAGAACCAAAAGGAATAGGAAATTATGGAAAAAGTTCCATATTCCAGTGTAGTTGGTAGTCTTATGTACGCTATGATGCGTACAAGACCGGACATCTGTTTTGCCGTTGGAATGGTAAGTCGTTACCAATCCAACCCAGGGCAAAGACACTGGAAAGCGGCTAAGTGGATAATGCAGTATCTTAAAGGAACTGCAGACTTACAAAAGACTATGATAAGACCAAGAAGGTAGACATAAGGTACATATCTACGCATGAGATGATAGCGGATCCGCTTACGAAGGCGATCCCCAGAGATGTGTTTTACAAACACTCATCATCTCAAGGATTGCGTAAGAGCTGAGTTGTACCAATGTAAATTCCCATGTCTGTAAATGATCAAATTCAATAAAAGAATAAGTTCTTTTCAACATTGCATATGAAATTTTAAGAAATTTTTGTGTACATTTTTGAAATCTCAGCTAGATTTTCTAGTATGTCGGACAGATTGAGGTTGGCTCTCTCACATGAGCAACCGCCTTTATTTTATCAGACGGGTAAAATAAAGATGAGACCTGTTTAAAGTCAAAATCATCAGACGGATGATTTAGAGTCATGACTTAAACAAAATGGTTGTATGAAAGATCTGCATCATATGGATGCTTTCAAAAGATCTATAAGGATTTGAAATCCTATCTGTCTTATGCGGGATGTGAGTCCAGAAGATTATTTGAGTAGTAAAAGGGACTCAAAGTCAGACATTTTGGTGTCTGGTTATCATCCTTACAACATCATTAAGACATACGCTCCCTGGGAAAGGAGTGATGTTGTAATACGTATTCATACTACGTATGCATTTTGACCATTGGGTTAGAATAGTAATTGTGTTTACTATTATGTGAGACCCAAAGACCACATGGGTCTTAACTCGTTACCCTTATGGACTCTAATTGGTTCCTTAAGATTTGACTGGGTGATTGCTATCTTAGCATGTTGCTTATGGACTATGGTTAATTCGGTCCGGCGGGGCATGTTAGAAAAGCGAGTCAAGTCAAGATCAAAAGGATCGCAAGAAGAGGAAGATTAATTTCATATTCACATTTGGACTTTAGAGATTCAAAGCTGGCCAGCCAATTGTAATCCAGATAGGATTCAATTGTTGAATGTAAAGTATAAGAAATGTGAATAAATAATCTAGGGTAAAGCATGCGTTGATCTACTCAACTTTGCACCTCGAGGGGTGTTGTGTATCTCTAACAAGTTGACAACAGCGGACTCTATGCGCATGACGGTCACACGGCCTATTTCTCGGTATGATAAACAGAAGAATTAAAGGAAAGATGTTTCCTTACAATCCTCTCAAGTGTGAGTGGGAGATGTTGGATATGGACGACATGAATACACCCATGAGGGGATGTATGAGGGTATACGGACCTCAGATGTCGCGTGCACGAAAGCGTGCACGAAGGGAACCTTTTATCGTGTGAAAAGGACCACTCGATAAGTGGAAAAAACCACTCGATAAGTGGAAAAAGTCACTTTATAAGTGCATAAATGCACTTGATAAGTGAATGAAGAAGAGGATAAATGAATGTGCTTATATAGGCTAATAAGCTTATAATTGGTTATTTCCTACAATAACCACCCCTAAAGCCTATAAATAGGACCCAAGGGTAAGGCATTCAATCCACACTTTTCATGCCATAAGTTTGCATAAGGCATCTTATGTTCTTCTTCTCCCTTCCATTAAAATCCACTTCTAAATAGAGATTTAGGCGGTGAAACTCTGCTTCGATCCTCTGTGACGAAGTATCGACCGTTGTGGCGAATCCGAGGGCAAAGTTCAGAGATTACGGTGCTGTGTACGCAAACGGAAGTCTCTACTTTATTTCGATCCTAACGTCGCTGTTTTGTAAGGATCCTACACCACGTACTCCGGTAAGTCTGCATCGTCCACGAACTTCGCTCAACACCTGCCGTACAGCACCCAAGAGAAAAGAAACTGTACGTCAGGTAAAGTCTACATAGAAATGTTAGACTCTACTGCAAGTGTATTTAAATTTAATGCAACAGTTTACTGGTTGATTAACATGCTGAGGTTATACATGACTGGTATAGAAAGTAAACCGAGCAGGGAAAGTAAACATGTCAAGTAGTGGCTGTAGCGTGTGCTACCGACTACGGGACTAACCTAAACGGGTCAAGACAAGACGAGACAAGACGTGACAAGACACGACATGACATGACACGACAAGACACGTGTGACTCGAAGGGTTCACGCCTTACGGTTCGAGGGGGATCAGACCCTCTCCCCGTACGCACGCTCAACCCTACCCCAACCCCAGTGTTCAAGACAAGACAAGTCCGTACAAGGGATCACTCGGAGAGTGCCCTATTGCCCGCAAGCTGTGTATCCGTACAAGGGATCACTCGGAGAGTGCCCTATTGCCCGCAGGCTGTGTATCAGTACAAGGGATCACTCAAAGAGTGTCCTATTGCCCGCAGGCTATGTATCAGTACAAGGGATCACTCGGTGAGTGCCCTATTGCCCGCAGGCTGTGTATGACAAGACACGACATGACAAGACAGCGATGGTTCTTCTAGGGGGTCCACACGCACGTACACACAGGAAAAGCCCTAAGGTGTCAAAAGTAGTTGTTGCGCTTAGACTTCATCGTCAAGTCTAAGCTGTCAAGGGGTGTCCCGGATGTTATCATTTCATGTCCGGTTCTCTTTGTTTACGTTTTAACAGTTCTAAGAGTCTATGCCCTAAACACGGCCAAAAGTACAAGTGAGTACACTTGCCTGCGGTGGCGAGTGTGTCGTCCGTCCGGAGTGTCCCGTCCAAGTGTTGCGTCTGCGGTAGTTCGTCTGAAACAGGGTCACGGCGACGGTGTCAGGTCACGTTCTTCATCAATCCTATTAGGGTTTGTTTATAAATTTGGCGGGACTACCCTAACAGTCAAAAGTCACGTTTTTGATGTTTGATCAGTCTAAATCGACATCTACCCTATGTGCATAGAAAATAGTCCGTTCGTCGATCTTTCCTACAGTGGCAACATTTTACAGATGCTGAAAATAAATTTAGTTCAAGTTGACCAATTTTAGTTTAGGTTTTGGTTAGCTAAGGTGTGGGTTTTACTACTCGTTATGGAAACCAACCTCGTGATGTCGTCCAACAAGCAGAAGTCGGGTTTGAACGGCAAAACGTCAGCGTCGTCTAGAACTCCTCGGCCGCGGGTAGCACAGCGAGGTACCTCTGGACAGCGGGGTGGTGGTGGTGTGAAATCATCGAGCTAACAGCGATCCTCCTCCCGTTGCGAGCAGCACAACAGATCTTCACGATAACGGCGACGTCAGCTAAAAACACGTGCGTGTGGCAATGCACGTGAACTCCGAGAGTCCAAGGAGGCTGTCAGTAGATGAAGTAGGACCAGTGGAAGATGCTCGGCCTGGTGGGTGGCCGACGGCGTGAGTGTACGGTGGTGGGTGGCCGTGAGAAGCCGGAGAGTATAGATTTGCGCAACGTCCGTTGTCGCGCGTCTCAGCGGAATTCCAGCGATGAACAGTGAAAACGGGAAGTTGCAGAAGGTAAAGAACTTCAAGACAAAGCCAATGGCTGTGGAGTTGTCGCCGGAGGTGGTTGGAGGTGGGTGTGCACGGGCGTTGAAGTTCAGTTTCCAGATCTGTCAAAAACAGCCGATACGACGTGTTCCGACGAGGATTCACGGAGCTACAGTTGGGCTATGAGCGTGAGGGAAGTTGTAGTTGGTAGGGGGTTTCGATAGGAGTCCAACGGCGGTAGGATGGTTATCGTAAGTGGCCGGATGGCTGGTGGGCGCGAGTTTTCCCGGTGGTGGTGCAGATCTGTAAAACTGTCGTTAAGTCGAGTTTGAGAGATGTTTCGAGGAGAGAGATGGGGAAAGAGGATAAGGGGAGTTGGAGGTAATTGTGGGGTCAAAGAGGAGTCCGATGGTGGTGGAGTTCGCTGGAGGGGGTGGCCGGAGGGCAGCGGCAGGCTGTTTTTCCGGCGGCGCACAGATCTGGGCTGGGCTATCCTTTTTGTGTGTTTTCATGGAGTTTCAAGGGGTTTCAATGGGGTTTGAGGTAGAAAGAAGAGGGAGGATGGTTGTGGGGTTATTGAGGGAGATGGGGAAAGGCCGGAGGGTGGCCGGTGGTGGCCGGAGATGGCCGAAACGCTGGTTAGGAGCTGGGCGGCCATGGGGTTTTTCTTGGTGCTTTTAAGAGAGAGGGGAGAGAGAGGAGGGAGAGAAGAGAGAAGAGAGAAGAGAGAAGAGAGAAGAGAGAGGAGAGAGTGTGTGTGTGTGGCGGCCAGAGGTGACCGGAGATCTCACCGGTGATGAGGGGAGGGGAAGGCACTGGTTTGGGGAGAGTGGTGGCTGATGGGTTGCTCCATGCGTGACCTAGGTTTGGTTATGGGTTTGTTTAAAAGAGAAGATGAAGTTACTATATGGGGTGCGTTTTTAAGGGATGGGTGAGAGAGTGTGTGAGAGAGGGGGGTGCAAAGAGGGGAAAACTGGGGTGATGTTAGCCATAAAAACCATATCATGATACGTTGGAGAAAGATTTGGGATTTGATTAGTTTTGAAATTCAAATTGATTAGTGACTAATCAACGGTTGAAAATTGATTAGGAGATATCTTCCACCACGGGCATCGGAAAAATAATCCGAAAATACCGGGACGATCGTGGAGACGAGAAGATCAGGGCTACAGGGTCCGATCGCGTGCTACACCTACCAGAAATTATCTTAAAATCAGAAACTGAGTATTGGTGCCAAAAGACCAAAATGCCCTTCCATTCAAAACTATTTTGCGATAAAACGAGCCGTGAAATGACGTTCTCAAAAATTACTATAAAATTCTACACTTCCATACGGTCACAACAGCATATCACACCGTTTATACCGAAACCAAGAAAGAGTCAAATAAAATACGCCTACGAAAAACGTACGTACACGCAGGAAATACGAACGGTCAGAAAGCGGCCATTACATTCTACCCACCTTAGAAATGATTCCGCCCTCGGAATCACTTATACTAATAATAATACTATCTATCTAATATTATACCCGCAACTCCCATATCTACACATAAAGATCGCTAATCCTATAACTCCAAACTATGTTCCTCAATAATCCATCACAACGCGTCTCTTCACTGGATAATGATACAACTAGAATCACGCCCTAGCATCTGACTATAGATCCATATTACCGTCCACAATTCAACAATCATCATGTACCCAATATATCATCCGTCACCTTAACTCATAATTCTATTCCCCAAAATCAATGAACCAAAAACTACATCTATCCTTACCCTTAACATCTAACCTCCTAATAATACTAAAATCTATCTTCATAACATCTTATTCATCTCAACATGTCGTATTACTTCCAAAGTCTTCTCACGTCAACTGAATAATCGAATCTTGATGCTTTAAATGTTCTACGCATTCTCATGATCACTCTAAATCATACTATCCCATCCTAGCTACTCTTATCTATCACTCGTTCAAGTTTCAGATCGATTAAGTACTCATCTCCCTATACATAATTTCATCCAATCAGAGTTCTCCATTGGGTCCTTCACACATCGGTATTATAAAGGGGAAATCACACAAAAATACCCCAACGTTTGAGGCCTCTTTCATATTAATACCTTGAACTTTTAAGTCATATACAACAGTACCTTTTTTGGTTTTTTGTTTAATTTATACCCGTTTTGCCTTTTACCCTATTCAGATAAATAATACCATAACGTTCGGGGTATCTTTCAAAAAAATACCCAAATCCCACTAAAACCCAAATCATAGGGGTATTTTTTTGAAAGATACCCCGAACGTTAGGGTATTATTTTTCTGAATATGGTAAAGGGCAAAACAGGTATAAATTAAACAAAAACCCAAAAAAGATACTGTTGTGTACGACTTAAAAGTTCGGGGTATTAATATGAAAGAGGCCCCAAACGTTGAGATATTTTTGTGTGATTTCCCCTATTATAAATAAGTCTTGGACACCTCATTCTTTTCATCCAAGGAAATCTAATCTCATATCCTTGTGTCCCAAAATCAATTAATCATCGCTATTACATATCTCATCACACACTATACCTACCAGCACATAAGATCCTATAACAATAATAGTTAGTCCCAATAATATAACAACAATAAACATAACATTTCTAAGGGAGAAAGAAGAGAAGAGAAAGGAAAACTTAAGGCCACTGACATATTTTTAAAACATTTGGAAAAACGTGTGGAGTTGTGGTAATGGATGAGGGAGGATAAATGATTTGTGATCTTGTGAGCTAGTTTCAAAAACTTTAAAGATTTGTCTTAAAAGAAAACAAAGTTTTAATACAACCACATGCAGCCAAGATAAGCTATTCAATAGAACGAAAGACTAAGTCTAAGGAATTGCCTGCTATGACGCTATTCACACCTATATGAATACTATGTAATGCCCTGATAGCTACTGCACAAGTACTAGAGGGGGGTGAATAGTACTTTAAAATAATTAAGAAGATAATTCCTAATTATCCTGCAAACTCAACCAACAATGCGGAAATGAAAAAGTGACAACAATAAAAACACAATCGCAAACAAACGATATAACGGGTTCGGATCCACCCAAGTCTCCCCGACTTGTTCCCGGTGATCCTACGTCCCAAACACCCAGATCCCCTCCGGCTACTTGAGTTAGAAACCTCTAACTCAAAATTGCACTATGAAATTCTTGTAGAAAACCTCTACAAGATCAAATCATACACAAATGAAAATGTGACTCCCACAAACAGGGATCACACACAACTCTCACAACCGAGAGTAAAACACTTGTAAGATCAAAGTAAAATGAAATACGAACTTACCAACAAAATCATATGCCATGAGTAAACTTACAATTTTAGGGCAAGGAGGATTTTGGAGGAGAAGAAAGGCACCAAACCCTAGCTCCAAGAAGTTGACCAGCAATGGAAGCCTAGGGAGGAGTTGGTGACCTAGAATCAAGCTCTTGGCTTGAATGGCTCACAATCAATGAATCTCTCTTTTGAAATAAGAGTGAGGGAGAGATTCTTGAGAGAAATGAATGAGCTTTGAATGAGAATTAAATGCTCTCTCTTGATCTCTAAACTTCAATAAATATCAGCCTTGAATGCTTAGCAAGAAGCCCTTCAAGTATATATAGGATAGAGGAAAGAGAGAGCAAAAAATCGTGGCATTTAATGCTCCAACGGCTCTATTCTGAAGCAGACTAGTCGGTCAAAGAAGGATCACTGACCGACTAGTTTCTCAACTAGTCGGTCGGTGATTCAACATGAACCGACTAACTGGAGAATAGCCAAAAGGTGAAGTTCAGGAGATAGAGAACTAGTCGGTCTAAGAAGACTTGCCAACCGACTAGTTTCACAACTAGTCGGTCGGTGAGTGTTCTTTGACCGACTAAGAGATGAAATCAAATAGGCTGAATACAAGTTGAACTAGTCGGTCTAAGAACAAATTCCAACCGACTAGTTTCTCAACTAGTCGGTCGACAGTTGTTCTTGGACCGACTAAAGATAAACAGTAGCTCAGGCTGAAAAAACTGAATACACAACTAGTCGGTCTAAGAAGGATTCCAAACCGGCTAATTTGACAGCTAGTCGGTCGGTGAACCTTCTTGGACCGACTAACTGTAAATAGTAAAGAGCTGAATTTGAACAATGCATTCTAGTCGGTTCAAGAAGGATTGCCGACCGACTAGATTGCCATCTAGTCGGTTGCAATCTAGTCGGTTGGTTCTTCTTCTTGAACCAACTAACATGCACAAGAAGCCGTGAAATGAAGCGCGAAGCTTCGGGAAAGTTTCTATGGGCTTCTACTAAGATCCTAGCTCTAAGATATAAGCGTTATGAAGATTAAAACGTAAGACCTACTCAAGGCTTAACAATCTACGAAACGAAGCTAGAAGACTATAAATAAAACTTGACGAACCGTCTTCAAAAGCTTCGATCCGAATCTCTTGACTTCAATAATGGTCCTTGAGCTTCAACGAAGCTTCAAGCACACGATCACGCGCTTTGAGAAGTCTCGAGACGTCGCTTTTGATGTTCATAGAAATTTGGCGACGATCTCCATAACTGCGCTCACAAAGAGTTAGTTCACGATATTTATGTTTGTTCATCATCAAAACCAAATCCGGGGAATCAATACTCAACATTCTCCCCCTTTTTGGTGATGACAAACCAACATAAATAATAATCAATAATAATGATTCAAATGAAATTTACTTACTCCCCCTACATTGATGACACGTTAATTCCATATTAAATAATAATCATACGCATCAAGCAGACGAGGAAAGTATAAAATGTGAATCCAATTATCGAAATTTAGGATCTAAATCCATTTCTATATCTTAACTCCCCCTGAATCTAACATATCAAATTAGATTCACGGAACATTGCTTTAAATTATCATTTAGCACATCGTCATTATTAATTCTCTCCCCCTTTGGCATTAGCAAAAAGAGTGGGAGGAGATCAACGACAACAACAATGGCTACAAATAAAAGCACGGGAGTCGTAGAATACGACCACGGTCTAAATGACACCAAAGAAAAATACGAAGCAACTCAAAGCGTGCCAACGAGACCATAGTCGATAATCGAAAAATAAAATCATCAAAACTCAAATTAATTTCAAGTATTGAGTTATGGAACATACTCTCCAATATCAACATTCTTGACGAATTAAGTGCATGGAAAACAATTCTATGTTTTCATAGAAATAATTTCTATTAAATCAAGAAATTCGTCGAGAGACGAAGTCAACATCAGAGACAAACAAAATGTATAATGTGCACACGGAAGTAAATGTCAACACGATGTATATTTATATATATAACATGGTACAACAAAATGTATACATCAGCGAACATACAAAATAACGATCGAGAGATCGGGGCACATCATACAACATATGTCACAACGGACATCAAAAAGAACATACAACATGAAGTGTATCATCAAAACAGCCAAAAGTATCAAAAATCCAGAACCACCCAAACTATCCTACCCCACACTCTCACTACAAAATATATCATCCAATGTGCATAGGGAGAGTCCTCCAACGCAAGCTCAGGAGGTGGAGGCAGGGTCATCAGCAGCAGCAGATTCTGCAGAAGGGGTGGTGGTCACTGGGTCAACTGGAGTGTCCACAGAAGGGAGAGTCGCAACAGGAGTGGCCTCGGGAGCACCAGAAGAAGTATCCATCGAAGGAATGGTGGCAGCAGGTGTGCTCTCGGGAGCACCAGCAGACGTAGCAGCAGCAGCAGACGTACCCTCTGGGACACGAGCAGCAGATCCAACAAGCTCCTGGAGCTCAGCCTCATCCATTTCATCGTCAAAAACTGACGGAGGAACCTCAATGCCCAAGTGAGAGCACATGCGAGCTAGCATCGCCTCAGAACGAGAAACACGAGACTCCACACGTCTCAGAGAGACGGCAAACTCAGCGAGAGTAGAAGCAGGAGGAGGTGTAACGGTCGGTTTCCTATCGTACTTTCTTTGTGCACGTGCTCTTGATCGTGCACGTGTTTATTTTAGACTTTATTTGTTTTTGAACATTTTTGTGTGATATGTCATTGTGATCGTCTATGAGAGTATTAGATTGTGGAATTATTTTGAAACGACATTTCTCGAGTCGTTCTTCCACGATTCTATCTTATTTGATGTGACGTCACGACTTTCTATTTTGACGTGGGACGTTTCTATTTTTAGTTTCGTCTCTCGACGTCGAAATTTAGATCAATCTTCTTTGTTCTCTTTCTTTCGTCGCCCCGATCACCCCAATATTTATTTTACAATTTTTGGACTTAATTTGACATATTTTCCATTTTTGAGTAAGATTTAAATAATTTTAAAACCTACTTTTATAAGTATTTTAATTATAATAAAATTCCTATTTAAATATAAAACTTCAAATAATTTTTGACCAAAATCCTAACTATTTTGGCCGCACACATCTTTGCGTGAGGGAGAGAAGAGAAAATTTGATTTAAATTAACTATTTTAATTATTTTAATTATTTTTCTTGAGCCCTAGACCAAACCCTAGCTCTATCCTATTTAAATAAACCATAGGCAAGCTTATTTTCGCAGCCACTCAAACCCTAGCCGTCAAAAACACCCCCCAAGCTTCGTCGCAACCCAGCTCCGCAGCCGCCCCCGCACGACCGACGAAAACCCATGTTTTCTCTCGGTCTGACCGAGAGAAAACCCCGCACCGCTGCACCGCTCCGCACGTTGCAACTGCAACATTGCATCGCCCGCCCGCACCCGCTGCGACCGAGAGACCCTCTCGGTCTGACCGAAGGCGACGCCCGCATCCCGCTCCGCTCCGCACCCAGTCACCCGCTTCGCAAGCCCAAGCGCCTGACCGAGAGATCCGCTCGGTCTGACCGAGCCCCCGCTCCGCATCCGCCCCCGCTCCGCATCGTTGCAAGCCGCAACGTTGCAGCCCGCACCCGCCCAAGCACCGACCGAAGGAATCCCCCGCACTTGGCCCGCTACGACCGAGAGCCCCGCCCGCTGCAGCCTCCGCTTCGCAAGCGCCAGCACCCGCTGTGTCCGTCCGAGAGCTTCTCTCGGTCTGACCGAGAGAAACCCCTGCACCGGCTAGCTGCGACCGACGATCTTCGTCGCAACCCCACATTCGTCGCATCGCTTGCCACCGTGGGCCCCCCAAGTCCTCCAGAAGTGGTGTGGGTCCCCCATTGACCCCTAGCACTGCTGTGGGCCCCACTTGGGTGTTCTACTTCGTGGAATTTCCGTCTACGACGTTACGACATGTCGTAGGCCTTTGTCGCAAGTTTCAGCTTTTGGGAATTCGTGCGTGGACCAGATTTGACACCGATGAGCTCTCCGTTCAGACATGACTTCCATCCTACGACGAACCCCGATAAAGGTTGGTCCCCCAAACTCGTAGAAACCCCCCACAATAGCTAATTGAACCCTAAATTAAAAGTCGACCAATTGAACTAAAATTTATTTCCAGCACCAGTAAAACGTTGTACAAACATAGAAAATCGATGAACGGACTTTTTGACTGTGCACATAGGATAGATCGTCGATTAGGCTGAAATATCAAAATGTGACTTCTGACGAGTAGGGTAGTCCCGATAACCTAGACACGAACCCTACTAGGAATTTCTAAAAACGAGGCCTGACACCGTCGACGTGACACTATTTCAGACGGACTTTCGCTGACGAGACGCTTGGACGAGACGCTCCGGGGAGACGACACACTCATCACCGTAGGCAAGTGTATCCCACTTGCACTTTTGGCCATGCTTAGGCCTTAGTTGGTTAGAATTGTTAACTGTGAACAAAGAGAACCGGACGTGAAATGATAGCGTCCGGGACGACCCTTGACGGCTCAGACTTGACGACGAAGTCTGAGCCTAACAACAATAACTCTTGACATCATAGGGCTATCATGTGTGTGTGTGGACACCCTAGAATAACCCTTCCCGTCGTGTCACGTCCTGTCCCGTCTTGCACAGCCTACTGGCAATAGGGCACTCACCAGTGAGTGGGTGATCCCTTGTACTAATACACAGCCTACGGGCAATAGGGCACTCACCAGTGAGTGGGTGATCCCTTGTACTGATACACAGCCCAGAGGACAATAGGGCACTCACCAGTGAGTGGGTGATCCCTTGTCGTGATACACAGCCCAGAGGGCAATAGGGCACTCGCCAAGCTAGAGCGAGTGATCCCTTGTCGTGCTTGTCTTGTCTTATCATACTTGGGGTTTGGGGTTGGGTTGAGCGTGTGTACGGTAAGAGGGTCTGATCCCCCTCGAACCGTAAGGCGTGAACCTTTTCGTGTCTCACTTGTCTTGTCCTGTCTTGTCCCGTCACGTCCCGGTTTGTCTTGACACCTGATAGGCTAGTCCCGTAGTTGGTAGCACACGCTACGACTACTACTTGTTACGCTTTACTTTCCTGTTACGTTACTTCTTTTGTTACTCAGTTTTAACCCCAGCATGCTAATCAACCAGTAAATCGTTGTTAAACAGTCGATACACTTGCAGTAGAGTCTGACCTCTTTTGTAGACTTTACCTGACGTACAGTTTCCTTCTTTGGTGCTGTACGTCAGGTGTTGAGCCAGAGTATGTCGACGAGGCAGACTTGCTAGCAGACGGGGAGCCGGAGGACGTTGATCCGGAGTACGACCCAGAGGAGGACCAGAGTTAGAGGCCTCTTGTTTCTCATCCGGAGTTTTCGTTTTCAGATTAGTTGGGTGCGTAGCACCTCTTTGTTTTCCTATCTAGGTTGGGTGCTTGCACCAGTAGTTTCCTTTTCTGCAGTTGTAGCCGTTTCCGGCGTTTTAGACTTTTCCGTACTTTGGATGTTTAATTTGGAATAAAATGAAATGATATCTCTTTTCAGTACTTTTATTGTTCCGTACTAACATGCAGGGACCTGTTCCTTCGTTTTGGAATACCACAGACGCTTATTGGGTCTGGGCTCTCGGCCCCGGCCTAAGCGGGCCTTAGTCACGCTTCACCTCCGTACTTTTGGGAAGCGGGGCGTGACAGGTTTTAGTGGTGGCCCATGCAGGTCCCACCCTTTCTGCAAATTCGGAACAATGAAAGTATTGAACTTCATTTTATTATCATCTGGTAATTGTATGAGTCTAATCTATGTCTTTCTGTCAATAAGATGGCAGGGTGACGTACTACCCGATCGGGGAGCTCAGGAGATGGAATTCAGGAAGACCAAGGCGGAGAGTTCCGTCAGTTTCTCGGCGTGATGAGAGAGATGCTGGAGGTGCAGCATCAGTTGGTTCAGCAGTCCCAGCGTACTGCCCAGGCTCCCCCTGTTGCGCCACCACCACCACCACCTGCCCCTCGAGCTGCTCCAGGAGTGAAGCAGTTCAATGAGCTCCAGCCGAGGACATTTTCGGGGAAGGAGGGACCCCTAGCTAATGACGAGTGGATCCAGAGCACGGAGGAGAAGTTAGTTGCTGCGAAGATTCCTGACGATACCTGAGTGGAGATAGAGAAGATGCAGCTGATGGAGAATGCTAGGAACTGGTGGCGCATTGAGGAGAGGCGTCTAGAGAAGCCAGTGGAGTGGAAGACCTTCATGTCTATGTTCAAGGACAAGTATTTCACCAAGTCTGCTAGGAGGGAGCTGCTGAGCAAGTTTATAGATCTGAAGCAGGGGAGCATGACTGTTGAGGAGTATGAGGCAGAGTTCGAGATGCTGAGTCGTTTTGCTCCGCATATGGTGAGGAAGGAGGAGAAGCGAGCTGATCGCTTCCGACAAGGACTGCACCCGAAGATCTAGGCTTCTATGACTTCGGCAGGTTTCACGACTATGAGGGAGGTGCTAGATGCTGCGAAGAATCATGAGATCATAGCTCGTCTGCCTGACCCTTTAGCTGATAGAGGGAAGCGTCCGATGGAGCAGTACCGGCCACCTACTAGGCCGGTAATGAGGCCAGTTCAGACGGTACCATTCAAGAGGCCAGGAGCACCAGTTCAGATTCAGGACAAGGGCCCGTGCCACTTCTGCGAAAAGCCTGGACATGTTCAGGCCAACTGCAGGAAGAAGATGGGACTATGCTTAGTTTGTGGAGATGCCTCGCATGCTGCGAAGGATTGTCCGAGAGCTCGTCATGCTGCAGTTGGAGCGCCAGCCCTGCAGCAGATGAGAGTGCCTGCTCCAGTTCAGAGAGGACCTGCTGTTCGTGGACCACCCTTGGCACCACAGAGGCAGATGTTTCAGAGAGCAGCGCAGTCCCAGAAGCCGGCTTACACCATGACAGCTGTTGAGACTGAGGAGCTGGATGGAGTTATTGCAGGTAACTCTTGATTATAGTCTTTCTTTTATAGGTAGATCGTATTATTTGTGTTGTTTGTTGACTTGTTTGTTAGAGTAGCTTGGTTTGACCGTAGTTCTTTATATCTTAGACACCATTCTAGTGTCCTCTCACCCGGCCTTGGCTTTGTTCGACTTCGGTGCATCTATGTGCATCATATCCCGGAGGTTTGTAACAAAGCACTCCATTCCCACCCATACACTTCCTAAGTGTTGGGACATCACCACAGGGGACGGAGTGGTGACAGTGAACTTGGGATGTCGATCGATTTCTTTGGTGGTCAGTGGACACGAGCTCTTTGCAGATTTCATTATCCACGATCTGCCACACTTCGATGTCGTTCTTGGCATCGATTGGTTGGGAGATTTCCACGCCTCGATCGAATGTCACAGCAAGAGGGTGGTGTTCTGGATTCCAGGCCATCCGGAGTTCGAGTTCCGTAACAGAGACGAGTGGCTTGGGCCCATCAGATATCGGGCCAAGCCGGAGGTGCCGACTGTTGCAGCTATGCAGATGAAGATGGATATCGAGCGACCAGCTGTCGTCAGAGACTTCGACGACGTCTTTCCTGAGGATATCTCGGGTCTGCCACCCGACCGAGCTCTAGAATTTGGTATTGATCTTATGCCGGGAGCGCAACCGATATCGAAAGCATCGTACCGTATGGCTCCCGCTGAGCTCGAGGAGCTGCAGAAGCAGTTAGATAAGTTGCTGCAGAAGGGTTTCATCCACCCTAGTGTGTCACCATGGGGTGCACCAGTTTTACTCGTGAAGAAGAAGGAAGGGTCCCGCAGGATGTGCGTGGACTATCGAGGACTGAATGCTGTCACTGTGAAGAATAAGTATCCGCTGCCACGCATCGACGATATCTTTGATCAGCTTGGAGGTTCGAGAGTCTTCTCAAAGTTGGACTTGAGGAGCGGATACCATCAGTTGAAGGTGAAGAAGGATGATGTTCTGAAGACAGCATTCCGGACGAAGTATGGGCATTATGAGTTCGTGGTCATGCCTTTCGGTGTGACCAATGCTCCAGCTGTATTCATGAATTTAATGAACTTGATTTTCTACGACTTCCTGGATAAGTTTGTCGTTATCTTCATTGACGACATTAATATTTATTCGAAGTCTGAGGAGGAGCACAGCTGTCATCTGAGGACAGTGCTGGAGACGCTGAGGCGACACAAGCTTTATGCCAAGTATAGCAAGTGCGAGTTCTGGCTGGACATAGTCGCATTCCTGGGGCACGTGGTGTCCGGTGATGGCATATCTGTGGATCCGGAGAAGGTCAGAGCAGTCAGAGATTGGCCGAATCCGCAGTCAGCGTCAGACATCAGGAGCTTCCTTGGTTTAGCAGGCTATTATCGGCGGTTCATCAAGGATTTCTCGAAGATTGCAGAGCCGATGACGAAGCTGACGAGGAAGGATGTTGAGTTTCATTGGTATGATGCTTGTGAGGAGGCTTTCAGTATCTTGAAGGCGAGGTTGACCACGGCACAGGTGTTGACAGTGCCGGATCGAAGCGGAGGTTTCGAGGTATATTGTGATGCGTCAGGGAAGGGCCTAGGATGCGTCTTGCATCAGCATGGCCACGTGGTCGCGTATGCTTCTCATCAGTTGAGGACTCATGAGAAGAATTACCCGACGCACGATCTGGAGTTGGCAGCAGTGATTTTTGCACTGAAGATTTGGAGGCACTTCTTGCTAGGTGAGAGTGTGAAGATTTTCACCGATCACAAGAGCTTGAAGTACATCTTTACGCAGAAGGAGCTCAACATGCGTCAGAGACGATGGTTAGAGCTCATGGCTGACTACGAGATAGACTTGCAGTGTCATCCGAGGAAGGTGAATGTAGTGCCGGATGCCTTGAGTAGGCTTCCCACTGCGATGATGCATACTGCCGACTGGAGGATTCAGCAGGAGCTGAAAGAGATGGATTTGGAGGTCGTCCTACCTGGTGTGGTTCTTTCATTCATGAATTTGTAGATTCAGTCCACGATCGTGGATCAGATCAAGGCAGCACAGGTAGGAGATCCAAAACTGCAGAGGATCAAGAGGCAG
The DNA here is from genome assembly GCA_030789695.1 of Scilla litardierei. NCBI lineage: Eukaryota > Viridiplantae > Streptophyta > Magnoliopsida > Asparagales > Asparagaceae > Scilla > Scilla litardierei. The sequence continues at coordinate 571,580,934 of CM061142.1, forward strand.
GTTGAAGCTGGACTACGGACGGAGTTCGTGATTCATGAGGATGGTTCGCTGCGGTACGGCAGCAGACTCTACGTACCTGCAGGTGATGTTCGGGAGGAGCTGTTGAGCGAGGCTCATAGCTCGCCATATTCTATACATCTTGGTGGCCCCAAGATGTATAAGGACCTATGTCTGAACTATTGGTGGATTGGCATGAAGAGGAGTGTGGTACGGAGCGTTGCCAACTGTTTGATATGCCAACAATTGAAGGCTGAGCACCATCGTACTGCTGGGTTGCTGCAACCACTTCCTATCCCGGAGTGGAAGTGGCAACATATTACGATGGATTTTGTGACTGGTTTACCTCGGACCCCGAGGCAGAACGACGCAGTCTAGGTGATCGTAGATCGATTGACTAAGTCTGCGCACTTTATCCCTTTCCGAGTGGGCCAGTCTACAGAAGCTTTGGCGAGGAAATATCTGGAGGTAAAAAAAATTTCATACTTTTACTTCTATTTTAATTTCCTCTTTGAATTAGTCGTGATGTAGACAGTGTACGTGCAGGAGGTTGTACGCTTACATGGAGTCCCCGTGAGCATTGTGTCTGACAGAGACACGAGGTTCACATCTCAGTTCTGGAGAAGTCTGCAGGAGAATTTGGGTACGAGTCTGAGTTTCAGCACGGCATATCACCGGTAGACCGATGGCCAGTCAGAGAGGACTATTCAGATTCTGGAGGATATGCTGCGAGCTTGTACGCTCGATTTGAAGGGATCTTGTGAGGACCATCTTCACTTGGTGGAGTTTTCATATAACAACAGCTACCAGGCGAGCATTGGCATGGCGTCGTTTGCTGCCTTATATGGGAGAAAATGTCGATCGCCACTGAGCTGGGATGACATCAGTGATCGGGAGCTGTTGGGTCCAGAGATGATAGTGGAAGCTGTGGATGTCGTGAGAGACATCAGGGAGAAGCTTAGAGTTGCACAGGATCGATTCAAGCATTGGGCTGATGCCAAGAGGAGACCGCTGGAGTTTCAGCCAGGAGATCACGTCTTCCGGAAGATTTCTCCGAACCGCGGAGTTATTCGTTTTGGAAAGAAGGGAAAGCTGAGCTCGAGGTATATAGGACCGTTTGATGTGCTGGAGCGTGTGGGAGCAGTGGCCTACCGCCTTGCTCTGACACCATCTTTGGAGGGAGTTCACGACGTATTCCACGTATCTCAGTTACGTCGGTACGTCAGTGATCCGTCGCACACTGTGGATTTCTCAGAGATTACGGTCCGTCCGGACATGACATATGACCAGCAGCCTGTGCAGATTTTGGACCGTCGACAGAAGCAGTTGAGGAATAAAGTTATCGACCTGGTGAGAGTGATGTGGCGTCACGGATCACCTGGAGCGTCCACCTGGGAGCGTGAGGATGATATGAGAGAGCGCTTCCCGCATCTTTTCCCGAGCAGTGCTTGATGTTGATTCCGAGGACGGAATCATTTCTAAGTTGGGGGGGATGTAACGGTCGGTTTCCTATCGTACTTTCTTTGTGCACGTGCTCTTGATCGTGCACGTGTTTATTTTAGACTTTATTTGTTTTTGAACATTTTTGTGTGATATGTCGTTGTGATCGTCTATGAGAGTATTAGATTGTGGAATTATTTTGAAACGACATTTCTCGAGTCATTCTTCCACGATTCTATCTCATTTGATGTGACGTCACGAATTTCTGTTTTGACGTGGGACGTTTCAATTTTTAGTTTCGTCTCTCGACGTCGAAATTTAGATCCGTCTTCTTTGTTCTCTTTCTTTCGTCGCCCCGATCACCCCAATATTTATTTTACAATTTTTGGACTTAATTTGACCTATTTTTCATTTTTGAGTAAGATTTAAATAATTTTAAAACCTACTTTTATAAGTATTTTAATTATAATAAAATTCCTATTTAAATTAAAACTTTAAATAATTTTTGACCAAAATCCTAACTATTTTGGCCGCATACATCTTTGCGTGAGGGAGAGAAGAGAAAATTTGATTTAAATTAACTATTTTACTTATTTTAATTATTTTTCTTGAGCCCTAGACCAATCCCTAGCTCTATCCTATTTAAATAAACCCTAGGCAAGCTCATTTTCGCAGCCACCCAAACCCTAGCAGTCAAAAACACCCCCCAAGCTTCGTCGCAACCCAGCTCCGCAGCCGCCCCCGCACGACCGACGAAAACCCCTGTTTTCTCTCGGTCTGACCGAGAGAAAACCCTGCACCGCCGCCCCGCTCCGCACGTTGCAACTGCAACGTTGCATCGCCCGCCCGCACCCGCTGCGACCGAGAGACCCTCTCGGTCTGACCGAAGGTGACGCCCGCATCCCGCTCCTCTCCGCACCCCATCGCCCGCTTCGCAAGCCCAAGCGCCCGACCGAGAGATCCGCTCGGTCTGACCAAGCCCCCGCTCCGCATCCGCCCCCGCTCCGCATCATTGCAAGCCGCAATGTTGTAGCCCGCACCCGCCCAAGCGCCGACCGAAGGAATCCCCCGCACTTGGCCTGCTACGACCGAGAGCCCCGCCCGATGTAGCCTCCGCTTCGCAAGCGCCCGCACCCGCTGTGTCCGACTGAGAGCTTCTCTCGGTCTGACCGAGAGAAACCCCCGCACCGGCTAACTGCGACCGAGGATCTTCGTCGCAATCCCACATCCGTCGCATCGCTTGCCACCGTGGGCCCCCCAAGTCCTCCAGAAGTGGTGTGGGTCCCCCATTGACCCCTAGCACTGCTGTGGGCCCCACTTGGGTGTTCTACTTCGTGGAATTACCGTCTACGACGTTACGACATGTCGTAGGCCTTCGTCGCAAGTTTCAGCTTTTGGGAATTCGTGTGTGGACCAGATTTGACGCCGAGGAGTTCTCCATTCAGACACGACTTCCATCCTACGACGAACCCTGATAAAGGTTGGTCCCCCAAACTCGTAGAAACCCCCACAATAGCTAATTGAACCCTAAATTAACAGTCGACCAATTGATACACTTGCAGTAGAGTCTGACCTCTTTTGTAGACTTTACCTGACGTATAGTTTCCTTCTTTGGTGTTGTACGTCAGGTGTTGAGCCAGAGTACGTCGACGAGGCGGACTTGCCAGCAGACGGGGAGCCGGAGGACGTTGATCCGGAGTACGTCCCAGAGGAGGACCAGAGTTAGAGGCCTCTTGTTGCTCATCTGGAGTTTTCATTTTCAGATTAGTTGGGTGCGTAGCACCTCTTTGTTTTCCTGTCTAGTTTGGGTGCTTGCACCAGTAGTTTCCTTTTCTGCAGTTTTAGCCGTTTCCGGCGTTTTAGACTTTTCCGTACTTTGGATGTTTAATTTGGAATAAAATGAAATGATATCTCTTTTCAGTACTTTTGTTGTTCCATACTAACATGCAGGGACCTGTTCTTTCATTTTGGAATACCACAGATGCCTATTGGGTCTGGGCTCTCAGCCCCGGCCTAAGCGGGCCTTAGTCACGCTTCGCCTCCGTACTTTTGGGAAGCGAGGCGTGACAGGAGGAGCAGCTGAAGAGGTACCCTCGGTGGCAGAAGGGGTAGTCCTCTGAACGTGACGAAGCGCCGCAAGAGACTTCTTGACGGTCGTCGCATTCAGAGGAGGACCCAGAGGACGCTCATCATCGGGAGGGAGAGGGACCCCGAAGTGACGAAAAACGAGGGTCAAAAGGCAAGGTTATGGGATATGAGCTGATTTGGTGGACTTTCTAATACATTCGAAAGAGTCCATCTTATCGAGGATGATACGAGCCCAATTGATCTCGCTCCTCATGAAGAGAGCGTAGATCAGCTTGAGGAACGGCTGGGAGGGCAAGCTAGATGAGCCGTACTTCGGAAGGAGGCACGACTTCAGGATAAGATTCAAGACCCAAGCGTTAGGCTTAAAAGATTTTGATGGAATGCCAATCATGGTGGGAGGGATAACAGAAAACATCTCGGCAAGCATGGTCTGGTCAAGATCATGGATATCATCCACGAAGATATCGACAGGAAGAAGGCCAGAGGATGGGACACCTATCAAATCCCCTAAGATCTCTACCATGAGGACAATAGGTGTCCCCAAGACAGTCATCTCAATGGAATGGGTGTCGTCATACTGACCCTGAACACGATTCGCATAGAATAGTTTGACAAGACGGGGGTACGGATGAGGGTTCGCCTTGGGGTCATGGCGAAGATAGTCAAGTAGGCCGCTGTAGGAAAGAAGATCGGCGAGATGTGGGAAATCGAAGAACTGAATGAAGTGCCCCAATATCAATGGACAGTACTCAATACGGTTGTAAGCCGCGAGACACAACGGGTCATCGCGACACAACGATATATCGACACCGCCCACTTGCATGGGAGCCTTCCCCTTAGACGGACGAGTGCTAGATCGAGGAGGAGGAGTAGGAGCCCTATCGGTAGGCTCAGACTCAGGGATATACTCGACGTCAGAGTCAGAATCACCGGGAGGAGTGGGAGCTCGAAATGGGCCGGGAGTCAAAATTTTCTTCTTGGGCTGCGGCTTAGGTTGAGATGTGGCTCTAGGCTTGGCAACGGTAGTTCTCTTCTTCCTAACAGGAGGCGAAGAAGAAGAGGGATGGGTCGATTTGGCTCGGTGTTTGGGTTGAGGGGGGTCCGTAGACGGAGACTCTACGGTCATGGGAGACGGACGCGAGGGTTGGACGGGGATACGTGTCTTCGCCATGATCGAGACGAGACAACACAAACTGACGCACGAGATCGACACAAACAAAATCGAAATAAACCTAGGTCGAAACCCTAATACGAATGAACACGAAATTTGACCTAGAATCAAACCCTAGAAATGAGAGAGAGTGATACCCTAGGTCGACTGGAGGAGAGGATTGATCGGCACAGGCAGACGGTGGCCGGAGACGGTGACAGACGGCGGGAACGGCGGAGGGAGATGAAGAGGCACAGGGGGTCGCGGGGTTTAGGGGCTGAGAGAGGAGGGATGCACCGATTAGAATGATATCTAATCAGTGCCAAGGGGTATAAGTCGACTGGGAAGCGTAAAAGACCAAAGTGCCCAAGTGCATTTAGTCGGTCACAGTTCAAGTGCTGACCGACTAGATTACAATCTAGTCGGTCGGCCAATGAACATGAACCGACTAAGTGCAAACAGTAACTGAAGCCAAAATTAGGGCTTGAGTTAGTCGGTCTGAGTTCATTCACTGACCGACTAGAACGGAATCTAGTCGGTCGGCCAATGAACATGAACCGACTAAGAGAGTCCAAAAATTTGAAATGTCGAAATTTTGAGTTCTCTCTTACGCGCACTTGGACGAAACATCGAAATACTCTCACATATCATTATACTACCCCATAAAACATCGAAAATCTTAAATACGACGTTCATGAATAATTCGAGCATAAATTCCGAAAATTCAACCAAAAATCCAGAAAATCTCAACCAATCTAGCATGAGCATATATAAAGAAAATTATTATCATGCACGATTATTGAAAAAATATGAATCCTAAATCTCGGATTCACCCATAATCCCCAATTCTCGACGTAACCGCACAAAGGAGTCTTCCTTGAGTGGTTTCGTGAAAATATCGACGATTTGCTTCTGGGTTTCAACGTACACTAAAATGATGTCCTTTTTAGCAACATGATCATCTAGGAAATGGTGACGGACATCTATGTGTTTAGAACGGGAATGGTGTATCGGATTCTTAGAGAGACATATTGCACTTTGCTTGTCCACCATGATAGGGCAAGTATCACAGTTTATACCAAAGTCTTTAAGAGTGTGTCTCATCCAAAGAACCTGAGCACACGCAGCACCTGTGGTAATATATTCCGCCTCGGTGGTTGAAAGTGATACGGAATTCTGCTTCTTGGAAAACCAAGAGACAAGAGAATTTCCTATAAAATGGCAAGTGCCACTAGTACTTTTCCTGTCGGATTTGCATCCCGCATAATCTGCGTCACTATGTGAGATTAACTCATATGTGCTAGACTTTGGATAATATAATCCGTAGTCGAGGGTGTAACTTAAATAACGGAAAATACGTTTTACCGCTACTAAGTGAGATTCCTTAGGTTGAGACTGATAAGAGCACATACACATACGGCAAACATAATATCGGGTCTACTTGCGGTAAGATATAGTAAACTACCTATCATACCTCGATATAGACGAATGTCTACATCTTTACCGCCCGAATCCTTCTCAAGATGTGTAGTCGTGCTCATTGGAGTCTTCTTCCCGGAGGCATTCTCCATTCCAAATCGCTTAAGCAACTCCACCGTGTACTTGGTTTGGTGGATGAAGATTGCATCGTTCATTTGGCGAATTTGGAGACCTAAGAAATATTTGAGCTCACCCATGTGGCTCATCTCAAATTGATCCTTCATCACATTAGAAAACTCTTCGCAAAGAGTGAAGTTAGTAGCACCGAAAATGATATCATCAACATAAATTTGAACTAAAATAATATCATTATTCGAATACTTAACAAATAATGTAGAGTCAACTTCTCCCATTTTAAAACCCAAATCCAAAAGGAAGTTCTTTAGATGGTCATACCAAGCTCGAGGAGCTTGTCTCAAACCGTAAAGTGCTTTCCTAAGTTTGAAAACGTGATTTGGAAATTTTTCATTAATAAAACCCGGAGGTTGAGAAACGTAAACTTCATCAACAACATCTCCATTTAAAAACGCACTTTTTACATCCATTTGAAAGAGTTTAAAATCTTTATGGCATGCAAAAGATAACAATAATCTAATGGATTCTAATCTAGCTACCGGAGCAAAGGATTCTTCGAAATCAATACTTTCTTCTTAACGGTAGCCTTGAGCAACTAACCGAGCTTTATTCCGGACGACGATTTGGTTTTCGTCGGTCTTGTTCTTGAAAATCCACTTCGTTCCTATAACGGTGTGGTTCTTCGAAGGCAATGGAACAAGCTCCCAAACCTCATTCCTCTCGAATTGAATGAGTTCCTCCTCCATGGCAAGGATCCAAGCACTATCTTCGCACGCTTCGATAATATTCTTTGGCTCTATCGAGGAGGCAAAGGCACAATGAGCGAAGTAGTTGACTTGAGACCTCGTCTTGACACTATCAAGTATATTGCCAATGACTTGCTCATGGGGATGGTCACGAACTGTATGAAGCCGTTTGGGAATTCCCTGATCACTAGGAACATTCTCAAAAGATTCATTAGTAGGGTTAGTATCAATAGAATCAATAGATTTATAATTACCAATAGAATCACATAAGACATCCATGGAGTCATCATCATTAGTAATTCTAGTAGGGACAAAACCTTCATTAAATGAAACATGAAGTGATTCCTCGATCGTTGAGGTTCGTTTGTTGTATATCCGGTAGGCTTTGCTACGGGAGGAATATCCAACAAATATCCCCTCATCGGATCTTAGATCAAATTTGTCCAAGCTACCATACGTGTTTTTAATAAAACATTTTGCGTCAAAAACTCGAAAATGTTTAACTTGAGGCAATCTACCAAACAACAATTCATAACAAGTTTGTTTGGTGCCGGGCCTCAAAAGTATTCTATTAAACACGTAGCAAGCGGTATGTACCGCTTCCGCCCAAAATTGATGGCCAAGTTGGCTATCATCAAGCATAGTGCGAGCACATTCCACTAGCGTCCTATTCTTCCTTTCAACAACACCATTTTGAGGGGGTGCGTGAGGGAAAGAAAAGGTGTGAGTAATACCAACTTCATCACAAAAATTTGAGAAAGACTCATTCTCAAATTCCCCTCCATGATCACTACGAATAGTGACAATGGTGGTTCCAATGAGATTTTGTACTTTCTTAACAAATATTGTGAAGTTTTCAAAAGCATCATTTTTATTACTTAAGGAAAATACCCAAGTAAATCTAGAAAAGTCATCAACGATGACAAGTCCATATCTAGCATTACCTAATGAAGCAACTCTAGTTGGCCCAAAAAGATCTAGATGTAAAAGCTCTAGAGGCCGCTTAGATGAAATGCTTTTCTTAGGTTTAAATGACGATTTTGGAAGCTTGCCTCGTTGACACGAGTCATAAAAGCTTTTCTTTTGAAAGGCAAGCTTAGGAAATCCTTTAATAGAATTTAACTTGGAAAGCTTAAAAAGTGTTCCAAAGTTCACATGACCAAAACATCGATGCCATAAGTGTTGTTCACTTGTGTTGGCAATGAGACATTGTTCGTGTGATTTTGGAAGATCTAATATATAAATATCCTTATGGCGTGTGCCAGAGAATAATACATCATTAGTATTTTTATTCAAAACATGACACATTCCTGTCGCAAAGCTAACTTTGTAACCTTTGTCACAAAGTTGGCTTATTGAAATAAGATTGTGGTTTAATCCTTTAACAAGGTAAACATCACTTATTAGTGGTTTAGAAGGATTACCTACTTTACCAACACCAATGATGGTTCCGCTCTCGTTGCCTCCAAAGACGACTCGGTTCCCATTTGCAATGGGCACCACTCCGGAGAGCAATTGAGCATCACCCGTCATGTGTTTTGAACACCCGCTATCGAGTATCCAATTATTCTTGGAGCTAAATTTGGATTTGTTGCTCCGTTTCTTTTTCTTGAGTACCTAAAGATAAAAATATCATTCCATGGTACCCAAGGTCATTGGGTCCTAAAAGATTAGACCTTTGGAAGCCAAGTCCAATTGGACTTAGACTTCCCCACATAATCATCATTATGCACGACATTCATAAAATAGGAATTCATGTAAGCTTGTTTTTCATGCATATTGGTGTTCTTCGGGCCCCAAATAGTGAATATTTTGGGAGCCCTATTCCTATTGGGAGCATGCATACGTTGTTGATTTCTACGTGATGCATGTCGTGGATATGCATATGGCACATGATGAAATGGTGGTGACATCATATGAAATGGTGCATGATGTTAATCATTCATATAATAATGTGGATGAACATATGCATGTGGAGGAACACGTGCGTGAGGGTGTCTCACATGGTGTGCACGTGCTCGTGGACGCGGTGCATAAAAATCATCATAATTGTGAACCGGTGGAGTAGGATGTGTGTTCCTACGTGGCATAGTATTGGTGTACCTAAATGCATGACCCTTCTTTGGAGGTCCACCCAAAGTGGGTTTCTTTCCAAACGAGGGGGTGTACGAAGTGGAAACACCATTGGTAGATGAACTACCAATGGGGTGTTTGCTCCCATTCGTTGAGGCATCGGAAGTTGGCCTAACAAAGGTAGTAGACGATTTGGATGAATTTCTCATCTTATACCCCAAGCCAATGTGGTGATTGGCCGGAAGTAAGTTATTTAGGATATTATCCAAATGGTCCTTACCTTTATTGAATTTATTAATTCGGCCTAATGTGCACTCATACTTCTCGGTGAGAGAAAGCATAGAAGCATCCAAAGTGGACACTTGCGTTGTGAGTACACAAAACACGAGATTTGAGATTCGCATTCTCAATACTCAAAGTTGAGTTTAGAGAAATCAAATCAGCCATCTCGCGTTCATCCGATATCTCAATATGAACATGCTCAAGTTGAGATTTGAGATTTACAATCTCATTTCTCAAGTCTTCAACAACGGTGTCGTTGTTGATGACGATAGGTTTAGGTGATGTTTGAAGACTAGCTAGCTCATCTTTAGTCTTAGTATATCTATTTACTAGTTTAGAATATTTAGACCAAATTTGCTCGTTAGCTAATCTAAAGTCATCCATAGTTACCGCATCGCCTTCATCCTCGCTATCGTCGAAGGAAGACTCTTGATCATGTTCCTCTCTAGCCATGAAGCATATGTGTGCTTGCTCCACTTGTTCATCATCCGACTCTCCACTTGACGAGTCCTCGTCGGAGTCGGTGAATGTGCCGACAAGCCCTTTCTTGTACCCTTTCTTGTACTTCTTTGACTTGTCGAACATTGGCGCCTTCCACTTCTCCTTGTGTTTGTTTTGAGGACAATCCTCTTTCATGTGTCCTAGCTTGTTGCATTTAAAACACAAAGGAGCGGAGGCGTTAGAAGAACTAAATTTAGATTTGTTCTTGAAATTACCTTTCCGGAAGAATCGGTTGAACTTCTTTGCCATGAGGGTAATGGATTCCAAGTCCAACTCTTCTTCCGATTCTTCATCATCGGTAGATGTAGATGTAGATGGAGCGGCCTTGAACGCAATCGCCTTTTTCTTTGGCTCGTCTTGCTTCAAGTAAGACTTCATCTTGTCATGTAACTTTAGTTTGCTATCCTTGCGTACCTCATAAGACATCAAGGTACCCATTAGTTGAATGACAGTATTTACTCATATCATTACCTTCCTCGATGGCGAAGGTACGCTTTTCCCAACAAGAAGGAAGTCCGTCAATGATCTTTAAGACTTTCTCCTTTTGGGTGTAGGTCTTTCCAAGAGCCTCCAACTCGTTGGTGATGTCGACGAAGCGAGCATAGTACTCATTCATCTTCTCACCCTGTTGCATATGAAATAACTCGTAATCTTTATTTACAACAATGAGTTTGGAGTCTCTTACCCTACTCGTTCCTTCATGCAAGATGAGGAGAGAGTTCCAGATTTGATATGCACTCTTACATGTGCATATCTTGTTGAAGTCTTCGGGCTCCAAAGCACATTGCAATGCATTCATTGCCTTGGCATTGCTTACCTCCGCGGTGACCTCCGCGGTAGTCCACTTAGAGAAATCTTCTTCTTCGGGCTCGACGTACTCCGTCAACGTAGCTCTCCATAGTGAGGCGCTCCGAAGGAACGTTTCCATCCGGCATTTCCAGTACCCATAGTTGGTACCATTGAAGAAAGGAGGTCTAGTCGAGGAGTGTCCTTCCATCACCGAAGAAGCTGCTTCACGGTTCCTGAAGGTGCTGTAGTCTGAAGGTGGACGTACGGTTTTGTTGTCGTTGGAAGACATAGCTAGGTACTTGGCTCTAATACCAAATGTAATGCCCTGATAGCTACTGCACAAGTACTAGAGGGGGGTAAATAGTACTTTAAAATAATTAAGAAGATAATTCCTAATTATCTTACAAACTCAACCAACAATGCGGAAATGAAAAAGTGACAACAATAAAAACACAATCGCAAACAAACGATATAACGGGTTCGGATCCACCCAAGTCTCTCCGACTTGTTCCCGATGATCCTACGTCCCAAACACCCAGATCCCCTCCGGCTACTTGAGTTAGAAACCTCTAACTCAAATTTGCACTATGAAATTCTTGTAGAAAATCTCTACAAGATCAAATCATACACAAATAAAAATGTGACTACCATAAACCGGGATCACACACAACTCTCACAACCGAGAGTAAAACACTTGTAAGATCAAAGTAAAATAAAATACGAACTTACCAACAAAATCATATGCCTTGAGTAAACTTACGATTTTAGGGCAAGGAGGATTTTGGAGGAGAAGAAAGGCACCAAACCCTAGCTCCAAGAAGTTGACCAGTAATGGAAGCCTAGGGAGGAGTTGGTGGCCTAGAATCAAGCTCTTGGCTTGAATGGCTCACAATCAATGAATCTCTCTTTTGAAATAAGAGTGAGGGAGAGATTCTTGAGAGAAATGAATGAGCTTTGAATGAGAATTAAATGCTCTCTCTTGATCTCTAAACTTCAATAAATATCAGCCTTGAATGCTTAGCAAGAAGCCCTTCAAGTATATATAGGATAGAGGAAAGAGAGAGCAAAAAATCGTGGCATTTAATGCTCCAACGGCTCTATTCTGAAGCAGACTAGTCGGTCAAAGAAGGATCACTGACCGACTAGTTTCTCAACTAGTCGGTCGGTGATTCAACATGAACCGACTAACTGGAGAACAGCCAAAAGGTGAAGTTCAGGAGATAGAGAACTAGTCGGTCTAAGAAGACTTGCCAACCGACTAGTTTCACAACTAGTCGGTCGGTGAGTGTTCTTTGACCGACTAAGAGATGAAATCAAATAGGCTGAATACAAGTTGAACTAGTCGGTCTAAGAACAAATTCCAACCGACTAGTTTCTCAACTAGTCGGTCGACAGTTGTTCTTGGACCGACTAAAGATAAACAGTAGCTCAGGCTGAAAAAACTGAATACACAACTAGTCGGTCTAAGAAGGATTCCAAACCGGCTAATTTGACAGCTAGTCGGTCGGTGAACCTTCTTGGACCGACTAACTGTAAATAGTAAAGAGCTGAATTTGAACAATGCATTCTAGTCGGTTCAAGAAGGATTGCCGAACGACTAGATTGCCATCTAGTCGGTTGCAATCTAGTCGGTTGGTTCTTCTTCTTGAACCAACTAACATGCACAAGAAGCTGCGAAATGAAGCGCGAAGCTTCGGGAAAGTTTCTATGGGCTTCTACTAAGATCCTAGCTCTAAGATATAAGCATTATGAAGATTAAAACGTAAGACCTACTCAAGGCTTAACAATCTACGAAACGAAGCTAGAAGACTATAAATAAAACTTGACGAACCGTCTTCAAAAGCTTCGATCCGAATCTCTTGACTTCAATAATGGTCCTTGAGCTTCAACGAAGCTTCAAGCACACGATCACGCGCTTTGAGAAGTCTCAAGACGTCGCTTTTGATGTTCATAGAAATTTGGCGACGATCTCCATAACTGCGCTCACAAAGAGTTAGTTCACGATATTTATGTTTGTTCATCATCAAAACCAAATCCGGGGAATCAATACTCAACATACTATTATTCAGATAACTCATACCTATATCACGGATAACACTGAGTATGCCACATGACATAAGGGACATACATTAAGATCCTAAAGGTAACACACTCATACAGGTCCACACACTCTACCTATATATACACCACGACGACATCACAAACCAATGGGCCCACTACTAACTAGAGATGACATAGGCAACTACAGAGGCACTGATGTCTACATAAAAGAAAGGAAACCGAAACCAAAAGCAAAACGAAACAAGATCGAAAAGAACGATGTCAGATAAGGCGAGGATGAGAAGATAACCGGTTGGATGGGACAAAAATATTGCTCAAAATATTGAAATAGATGAAAGAAAAATTATGTGTAAAGTATGGTATCATATACTTTTATATTTATAAAAATATGTAGAAAAAGTGAGCAGACGGTAAAATTTTAAAATACGGAAAAGTGTTAGACTAAGAAAATAATGAGTAGGGTGAGGTAGTGATTGTTTTACATATGTAAATAGATTTATAGCAGATTTTTGAAATAGGGATATGATGATTAGAAAATAGATATACTAAAAATTGACGTCTTCTTTTTTTATAGCTCCAAAAATATCCTAAAAGTATTGTACGATAAGTGGTTAAAATAAATTTAATAGTATAGAAAGAAAGGGATAATATATTAAATTATCAAAATGGAAATAAAGTTTTATATATATATATATATGTATGTATATATAAACTGAAATTCGAAAGGTACATGTTAGAAACATTATAAGATGGTAATTAAAGATTTTTGATGAGAAATTTCGAAATTCAAAGAATGCATTCAAGTTAACCGAAAGGTAGGAAATCTATGTTCATGTTTTTTTTCAAAGAATTGAAAATGGGGGAGGAATTCGAAAAAATATAATATTGAAAATTCTTTAGAAGGATCGGGAGGCTGAATGGTAAAGATTCAACGATTGGCGACTAACGACGAATGGATCACGTGATTCAAGGGCAAGGAAAAGAATCGAATGCTCCAAACGTAAATATGACTAGGAGATGCATGAAAAGCCACGGTGGAATCCTACGGTCAATGGCACAGAAGGGTAATGATCAGAAAAATGCTAGAAGTCAGGGATTCTAATTATCAGGCCGTCTAAAGATCAGGAGAACTCGGCACTAAGACTTCCTAATGAGCTAGACTGTAATCAGGATCTAAGGGGAATGTTCCTAAGAGAATTAAGGTTACGTTCTGCTAGGCCCGAAGTCGATGGACCGAGCGAACGACTAATAGAAGGACTCTAGGAATCTAACATGGTCAGAACCGGGTGAGAGGCCACTAGGGTATCCTGAGACGAGTATGTCTAAATCTTAACCAAGGCGTCTGACTATCAAACCTGAACGTCTATCTAAATCTTCCTACTATGTAAGACTGGGAAAACCTAATTTAGACTTGTACATGGATATTAAATGAATGTGATACTCTTATTGTTCCGAACTTTTGCATGACCTGCAAGGGCCACCACTAAAACATGTCACGCCCCGCTTCCCAAAACTACGGAGGCGAAGCGTGACTAAGGCCCGCTTGGGCCGGAGCTGTGAAGCTCGGACCCAATAAGCGTCTGTAGGGGTACCATTTTAAAATTTTCAGGTTCTTGCATTTATAAAATCCGGAACAACAGAAAGTACAGAAAGAAAGTTGCATTCATTAATAAAAAGAGATAATATCCAGTGAGTACAAAAGTCTAGAGGAGAAGCCTAAGCATGGCAACAAACTACCGAAAGAGAGCAAACTAAAAATAGTAACCTCTGAAAGGCAGCGACGGAGAAGACTTCTAGGTCTGGTCCTCGTCCACACACGTACTCTGGGTCGACGTCCTCGGGCTCCACATACTCCGGTAAGTCTGCATCGTCCACGAAATCCGGCTCAACACCTGACGTACAGCACCCAAGAGAAAAAGAACTGTACGTCAGGTAAAGTCTACATAGAAATGTTAGACTCTACTGCAAGTGTATTTTAATTTAAAGCAACAGTTTACTGGTTGATTAACATGCTGAGGTTATACATGACAGGTATAGAAAGTAAACGGAGCAGGGAAAGTAAACACGTCAAGCAGTGGCCGTAGCGTGTGCTACCGACTACGGGACTAACCTAAACGGGTCAAGACAAGACGAGACAAGACGTGACAAGACACGACAAGACAAGACACGACACGACACGTGTGACTCGAAGGGTTCACGCCTTACGGTTCGAGGGGGATCAGACCCTCTCCCCGTGCGCATGCTCAACCCTACCCCAACCCCAGTGTTCAAGACAAGACAAGTCCGTACAAGGGATCACTCGGAGAGTGCCCTATTTCCCGCAGGCTGTGTATCCGTACAAGGGATCACTCGGAGAGTGCCTTATTGACCGCAGGCTGTGTATCAGTACAAGGGATCACTCGGAGAGTGCCTTATTGCCCGCAGGCTGTGTATCAGTACAAGGGATCACTCGGTGAGTGCCCTATTGCCCGCAGGCTGTGTATGATAAGACACGACTTGACAAGATATCGATGGTTCTTCTAGGGGGTCCACACGCACGCACACACAGGAAAATCCCTAAGGTGTCAAAAGTTGTTGTTGTTGTGCTTAGACTTCGTCGTCAAGTCTAAGCTGTCAAGGGGTGTCCCGGACGCTATCATTTCACGTCCGGTTCTCTTTGTTTACATTTTAACAGTTCTAAGAGTCTATGCCCTAAACACGACCGAAAGTACAAGTGAGTACACTTGCCTGCGGTGGCGAGTGTGTCATCCGTCCGGAGCGTCCCGTCCAAGCGTTGCGTCTACGGTAGTCCGTCTGAAACATGGTCTCGGCGACGGTGTCAGGTCGCGTTCTTCATCAATCCTATTAGGGTTTGTTTCTAAATTTGACGGGACTACCCTAACAGTCAAAAATTCACGCTTTTTATGTTTGATCAGTCTAAATCGACATCTACCCTATGTGCACAGAAAATAGTCCGTTCGTCGATCTTTCCTACGGTGGCAACGTTTTACAGATGCTGAAAATAAATTTAGTTCAAGTTGACCAATTTTAGTTTAGGTTTTGGTTAGCTACGGTGTGGGTTTTACTACTCGTTATGGAAACCAACCTCGTGATGTCGTCCAACAAGCGGAAGTCGGGTCTGAACGGCCAAACGTGGGCGTCGTCTGGAACTCCTCGGCCGTGGGTAGCGCAGCGAGGTACCTCTGGACAGCGGGGTGGTGGTGCGAAATTAGCGAGCTAACAGTGATCCTCCTCCCGTTGTGAGTAGCGCAACGGATCTTCACGATAACGGCGACGTCGGCTAAAAACACGTGCGTGTGGCAATGCACGTGAACTCTGAAAGTCCAAGGAGGCTGTCTGTAGATGAAGTAGGACCAATGGAAGATGCTCGGCCCGGTGGGTGGCCAACAGCGTGAGCGTACGGCGGTGGGTGGCCGTGAAAAGCCGGAGAGAACAGATTTGCGCAACGTCCGTTGTCGCGCGTCTCAGCGGAATTCCAGCGAAGAACAGCGAAAACGGGAAGTTGCAGAAGGAAAAGGACTTCAAGAAAAAGCCAACGGCCGTGGAGTTGTCGCCGGGGGTGGTCGGAGGTGGGTGTGCGCGGGCGTTGAAGTTCAGTTTCCAGATCTGTCAAAAACAGCCGATATGGCGTGTTCCGACGAGGATTCACGGAGCTACAGGTGGGCTATGAGCATGAAGGAAGTTGCAGTTGGTAGGGGGTTTCGATAGGAGTCCAACGGTGGTAGGGTGGTTGTCGTAGGTGGCTGGATGGCCGGTGGGCGCGAGTTTTCCCGGCGGTGGCGTAGATCTGTAAAACTGTCGTTAAGTCGAGTTCGAGAGATGTTTCAAGGAGATAGAGATGAGGAAAGAGGATAAGAGGAGTTGGAGGCGATTGGGGGGTCAAAGAGGAGTCCGATAGTGGTGGAGTTCGCTGGAGGGGATGGCCGGAAGGCAGCGGCCGGCTGTTTTTCCGGCGGCGCACAGATCTGGGCTGGGCTGTCCTTTTTGTGTGTTTTCATGGAGTTGCAAGGGGTTTCAATGGGTTTTGAGGTAGAGAGAAGAGGGAGGATGGTTGTGGGGTTGTCGAGGGAGATGGGGAAAGGCCGGAGGGTGGTCGGTGGTGGCCGGCGGTGGCCGAAACGCTGGTTAGGAGCTGGGCGGCCATGGGGTTTTTCTTGGTGTTTTTAAGAGAGAGGGGAGAGAGAGGAGGGAGAGAAGAGAGAGGAGAGAGGGTGGCGGCCAGAGGTGGCCGGAGATCTCACCGGCGGCGAGGGGAGGGGAAGGCGCTGGTTGGGGGAGAGTAGCGGCTGATGGGTTGCTCCATGCGTGACCTAAGTTTGGTTATGGGTTTGTTTAAAAGAGAAGATGAAGTTGCTATATGGGGTGTGTTTTTAAGGGATGGGTGAGAGAGTGTGTGAGAGAGGGGGGTGCAAAGAGGGGAAAACTAGGGTGATGTTAGCCATAGAAACCATATCATGATATGTTGGAGAAAGATTTGGGATTTGATTAGTTTTGAAATTCAAATTGATTAGTGACTAATCAACGGTTGAAAATTGATTAGGAGATATCTTCCACCACTGGCATCGGAAAAATAATCCGAAAATACCTGGACGATCGTTGAGATGAGAAGTGCAGGGCTACGGGGTCCGATCGCGTGCTACACCTATCAGAAATTATCGTAAAATCGGGAACTGAGTATTGGTGCCAAAAGACCAAAACGCCCTTCCATTCAAAACTGTTTTGTGATAAAACGAGCCGTGAAATGACTGTTGAGTATTGATTCCCCGGATTTGGTTTTGATGATGAACAAACATAAATATCATGAACTAACTCTTTGTGAGCGCAGTTATGGAGATCGTCGCCAAATTTCTATGAACATCCAAAGCGACGTCTCAAGACTCGTGTGCTTGAAGCTTCGTTGAAGCTCAAGGACCATTATTGAAGTCATGAAGATTCGATTGAAGCTTTTGAAGACAGTTCGTCAAGTTTATTTTATGTCTTCTAGCTTCTTTTCGTAGAATGTTAAGCCTTGAGTAGTGTCACGCCCCGCTTCCCAAAAACATGGAGGCGAAGCGTGAGAAGGTCCGCACGGACTTGAAGCTGCAAAGCCGCAAGTCCGATAAGCGTCAAATAGAACGAAGTAGCAGGTCCCTGTAATGTGACTCTGAACAACAATAATAATAATAGCAAAAGAGACGAATAATATAGCATTTATTCAACTCATAGTCCAACAAAAGTCCACAACCAGAAATGCCACCAGGCAACAAAAGAGTCAAAAGTACAAGGCCTAGCATGGCCAAAAGAAGCTAACAACACGGTGCTACTCACCGACAACCATAGCTAACAAAGAAAAGTACGGAAGACCTCTAAGATTGATCACCGGTATCTCCGTACTCCACGTCACCAACAGGTTCGGGCACGAACTCCACGTACTCGTCACCCTCCGCAACTGTCTCTGGCTCAGCAACTAACATGCGTCACCAAAAGAGAAGGGGCACATGTCAGCAAGTCTAAAAAGACTCGTGCAAGGAAACTATAAGAGGAAACAACCTAGCAGTTCTAAAGTAAGGTATCACACTATGAAAGTAAAGCAACCCAGCAGTTCTAAAGTAAAGTATGGCATGATATTGCATGGCAAATGACATGGCAAGGCAAGTAAGCAAGTAAAAGACAAGTACTAGAATTGTAATCACGTCGTGCACAGAGATTCCGCCCTTTGGCTAGAGTGGCTGTACGGGCCAACTCTTATGCTCAAGTGATCGTTTATCCCTACCCCTCTACGTGTGTCGAGCCAGGGCATTACCCCCAAACACGGAATGCTCGCTTCTGGATCACGAGCCAGGAAGTGTTTTTAACACGGATGGCGTAGGGTTATGCCCGCATAACGGGTGCCTAGCCGGTAACACGGAAACACGGATTTGGTACATGTAGTGTAGCGTGTGCTACGATGCAAGTTTAACTAGGATGACATGTAAGATGCAATGCATGGCAGTTAACAATTCAAATGCGTACAGTTAAGGAATTTAAACATGGCAGATATCTATGCATGAATGATATGGCAAGGTGTCGGATCTAGCTTCGTTGTCAAGCTAGATCTCAAAGTTGCGCCTAGATCGCTATCATTTCACGATCTAGTCTCTTTCACGCTAGTACAAGAATTGGCCTAAAAACATGGCCTAAAGAAGGGTTTGCAAGTTTCACTTGCCTGGTACCGAATTGTTGATCGACGTGAGTAACGAGAACGATGTCCTACGGTAGATGAATTCGCTGTTCATGGCAAAATAAAGATTAGACGGAAGTTCTAAATCGTTTTGCATTGGAATCATATGTCTAATAATTCATTTTTAATTTAGGGTTTCTAATTTACGGTGTGGGTTAATAGGGATTACGAGATTAGGATTACTAACCGTAGAGTAGCAGATGGAAGAACCAAAACAGATCGTGTTTTGGCGACGAAGAACAATTCCGGGAAGCTACGGCCGAAGAACGAGATCTCGGCGACCTAGCTCGGTAATCGGCGCAAGATACGGCGAGAAAGAACCTCCGAGGATGAAGGAAATGATTTGGGGAAGGTTAGGGGTGATTTGTGAATGATCTTGGCTCAGAAAGAATGAATGAAGAAAGAAAGAATCGACAGATTTAATAGAAATAAAACGGCGGCTGAAAAATAGATCTAGGGTTTCGGGGTCAACTAGTCGGTCGAAGAAGAGTGGCTGACCGACTAGTTTAAGAACTAGTCGGTCGGTCGTCTAACGTAGACCGCCTAAATGGCAAACCGAGAATAAGTTTTGGTACAGGTCGACTAAATTAGTCGGTCAAAGCACAACTGGTGACCGACTAGTTTAAGAACTAGTCGGTCGGTCGACCAACGTTGACCGACTAAAAGATCAACCCAAAAACTTTCAAAGAAAAACTGAACATAGAATTAGTCGGTTGAAGAGAAACTCTTAACCGACTAAAAAGAAAGATTTTACAAGAATTAGTCGGTTGAAGAACAACAGCTGACCGACTAGTTTGCAACCTAGTCGGTCGGAAATCGTTCTTAGACCGACTAACGACAAACAGTAACTCTACTGTACAGTGATACTCAGAATTAGTCGGTCTGAGTACAATGCTTGACCGACTAGTTTAAGAACTAGTCGGTCGAAGGATGAACTTAGACCGACTAACGACAAACAGTAACTCAGCTATTTATAATACGTTGAACTAGTCGGTCCATGAAGGATTGCCGACCGACTAGATCTCATTCTAGTCGGTTGGTTCTCCTTCGTGAACCAACTAAGATGCACCAAAAGTGCCGAAACGAAGCGTGAAGCTTCGGGAAAGACTCTATGGCTTCTAGGATCGTCCTAACTCTAGAATTACGACGTTATTTAAGCTAAAAATGTAAGAATTTAATCGAGAAAAACATATAAGGAGGGAAATCCAATATTATTCATATAAATATTTATTACAAACACCGGTCGTTACAAGTAGGTCTTACGTTTTAATCTTCATAACGCTCATATCTTAGAGCTAGGATCTTAGTAGAAGCCCATACGATCTTTCCCGAAGCCTCGCGCTTCGATTCGCGGCTTCTTGTGCATGTTAGTTGGTTCAAGAAGAAGAACCAACCGACTAGATGGAAATCTAGTCGGTCGGAAAATCTTCTTGAACCGATTAGAATGCATTCTCAATTCTAAGCTCTTTACTGTTTAAAGTTAGTCGGTCAAAGAAGGTTCACCGACCGACTAGTTGTGAAACTAGTCGGTTAGGAATCCTTCTTAGACCGACTAGTTGAGCTTCTACTGTACAGCCTAACTTACTGTTTATCGTTAGTCGGTCTAAGTACATTTGTCGACCGACTAGTTGATGAACTAGTCGGTTAGACTTTGTTTTTAGACCGACTAATTCATCTTGAGTTCAGCCTTCCATATTTCACCTGTTAGTCGGTCAAAGTTGACTCACCGACCGACTAGTTGTGAAACTAGTCGGTTGGCAAGTCTTCTTGGACCGACTAGTTATTCATTCCCTGAACTTCTTCTTTTGGATGTTCACCTCTTAGTCAGTTCATGTTGATTGACCGACCGACTAGTTGATGAACTAGTCGGTCAGTCATCCTTCTTTGACCGACTAGTCTGCTTCAGAATAGAGCCGTTGGAGCATTAAATGCCACGAATTTTGCTCTCTCTTTCCTTTATCCTATATATACTTGGAGTGCTGCATTCATAGCATTCAAGGCTGATATTTATTGAAGTTTAGAGATCAAAAGAGAAGCATTAAATCTCATTCAAAGCTCATTCATTTCCATTCAAGAATCTCTCCCTCACTCTTATTTCAAAAGAGAGATTCATTGATTGTGAGCCTTCCAAGCCAAGTGCTTTATTCTAGGTCACCAACATCTTCCTAGGACTCCATCGCTGAGCTACATCTTGGAGCTAGGGTTTGGTGCCATTCATCTTCCCCAAAATCCTTCTTGCCCTAAAATCGTAAGTTTTACTCAAGGCATAGGATTTTGTCGGTAAGTTCGTATTTCATTTACTTTGCTATTGTAAGTGTTTTACTCTCGGTTGTGAGAGTTTGTTTGTGATCTCGGGTTGTGGGAGTCACAATTACATTGTGTATGATTTGGTCTTATAGAGGTTTTTCTACATGAATTTCATAGTGCAAATCTTGGGTTAGAGGTTTCTAACTCAAGTATCCGGAGGGGATCCGGGTGTTTGGGACGTAGGATCACCGGAAACAAGTCGGGGAGACTTGGGTGGATCCGAACCCGTTAATTCGTTTGTTTGCGATTGCATTTCTTTGTTGTCACATTTACATTTCCGCATTGTTGGTTGAGGTTTGCAAGATAATTAGGAATTATCTTCTTAATTATTTTAAAGTACTATTCACCCCCCCCCCCCCCTCTAGTACTTGTGCAGTAGCTACGTAGGGCATTACATTTGGTATCAGAGCCAAGTACCTAGCTATGTCTTCCAACGACAACAAAAGCGTACGTCCACCTTCAGACTACAACACCTTCAGGAACCGTGAAGGATCTTATTCGGTGATGGAAGGACACTCCTCGACGAGGCCTCCTTTCTTCAACGGTACCAACTACAGGTACTGGAAATGCCGGATGGAAACTTTCTTCCGGAGTGCTTCATTGTGGAGAGCCACGTTGACGGAGTACGTCGAGCCCGAATAAGAAGATTTTGTGAAATGGACTACCGCGGAGGTCGCCGCGGAGGTAAGCAATGCCAAGGCAATGAATGCCTTGCAATGTGCTTTGGAGCCCGAGGACTTCAACAAAATATGCACATGTAAGAGTGCATATCAAATCTGGAACTCCCTCCTCATCTTGCATGAAGGAGCGAGTAGGGTAAGAGACTCTAAACTCGTTGTTGTTAATAAAGATTACGAGTTATTTCATATGCAACAGGGTGAGAAGATGAAGGAGTATTATGCTCGCTTCGTCGACATCACCAACGAGTTGAAGGCTCTCGGTAAGACCTACACCCAAAAGGAGAAAGTCTCGAAGATCATCGATGGACTTCCTTCTTGTTGGGAGAAACGTACCTTCGCCATCGAGGAAGGTAATGATATGAGTAAGTATACCGTTATCTAACTAATGGGTACCTTAATGTCTTATGAGGTACGCAAGGATAGCAAACTTAAGTTGCAGGACAAGATGAAGTCCTACTTGAAGCAAGACGAGCCAAAGAAAAAGGCAATTGCGTTCAAGGCCGCTACATCCACATCCACATCTACCGATGATGAAGAATCGGAAGAAGAGTTGGACTTGGAATCCATTGCCCTCATGGCAAAGAAGTTCAACCGGTTCTTCCGGAAAGGTAATTTCAAGAACAAATCTAAATTTGGTTCTTCTAACGCCTCCTCTCCTTTGTGTTTCAAATGCAACAAGCCAGGCCACATGAAAGCAGATTGTCATCAAAACAAACACAAGGAGAAGTGGAAGGCGCCAAAGTTCGACAGTCCAAGAAGTACAAAAAGGGGTACAAGAAAGGAATTGTCGGAACATTCACCGACTCCGAGGATTCATCAAGTGGAGAGTCGGACGATGAGCAAGTGGAGCAAGCACACATGTGCTTCATGGCTAGAGAGGATCATGTTCAAGAGTATTCCTCCGATGATAGCGAGGATGAAGGCGATGAGGTAACAATGGACGACCTTAGATTAGCTAACGAGCAAATATGGTCTAAGTATACTAAGACTAAAGATGAGTTAGTTAGTCTCCAAACCTCGCCTAAATCTATCGTCATCAACAACGACACCGTTGTTGAAGACTTGAGAAATGAGATTGTAGATCTCAAGTCTCAACTTGAACATGTTCATATTGAGGATTCGGAGGAACACAAGATAGCGGATTTGACTTCTCAAAACTCGACTTTGAGTATTGAGAATGAGAATCTCAAATCTCGTGTTTATGTGCTCACATCGCAAGTATCCACTTTGGATGCTTCTATGCGTTCTCTCACCGAGAAATATGGGTGCATATTGGGCCGAATTAATAAATTCAATAAGGGTAAGGATCATTTGGATAAAATCCTAAATGACTTACTTCCGGCCAATCACCACATTGGCTTGAGGTATAAGATGGGAAATTCATCCAAGTCATCTACTACCTTTGTTAGGCCAACTTCCAATGCCTCGACGAGTGGGAGCAAACACTCTATTGGTAGTTCATCTACCAATGGTGCTTCCACCTCGTACACACCCTCTTTTGGAAAGAAACCCACTTTGGGTGGACCTCCAAAGAAGGGTCATGCTTATATGTACACAAATACCATGCTACGTAGGAACACATATCCTACTCCACATGTTCCCACATATGATGATTTATATGCACCACATCCACGGGCACGTGCACACCAAGTGAGACACCCTCACGCACGTGTTCCTCCACTTGCATATGTTCACCCACACCATCATATGAACAAGTATCATCATGCACCATTTCATCATGTGACATATGCCTATCCACGACATGCAACACGTAGAAATCAACAACGCATGCATGCTCCCAATAGGAATAGGGCTCCCAAAATCTTCACTATTTGGAGTCCGAAGGACACAAATATGGATGAAAAACAAGTTTATATGAATTCGTATTTCATGAATGTTGTTAATAATGATAATTATGTGGGGAAGTCTAAGTCCAATTGGACTTGGCTTCCAAAGGTCTAATCTTTAGGACCCAATGACCTTGGGTACCATGGAATGATATGTTTATCCTTATGTACTCAAGAAAAAGAAACGGAGCAACAAATCAAAATTTGGCTCCAAGAATAATTGGATACTCGATAGCGGGTGTTCAAAAGACATGACGGGTGACGCTCAATTACTCTCCGGAGTGGTGCCCATTGTAAATGGGAACCGTGTCGTCTTTGGAGGCAACGAGAGCAGAACCATCATTGGTGTTGGTAAAGTAGGTAATCCTTCTAAACCATTAATAAGTGATGTTTACCTTGTTAAAGGTTTAAACCACAATCTTATTTCAATAAGCCAACTTTGTGACAAAGGTTATAAAGTTAGCTTTGTGAAAGGAATGTGCCATATTTTGAATAAAAATACTAATGATGTATTATTCGCTGGCACACGCCATAAGAAAATCTATATTTTAGTTCTTCCAAAATCGCATGAACAATGTCTCATTGCCAACACAAGTGAACAACACTTATGGCATCGACGTGTTGGTCATGTGAACTTTGGAACACTTTTTAAGCTTTCCAAGTTAAATTCTATTAGAGGATTTCCTAAGCTTGTCTTTCAAAAGAAAAGCTTTTGTGACTCGTGGCAATGAGGCAAGCTTCCAAAATCTTCATTTAAACCTAAGAAAAGCATTTCATCTAAGCGGCCTCTAGAGCTATTACATCTAGATCTTTTTGGGCCAACTAGAGTTGCTTCATTAGGTAATGCTAGATATGGACTTGTCATCGTTGATGACTTTTCTAGATTTACTTGGGTATTTTCCTTAAGTAATAAAAATGATGCTTTTGAAAACTTCACAATATTTGTTAAGAAAGTGCAAAATCTCATTGGAACCACCATTGTCACTATTCGTAGTGATCATGGAGGGGAATTTGAGAATGAGTCTTTCTCAAATTTTTGTGATGAAGTTGGTATTACTCACACCTTTTCTTTCCCTCACGCACCCCCTCAAAATGGTGTTGTTGAAAGGAAGAATAGGACGATAGTGGAATGTGCTCGCACTATGCTTGATGATAGCCAACTTGGCCATCAATTTTGGGCGGAAGCGGTACATACCGCTTGCTACATGTTTAATAGAATACTTTTGAGGCCCGGCACCAAACAAACTTGTTATGAATTGTTGTTTGGTAGATTGCCTCAAGTTAAACATTTTCGAATTTTTGACGCAAAATGTTTTATTAAAAACACGTATGGTAGCTTGGACAAATTTGATCCAAGATCCGATGAGGGGATATTTGTTGGATATTCCTCCCGTAGCAAAGCCTACCGGATATACAACAAATGAACCTCAACGATCGAGGAATCACTTCATGTTTCATTTAATGAAGGTGTTGTGCCTACTAGAATTACTAATGATGATGACTCCATGGATGTCTTATGTGATTCTATTGGTAATTCTAAATCTATTGATTCTATTGATACTAGCCCTACTAATGAATCTTTTGAGAATGTTCCTAGTGATCATGGAATTCCCAAACGGCTTCATACAGTTCGTGACCATCCCCATGAGCAAGTCATTGGCAATATACTTGATAGTGTCAAGACGAGATCTCAAGTCAACTACTTCGCTCATTGTGCCTTTGCCTCCTCGATAGAGCCAAAGAATATTATCGAAGCGTGCAAAGATAGTGCTTGGATCCTTGCCATGGAGGAGGAACCCATTCAATTCGAGAGGAATGAGGTTTGGGAGCTTGTTCCATTGCCTTCGAAGAACCACACCGTTATAGGAACGAAATGGATTTTCAAGAACAAGACCGACGAAAACCAAATCGTCGTCCGGAACAAAGCTCGGTTAGTTGCTCAAGGCTACCGTTAAGAGAAAGGTATTGATTTCGAAGAATCCTTTGCTCCGGTAGCTAGATTAGAATCCATTAGATTATTGTTATCTTTTGCATGCCATAAAGATTTTAAACTCTTTTAAATGGATGTAAAAAGTGCGTTTTTAAATGGAGATGTTGAGGAAGTTTACGTTTCTCAACCTCCGGGTTTTATTAATGAAAAATTTCCAAATCATGTTTTTAAACTTAAGAAAGCACTTTACGGTTTGAGACAAGCTCCTCGAGCTTGGTATGACCGTCTAAAGAACTTCCTTTTGGATTTGGGTTTTAAAATGGGAGAAGTTGACTCTACATTATTAAGTATTCGAATAATGATATTATTTTAGTTCAAATTTATGTTGATGATATCATTTTCGGTGCTACTAACTTCACTCTTTGCGAAGAGTTTTCTAATGTGATGAAGGATCAATTTGAGATGAGCCACATGGGTGAGCTCAAATATTTCTTAGGTCTCCAAATTCGCCAAATGAACGATGCAATCTTCATCCACCAAACCAAGTACACGGTGGAGTTGCTTAAGCGATTTAGAATGGAGAATGCCTCCGGGAAGAAGACTCCAATGAGCACGACTACACATCTTGATAAGGATTCGGGCGGTAAAGATGTAGACATTCGTCTATATCGAGGTATGATAGGTAGTTTACTATATCTTACCGCAAGTAGACCCGATATTATGTTTACCGTATGTGTATGTGCTCGTTATCAGTCTCAACCTAAGGAATCTCACTTAGTAGCGGTAAAACGTATTTTCCGTTATTTAAGTTACACTCTCGATTTTGGATTACTTTATCCAAAATCTAGCACATATGAGTTAATCTCATATAGTGACGCAGATTATGCGGGATGCAAATCCTACAGGAAAAGTACTAGTGGCACTTGCCATTTTATAGGAAATTCTCTTGTCTCTTGGTTTTCCAAGAAGCAGAATTCTGTATCACTTTCAACGACCGAGGCGGAATATATTGCCGCCGGTGCCGCGTGTGCTCAGGTTCTTTGGATGAGACACACTCTTAAAGACTTTGGTATAAACTGTGATACTTGCCCTATCATGGTGGACAACCAAAGTGCAATATGTCTCTCTAAGAATCCGGTACACCATTCCCGTTCTAAACACATAGATGTCTGTCACCATTTCTTGGATGATTATGTTGCTAAAAAGGACATCATTTTAGTGTACGTTGAAACCCAGAAGCAAATCGCTGATATTTTCATGAAACCACTAAAGGAAGACTCCTTTGTGCGGTTGCGTCGAGAATTGGGGATTATGGATGAATCCGAGATTTAGGATTCAAATGTTTTCAATAATCTTGCATGCTATTGAATTTCGTTATATTTGCTCATGCTAGAATAATTGAAATTTTCTGGATTTCTGTGTGAATTTTCGGAATTTATGCTCGAATTTGTCTTGAACGTCAAATTTAAGATTTTCGATGTTTAATGGGGTAGTATAATGATAAATGAGAGTATTACGATGTTTCGTCCAAGTGCGATTAGGAGAGAACTCAAAATTTCTAATTCTAAAAATTTTGAACTCTGTTAGTCTGTTCATGTTCATTGACCGACCGACTAGATCATCATCTATTCGGTCAGTGAATGAACTCAGACCGACTAACTCAAGCCCTAATTTTGGCTTCAGTTACTGTTTGCACTTAGTCAGTTCAATCTCATTGGCCGACCGACTAGATCGTCATCTAGTCGGTCAGCGCTTGAACTGTGACCGACTAATTGCATCGGGGACTGCTTGGTCTTTTCGCATTCCGGTCGACTTAATCAGCTCTGCACCGACTAATCTTCATTCTAGTCAATGCGAAATTTCTTCCTCAGCTCAAAAACCCCCGAAATCCCTTCGTATTCCTCCCCTCCTCCGTCGATTCCGATCGCTTTCTGGTCATCTCAGATCAACTCCGACCGTCGATCTTCTCCATCTCCACCTAGGGTATCAATCTATCCTCCTCTCAGCTTCTAGGTTTAGGGTTTCTTAGATTTCATTCGTTTTCAGCGTTTTTAGGGTTTGTGTTAGGGTTCTTACTTTTGAATTCGTGCGTGTCTTGTCACAATTGTGGCGAAGACACGTATCCCGATCGAACCCACTCGTCTGTCACCCATGACTGTAGAGTCGCCTCCTTCGGACCCCCCGCAACCCAAATGCCGATCTAAAACGACCCATCCTTCGTCTTATTCACCTCCTCTTAAGAAGAAGAGGACGGCGACCGCCAAGCCTAGATCTCAGCCTAGGAAACAGCCCGTGTCTCCAGCTTCATTCCGTGCTCCCACTCCTCCCGGTGCTTCGGATTCCGACACCGAGTATATTCCGGAGACCGAGCATACCGCTAGGGCTCCTACTCCACCTCCTAGGTCTAGCACTCGTCCTACATCTAGCTCACGTACGACTTCTAGCACCCGACCATCTAAGGGGAAGGCTCCCATGCCAGTTGGCGGTGTCGATATCTCGCTATATCGTGATGACCCGATGTGTCTCGCGGCATACAACCGTATCGAGCACTGTCCGCTGTTATTGGAGCACTTCGTTCAGTTCTCCGACTTCCCTCACCTCGCCGATCTTCTATCGTATAGTGGTCTTCTTGACTATCTTCGCTTTGACCCTAAGGCGAATCCACACCCTTACCCCCGCCTAGTCAAACTTTTCTATGCGAACCATGTCCAGTGTCAGTGTAACGACTGGTTTTTCATGTATTGGGATTATCTATATTATAATATATGTTTTGGTGGATTTTCTCCTTATGTGTCATTTTCCGTCTCCGTAACTTTTGTTTTCGTTCGTTTCGTTGTGATTTTCTAGCTTCTTCCTTAGATCGTTGAGTTTGGAACAAGTCATTCGTGACGAGCTTCATATCGCTCATATCTTAGAGGTAGGTTGATCTTAGAAGCCGTAGGAATTCATCCCGGAGCTTCGCGCTTCGATACGAGACTTTTTGTGCACGTTAGTTGGTTCAAGAAGGGGAACCGACCGACTAGATTCCAATCTAGTCGGTCAGGAACTCTTCTAGAACCGACTAGTTCATTAAATCAAATATTCAGAGGTTACTGTTTACTTTTAGTCGGTCTAAGAACAACCATCGACCGACTAGATGTGAAACTAGTCGGTCAGAACTTGCTCTCAGACCGACTAGTTTCTTTCAGTAAAATTCGCCTATGCTACTGTTTATCGTTAGTCGGTCTAAGAACGTTTTTCAACCAACTAGGTTGCAAACTAGTCGGTCAGCCATTGTTCTTTAACCGACTAATTCATTGACCATTTTGAAGACCTGAGTTACTGTTTGGTGTTAGTCGGTCACAGTTGGTCGACCAACCAACTAGTTCTCGAACTAGTCGGTCAACCACTCTTCTTTGACCGACTAATCGACCCCGTAAACCTAGGGTTTGCCCAGCCGCCGCACGATTTTCTATTTAAGCATCCGATCGTTTTCTTTTCTTTCCTTCACCTCTCTTGGCCATTTTATTTCCCCCTTGACCTCTGATCTTCCCCAAACTTCCCCAAGTCATTCCTCCTACCTCAAGAGCCCCTCTCCCCCTCCATTTAGGCCGGCCACCTCCTCTAGGTCGCCTCCAAACCCCAAAACCCCACAAAACTTCATTTCTCCAGATTTTCTCCCCATTTCCAGATCTGAACCCTAGTTCTCCGGATCGTTCTTCCGTTGCTGTGCTTGCTCGGCATCGTTCTCCTGCTACGATACGGTTAGTGAATCGATCCTTTAATATCCTCATAACCCGCGTTGTGATTTGTTTAACCCTAAATAAAATGGATTTTGTTCTAATGTTGTTTTACCATGGCAGCGATTCCATCTCCGTAGTTTAACATTTTGTGACGTGCCTCGTTGATCGTCATCCTCGGTGCTAGGCAAGTGAAACTTGCCACTTAGAGTTTTGGGCCATGTTTTAGGCCAGTTGCCTGTTGTAGGCGTAAATGAGACTAGGCGACGAAATGATACTCGCCTAGGCGCAAATTTCAGGATCTAGCTTGACAACGAAGCTTGATCCGACTACTTTTAATTATTGGCACTTGTCATCCATGCATCCTATCTGCCATGTTTACGTTCAATTAACGGTACGCGAATTATCTATACATACCATGCTATCCATGTTGAATGTTGCATTCGTAGCACACGCTACATTACTTGTACTACTTGATCCGGCTAGGCACCCGTTATGCGGGCATAACCCTACGCCATACGTGTTAAAAATACTTCCTGGCTCGTGATCCAGAAGCGAGCATACGTGTTCGGGGGTAATGCCCTGGCTCGATACACTTGGAGGGGTAGGGATAAGCGATCACCTGAGTTTACGAGTTGGCCTGATCCGCCACTCTAGCCAGAAGACGTAATCTCTGTGCACGACGTGTTTACTTGACGTGATTTACTTGACTTGTACTTGTCCGTGTTTATACTTGTAAAACTTGTCATCCATACCATACTTGTAACTTGTTACTTGCACCTTACCCATTTGTTACTCACATACTAAACTTGTCATGCTATGCATCATACTATAACTGCTAGGTTGTTAGTTTACCTTCCTTTCAATTTCCTTGCCCAAGTCTTTTAGACTTGCTGACATGTACCCCTTTACTCTTTTGGGTGACATATGTTAGATCTTGAGCCTGAGGTTGCTGCTGAGGACATGGTGTTCGCTGACGCTGAGTCAGAGCCCGCATTCATCGAGGAGTTTGAGGACACGGGAGATCAATCGTAGAGACTGTTTGTGTTGTTGTTTAGACTGTTTTAGTTTTCGATGCGTAGCACCAATACTTTGTTTTGTGTTGGCTTTTGTTGGCCATGTTTTGAGCCTAGACTCTTTCTTTTAGCCTGGTGGCTTTTCTGGATGTTGAACTTATTTTTAATGTTTGGACATTGCTGAGATTTGGGATTTTATTTCTGTATATCCTTGTGTTATTATCTTGTTCTGCTCGTGGTTACAGGGACATGCATATGTTTATTGACGCTTATCAGGCGTGTAGCTTCACAGCTCCACGTCTGTGCGGACCTTCTCACGTCTCGCCTCCACTTTTGGGAAGCGGGGCGTGACAGGTTTTGTTGGTGGCCCATGCAGGTCATCTTCTGTAACTGCGATTATCGGAATAACGATAATAATATTAGAATGTCCAATAAACTAAGTTCGACATCCGAGTCATAAGCTATGAGTCTAATTTGTTTCGTTTCATGTGTCATTAGATGGCAGGAAGGCGAAATACCCGAGCTTCTGGTGGTGTGCCCCCTCATGATGAGGAGCCTGAGCGGGAGCCCACCAATGGGGAGATGATGCGGATGATGCTTCAGATGATGCAGGTGCAGCAGGGCGTGCTCCTGCAAGTCCAGAATGCTCCAGTTGTTCGAGCTGCTCGGGCAATTCCGGAGGCCCCTTGTTCCGAGCCAGGTGCGAAGCAGTTTCGAGAGCTGGGTCCTGCATATTTTGATGGTACTGAAGGTCCTCTAGCTGCTGACGAGTGGGTCAGGAATATTGAGGATAATTTGAAGATGTCCAAGGTCAATGAGGTTGGATGGGTTGACTTGGCGAAGAGGCAGCTTAAGGATAATGCCAGGAATTGGTGGGATGCTGAGGAGGAGCTGTTGGAGGAGCCGATATCTTGGGCTACCTTCAAGTCCAGATTCGATGAGGAATATTTTCCGAAGGCTGCCCGGAGAGAGATGTTGCAGCGCTTCATTGATTTGAAGCAGGGGAGCTTGTCGGTGGATCAATACCACCAAGAGTTCACCAGGCTGAGTCGGTTCGCACCGAAGATGGTGCAGGATGCTGATGAGAGAGCTCAGAGGTTCCTGCAAGGACTTGCTTTGGAGCTTCAGAGTTTTGTGTCTTCCTCTGATTTGGAGTCTTATCAAAAGGTTCTGATAGCGGCGCGGAGGCAGGAGCTGATAGTGAACCAGAGGAGAGGACATGTTGCTGGAGCGGGGAAGAGGCCTATGGAGCAGGCCAGGGCGGTGGTTAGGCCTGGTTTCAAGCCTAATCAGTCAGTGCAGTTCAAGAGGCCAGGAGGGCCTATTCAGAAGACTTGCCATTTCTGCGGCAGGACCGGGCATATCAAGGAGCAGTGTAGGAGGTTTCTGGGCCAGTGTATTGTCTGTGGAGATCATACCCATACCATGAAGGACTGCCCGAAGTCGAAGCAGCCTTTGAGAGCACCTGTTGCAGCACAGCCGTTGCAGCAGAGAGCGTCTATTCCTGCTGGACGTGGAGCAGCTCTTGTTCCACAGAGGCAGGCTTTTCAGCAGGCTTTTTCGCCGAGGAGACAGGCTTTTCTGATGACCGAGGTGGAGAGCATGGCCGTGGATGAGGTTATCGCAGGTAATCCTTAATCTAGATGTTCCTTTCTTATTTGGTTTTGGTTGTTAGATTATGTTGTTTGCTTGTACATGATTGTTCGCTAGAATAGGGCTTGATTGTTAGACTGTTTGTAGGTGTGATTCTGGTTTGCACATTTCCTGCACGAGTTCTCTTTGACTCTGGTGCATCGATGTGCATTATTTCTCGGAGCTTCGTGGAGAAGCATTCCCTGATGACGTCCCCTCTTCCCAAGAGTTAGAACATCGTTACGGGGAATGGTGTGGTCTCGGTGCATCGTGGTTGCAATTCTTGCCTGTTGGTGGTTTGTGGACATGAGCTTTATGCTGATTTCATTGTCCACGACATCATCAACTATGATGCGGTCCTCGGGATGGATTGGCTTGCGAGCTTCTATGCTACGATCGACTGTCGAAGAAAGAAGGTGGTGTTCGAGATTCCCGGACACCCAGTATTTGAGTTCAGCCGAGGTAGCAGTTCGCTTGGCCCTGTCAGATTTCGGGCCAGACCGGTGGAGTTTGTGGCTATGCTGATGGAGCAGGAGAGGCCAGCGGTAGTGCGGGACTTCGGTGACGTCTTCCCCGAGGAGATGTCTGGATTGCCACCCGATCGAGCTCTCGAATTTTCGATTGACCTTATTCCGGGGGTGTAGCCCATTTCGAAGGCACCATATCGTATGGCGCCAGCAGAGTTGGAGGAATTGCGGAAGCAGCTGGATGAGCTTTTGCAGAAGGGTTATATCAATCCTAGTGTGTCTCCGTGGGGAGCACCAGTGCTGCTGGTGAAAAAGAAGGATGGTTCGCGTCGCATGTGCGTGGACTACAGGGAGCTGAATGCGGTGACCATTAAGAATAAATACCAGTTGCCTCGCATCGATGATATTTTTGATCAGCTTGGAGGTTCGAGGGTGTTTTCGAAGTTGGATCTGAGGAGTGGTTATCATCAGCTGAAGGTGAAGAAGGAAGATGTTCCGAAGGCTGCTTTCAGGACGAAGTATGGACACTACGAGTTTGTGGTTATGCCCTTCGGCGTAACCAATGCTCCCGCAGTTTTCATGAATCTGATGAACCTGCTTTTCTACGACTTTTTGGATAAGTTTGTCGTTATCTTTATTGACGACATTCTGAACTATTCAAAGTCGGAGGAAGAGCATGCCTCGCACTTGAGGACAGTGTTAGGGATTTTGAGGAAGCATCGTTTGTATGCTAAGTTTTGAAGTGCGAGTTTTGGCTGGATAAAGTTGCGTTTCTCGGGCATGTGGTATCTGGAGATGGTATTTCAGTGGATCCCGAGAAGGTCAAGGCCATCAGAGAGTGGCCCGTTCCGCAATCAGCATCTGAGATCCGGAGTTTCCTTGGGCTTGCTGGTTACTATTGGCGCTTCATTAAGGACTTTTCCCGTATTGCTGAGCCAATGACCAGATTGACGCGGAAGGATGTACCTTTTGTTTGGTCAGGTGATTGTGAGAATTCCCTTGGTGTTCTGAGGGAGAGGTTGACGACTGCCCATGTTCTTGTTGTGCCTGATCGTAGTGGAGGATTTGAGATCTTTTGTGATGCTTCTGGCAAGGGTCTCGGTTGTGTGTTGCATCAGCACGGGCATGTGGTGGCATATGCTTCGCGTCAGCTCAAGACTCATGAGAAGAATTACCCGACGCACGACTTGGAGTTGGCTGCTGTCGTGTTTGCGCTCAAGATTTGGAGGCACTTCCTGCTGAGTGAGAAAGTGAAGATCTTCACCGATCACAAAAGCTTGAAGTATATTTTTACTCGGAAGGAGCTCAACATGCGACAGCGTTAATGGTTGGAGCTCATGACGGATTATGAGATCGATTTGCAGTATCACCCTGGCAAGGTGAATGTGGTCCTTGATGCGTTGAGTAGGCTTCCGGCGGTGATGTTGTTGACTTCGCAGTGGAGATTGCAGCAGGATCTTTGCGAGTCTGGATTTGAGATTGTTCTTCCTGAAGAGGCTTCTTCGTTGATGTGTATGCAGATACAGTCGACGATCGTGGAGCGGATCAAGGCTGGCCAGGCTGGAGATCCGAAGCTGGTGAAGATTCGGGAGCAGGTTGAAGCCGGTCTGCGGACTGACTTTTTGATTCGTGAGGATGGCTCGCTGAGGTATGGAGCCAGGTTGTGTGTGCCAGCTGGGGATATTAGACAGGAGTTGTGGGTGGAGGCACACAGTTCGCCGTATTCTGTGCATCCTGGTGGTACCAAGATGTACAAGGATCTTCGTCTGAACTTTTGGTGGCATGGCATGAAGAGGAGCGTGGCTCGGAGTGTAGCCAAGTGTCTAGTTTGCCAGCAGGTGAAGGCGGAGCATCAGCGTACGGCAGGGTTGCTACAACCGCTTCCGATTCCGGAGTGGAAGTGGCAACACATCACTATGGACTTTGTGACTGGACTACCTCGGAGTCTGAGGCAGAATGACGCGATTTGGGTGATCGTAGATCGATTGACCAAATCCGCGCACTTTATTCCTTTCCGAGTAGGACAGTCCACTGAGGCGCTAGCGAGGAGATACATGGAGGTAAATTCTTTTACTCTCCGTTTCTATTTCCTTTTCCTAGATAGATAGTGATGTAACATGAATTGTGCAGGAGATCGTACGACTTCACGGCGTCCCCATGAGTATCGTGTCAGACAGAGACACGAGGTTCACATCTCAGTTCTGGCAGAGTTTGCAGAAGAGTTTGGGTACGAGTCTGAGTTTCAGCACGGCGTGCCATCCGCAGACGGATGGTCAGTCCGAGAGGACGATTCAGATCTTGTAGGACATGCTGAGGGCGTGCATGTTAGATTTCAAGGGTTCGTGGGAGGACCATCTGCATCTGATGGAGTTCTCTTACAACAACAGCTTCCAGGCGAGTATTGGCGTGGCGCCTTTTGCCGCGCTATACAGTAGGAAATGTCAATCACCATTGAGTTAGGATGACGTTGGTGATCGGGAGCTGTTGGGACCTGAGATGATTGTGGAGGCTGTGGATGTTGTCAGGAACATTCGGGAGAGGTTGAGGATTGCTCAGGACCGTTTTAAGCATTGGGCGGATGCTAAACGACGTCCTTTGGAATTTCAGCTTGGAGACCATGTGTTCTTGAAGATTTCCCCGAATCATGGAGTGATTCGCTTTGGGAAGCGAGGGAAGCTGAGCCCGCGATACATTGGACCGTTTGATATTCTGGAGAGGGTTGGCAAAGTAGCTTACTGATTAGCCTTGCCGCCATCTTTGGAAGGAGTTCACAATGTTTTCCATGTGTCGCAGCTTCGTCGATACATCAGCGATCCATCTCATGCTGTGGATTTCTCGGAGATTACCGTTCGCCCCGATTTGACGTATGACCAGCAGCCAGTGCTGATTTTGGACAGGCGTCAGAAGTCACTTCGGAACAAGGTTGTCAATCTTGTGAGGGTGATGTGGCGACACGGCTCGCCAGGAGAGTCTACTTGGGAGAGAGAGGATGAGATGCGAGAGCGCTACCCACTTTTGTTTAAGGACACGTGAGTGTTGGGAAATTCCAAGGACGGAATTTTTCTTAAGTTGGGGAGGATGTAACGACTAGTTTTTCATGTATTGGGATTATCTATATTATAATATATGTTTTGGTAGATTTTCTCCTTATGTGTCATTTTCTGTCTCCGTAACTTTCGTTTTCGTTCGTTTCGTTGTGATTTTCTAGCTTCTTCCTTAGATCGTTGAGGTTGGAGCAAGTCATTCGTGACGAGCTTCATATCGCTCATATCTTAGAGGTAGGTTGATCTTAGAAGCCGTAGGAATTCATCCCGGAGCTTCGCGCTTCGATACGAGACTTTTCGTGCACGTTAGTTGCTTCAAGAAGGGGAACCGACCGACTAGATTCCAATCTAGTCGGTCAGGAACTCTTCTGGAACCGACTAGTTCATTAAATCAAATATTCAGAGGTTACTGTTTACTTTTAGTCGGTCTAAGAACAACCACCGACCGACTAGATGTGAAACTAGTCGGTCAAAACTTGCTCTCAGACCGACTAGTTTCTTTCAGTAAAATTCGCCTAAGCTATTGTTTATCGTTAGTCGGTCTAAGAACGTTTTTCGACCGACTAGGTTGCAAACTAGTCGGTCAGCCATTGTTCTTTAACCGACTAATTCATTGACCATTTTGACGACCTGAGTTACTGTTTGGTGTTAGTCGGTCACAGTTGGTCGACCGACCGACTAGTTCTCGAACTAGTCGGTCAACCACTCTCCTTTGACCGACTAATCGACCCCGTAAACCTAGGGTTTGCCCAGCCGCCGCACGATTTTCTATTTAAGCATTCGATCGTTTTCTTTTCTTTCCTTCACCTCTCTTGGCCATTTTCTTTCCCCCTTGACCTCTGATCTTCCCCAAACTTCCCCAAGCCATTCCTCCTACCTCAAGAGCCCCTCTCCCCCTCCATTTAGGCCGGCCACCTCCTCTAGGTCGCTTCCAACCCCCAAAACCCCACAAAACTTCATTTCTCCAGATTTTCTCCCCATTTCCAGATCTGAACCCTAGTTCTCCGGATCGTTCTTCCGTTGCTGTGCTTGCTCGGCATCGTTCTCCTGCTACGATACGGTTAGTGAATCGATCCTTTAATATCCTCATAACCCGCGTTGTGATTTGTTTAACCCTAAATAAAATGGATTTTGTTCTAATGTTGTTTTACCATGGCAGCGATTCCATCTCCGTAGTTTAACATTTTGTGACGTGCCTCGTTGATCGTCATCCTCGGTGCTAGGCAGGTGAAACTTGCCACTTAGAGTTTTGGGCCATGTTTTAGGCCAGTTGCCTGTTGTAGGCGTAAAAGAGACTAGGCGACGAAATGATACTCGCCTAGGCGCAAATTTCAGGATCTAGCTTGACAACGAAGCTTGATCCGACTACTTTTAATTATTGGCACTTGTCATCCATGCATCCTATCTGCCATGTTTACGTTCAATTAACGGTACGCGAATTATCTATACATACCATGCTATCCATGTCGAATGTTGCATTCGTAGCACACGCTACATTACTTGTACTACTTGATCCGGCTAGGCACCCGTTATGCGGGCATAACCCTACGCCATACGTGTTAAAAATACTTCCTGGCTCGTGATCCAGAAGCGAGCATACGTGTTCGGGGGTAATGCCCTGGCTCGATACACGTGGAGGGGTAGGGATAAGCGATCACCTGAGTTTACGAGTTGGCCTGATCTGCCACTCTAGCCAGAAGACGTAATCTCTGTGCACGACGTGTTTACTTGACGTGATTTACTTGACTTGTACTTGTCCGTGTTTATACTTGTAAAACTTGTCATCCATGCCATACTTGTAACTTGTTACTTGCACCTTACCCATTTGTTACTCACATACTAAACTTGTCATGCTATGCATCATATTATAACTGCTAGGTTGTTAGTTTACCTTCCTTTCAGTTTCCTTGCCCAAGTCTTTTAGACTTGCTGACATGTGCCCCTTTACTCTTTTGGGTGACACATGTTAGATCTTGAGCCTGAGGTTGCTGCTGAGGACGTGTGTTCGCTGACACTGAGTCAGAGCCCGCGTTCATCGAGGAGTTTGAGGACACGGGAGATCAGTCGTAGAGACTGTTTGTGTTGTTGTTTAGACTGTTTTAGTTTTCGGTGCGTAGCACCAATACTTTGTTTTGTGTTGGCTTTTGTTGGCCATGTTTTGGGCCTAGACTCTTTCTTTTAGCCTGGTGGCTTTTCTGGATGTTGAACTTATTTTTAATGTTTGGACATTGCTGAGATTTGGGATTTTATTTCTGTATCTCCTTGTGTTATCATCTTGTTCTGCTCCTGGTTACAGGGACCTGCATATGTTTTATTGACGCTTATCAGGCGTGTAGCTTCACAGCTCCACGTCTGTGCGGACCTTCTCACGTCTCGCCTCCACTTTTGGGAAGCGGGGTGTGACAGTCAGTACGACGAGACCCACTCCATTGAGACGACTGTCTTGGGGACACCGATTGTCCTCACGGCAGAAATCTTAGGGGATTTGATTGGTGTCTCCTCGTCTGGCCTCCTCCCTTCCGATATCTCTGTCGATGACATTTCTGACCTTGACCCGGTCATGCTTGCCGAGATTTTCCACGTGATCCCTCCCGCCATGATTGGTGTCACATCCAAATCCTTCAAGCCCAACGCTTGGGTCTTCAATCTTATTCTGAATTCGTGCCTCCTTCTGAAGTACGGCTCATCGAGCTTGCCTTCCCAGCCATTTCTTAAGCTGATCTACGCTCTCTTCATGGGGAGCGAGATCAATTGGGCTAGGATTATTCTTGACAAGATGGATTCCTTCGAGTGTATTAGGAAGTCCACTAAATCTGCTCATATTCCATATCCCTGCCTTCTGACCCTCGTCTTCCGTCAATTCAAAGTCCCTCTCCCTCCTGATGACGAGCATCTCCTTGGTCCCCATCTGAATGCGACGGCCGTCAAGAAGTCTCTTGTGGCGCTTCGTCATGTTCAGAGGACGACCCCTTCAGCTTCTGCTTCAGCTTCTGCTCCTGCTCCCTCTCCTACTCTCATTGAGCTTTCACGTTCGTTGAGACGTGTGGAGTCTCGTTGTGCTCGTTCTGAGGAGATGCTCGCTCGCATCTGTTCTCATTTTGGCATCGAGGTTCCTCCGTCTGTTTCTGACGACGAGGAGATTGATGAGGATGAGCTCCAGGAGCTCGTTGCTTCTGCTGCTGTTGTTGCTGCTGCTACGTCTGCTGGTGCCCCCGAGAGCACACCTGCTGCCACCATTCCTCCGGTGGATACTACTTCGTCTGGTGCTCCCGAGGCCACTCCCGTAGTGACTACTACTTCTGTGGACACTCCTACTGACCCAGTGACCACCACCCCTCCTGCAGAGTCCGCTGTTGCTACTGACCCTGCCTCTACCTCCTGAGCTTGCTTGGAGGACTCTCCCGATGCACTTTGGATGATATATCTAGTAGCGAGAGTTTGGGTATGATAGTGTGGGTGGTTCTGGAGTTTTTGATGTATTTTTGATATTTTTGGATGTTGTATGATCATTCTGTATGTTTTGAGATACTTCGATATCTGCTGTGATATATTGTTGTATGATGTGCCCGATCATTCGATCGTTATGATGTATGCTCTCAGATGTATCCATTTTGATTATATATATATATATATACATCGTGTTGACCTTTACCTTCGTGTGCACATTATTTAATTTTATTTGTCTCTGATGTTGACTTCGTCGCTCGACGAATTTCTTGATTTAATAGAAATTTCTTCTATGGAAACATAGAATTGTTTTCCATGCACTTAATTCATCAAGAATGTTGATATTGGAGAGTATATTCCATAACTCAATTCGTGAAATTAATTTGAGTTTTGATGATTTTATTTTTCGATTATCGACTTTGGTCTCGTTGGCACGCTTTGTTTTAATTCGTATTTTACGTTGGTGTCATTTGGACCGTGTTCGTATTCTACGACTCCCGTGCTTTTATTTGAAGCCATTGTTGTTGTCGTTGATCTCCTCCCACTCTTTTTGCTAATGCCAAAGGGGGAGAGAATTAATAATGACAATGTGCTAAATGATAATTTAAAGCAATTTTCCAAGAATCTAATTTGATATGTTAGATTCAGGGGGAGTTAAGATATAAAAAATGGATTTCAAATCCTAAATTTCGATAATTGGATTCACATTTTATAATTTACTCGTCTGCTTGATGCTTATGATTATTATTGAATATGGAATTAACATGTCATCAATGCAGGGGGAGTAAGTAAATTACATTTGAATCATTATTTTCGATTATTATTTATGTTGGTTTGTCATCACCAAAAAGGGGGGAGAATGTTGAGTATTGATTCCCCGGATTTGGTTTTGATGATGAACAAACTTAAATTTCGTGAACTAACTCTTTGTGAGCGCGGTTATGGAGATCGTCGCCAAATTTCTATGAACATCCAAAGCGACGTCTCAAGACTTCTCAAAGCGCGTGAACGTGTGCTTGAAGCTTTGTTGAAGCTCAAGGACCATTATTGAAGTCATGAAGATTCGATTGAAGCTTTTGAAGACGGTTCGTCAAGTTTATTTTATGTCTTCTAGCTTCTTTTCGTAGAATGTTAAGACTTGAGTAGGTATTACGTTTTAATCTTCATAACGCTCATATCTTAGAGCTAGGATCTTAGTAGAAGCCCATACGATCTTTCCCGAAGCCTCGCGCTTCGATTCGCGGCTTCTTGTGCATGTTAGTTGGTTCAAGAAGAAGAACCAACCGACTAGATGGCAATCTAGTCGGTCGGAAAAGCTTCTTGAACCGACTAGAATGCCTTCTCCATTCTAAGCTCTTTACTGTTTACAGTTAGTCGGTCAAAGAAGGTTCACCGACCAACTAGTTGTGAAACTAGTCGGTTAGGAATCCTTCGTAGACCGACTAGTTGAGCTTCTACTGCACAGCCTAACTTATTGTTTATCGTTAGTCGGTCTAAGTACATTTGTCGACCGACTAGTTGATGAACTAGTCGGTTAGACTTTGTTCTTAGACCGACTAATTCATCTTGAGTTCAGCCTTCCCTATTTCACCTGTTAGTCGGTCAAAGTTGACTCACCGACCGACTAGTTGTGAAACTAGTCGGTTGGCAAGTCTTCTTGGACCGACTAGTTATTCATTCCCTGAACTTCTTCTTTTGGCTGTTCACCTCTTAGTCGATTCATGTTGATTGACCGACCGACTAGTTGATGAACTAGTCGGTCAGTCATCCTTCTTTGACCGACTAGTCTGCTTCAGAATAGAGCCATTGGAGCATGAAATGCCACGAATTTTGCTCTCTCTTTCCTCTATCCTATATATACTTGGAGTGCTTCATTCATAGCATTCAAGGCTGATATTTATTGAAGCTTAGAGATCAAAAGAGAAGCATTAAATCTCATTCAAAGCTCATTCATTTCCATTAAAGAATCTCTCCCTCACTCTTATTTCAAAACAGAGATTCATTGATTATGAGCCTTCCAAGCCAAGTGCTTGATTCTAGGTCACCAACATCTTCCTAGGACTCCATCGCTGATCTACATCTTGGAGCTAGGGTTTGGTGCCATTCATCTTCCCCAAAATCCTTCTTGCCCTAAAATCGTAAGTTTTACTCAAGGCATATGATTTTGTCGGTAAGTTCGTATTTCATTTACTTTGCTATTGTAAGTGTTTTACTCTCGGTTGTGAGAGTTTGTTTGTGATCCCGGGTTGTGGGAGTCACAATTACATTGTGTATGATTTGGTCTTGTAGAGGTTTTTCTACAAGAATTTCATAGTGCAAATCTTGGGTTAGAGGTTTCTAACTCAAGTATCCGGAGGGGATCTGGGTGTTTGGGACGTAGGATCACCGGGAACAAGTCGGGGAGACTTGGGTGGATCCGAACCCGTTAATTCGTTTGTTTGCGATTGCATTTCTTTGTTGACACATTTACATTTCCGCATTGTTGGTTGAGGTTTGCAAGATTATTAGGAATTATCTTCTTAATTATTTTAAAGTACTATTCACCCCCCCTCTAGTACTTGTGCAGTAGCTACGTAGGGCATTACAATGACGTTCTTAAAAATTACTATAAAATTCTACACTTCCATACGGTCACAACGCATATCACACCGTTTATACTGAAACCAAGAAAGAGTCAAATAAAATACGCGTACGAAAAACGTACGTACACGCAGGAAATACGAACGGTCAGAAAGCGACCGTTACAACCACTATAGGAGATGCGAGAGTTGGATGCATTTGCTTCTACACAACCAAGTCCACCACGATGTATGACCGGAAATTGGTTTGCAAGCAATTCATCAAATTGCACTTTTCCTTTGTTAAATCTCTTAACTTGAGAGGACGTGAGCTCATATTTCTCCTTAAGAGAAGAAATATTGATATCCAAAGTGGACACACGTGTTTTGAGCTTGTGCACTGGGTTTTAAGAGAATCATTCTCAACACTCAATTGTGTGTTTTGTGAATCTAGATCAATACTATCTTTAGAATAATTTTGATCTAATTGAGATTTGAGGGAGTTCACCTCATTTCTCAAGATGTCATTTTGAGAAATCAAATTTGCTTTCTTAAGTGTAAGTGTATCAACAATGGTTTCATTGTTGATGATGCATGGCATGGATGATTTGCTAACATTAGATTTCTTTAAAGTAGTATATCTAAGCATAAGAGATTGATACTTAGAAAATAATTCTGCATTGGCAATACGAAGTTCATCCATGGTTACCTCGGGTTCATCGTTGTCACTATCACTCTCATCGGAGAATGGATCTTCTCGGGCTATGAAACACATATGTGCACTCTCACCCTTTTCATCCTCAGATTCACTTGAGGAATCGCTGCTTGAATCATCGAACATCTCAACAAGTCCTTTCTTCTTGTCTTTCTTGAATTTTTTGGACTTGTGGTACTTTGGAGCTTTCCACTTTTCTTTGTTTCTAAGCATTGAGCAATCCTTCTTGATGTGCCTCGGCTTGTTACTCTTAAAACAAAGAGATGAGGTATTGTTAGTAGCATCAAATTTAGTTTTGGAAGGAAATTTACCTTTGCAAAAGAAGCGTTGGAACTTCTTTGCCATTTGTGCCATTTCTTCCAAGTCCATTTCGTTCTCGGATTCTTCACTATCGGAGGATGAAAAAGTAGCCTTGAATGCTAACGCTTTCTTCTTGGCCTCCATTGGGCTCATCATCGCTCTAATCTTCATGCGGTTCTCCCTTCTTACTTTGTAAGACATGAGAGTACCGATGAGATTCACCACGTTGTAATTCTTCATGTCATTGACCTCCTCAGTGGCGATTGCTCTTCTTTCCCATTTTAAGGGCATTCCCATGATTATCTTTTTCACATTTTCTTGTTAGGTATAGACTTGACCAAGAGCTTCAAGCTCATTGGTGATATCGGTGAATCGTCCGTACATCGTTGTAATGTTCTCATTATCCTGCATATGAAACATATCGAAATTTTGTATTGCAACATATAATTTAGACAACTTTACCTTGTACGTTCCCTCGTGGGTAACGAAGAGATGGTTCCATAGTTGATATGCACTCTTACATGTGCATATCTTATTGAACTCATCCAGATCCAATGCACAATGCAGA
This sequence comes from Scilla litardierei, assembly GCA_030789695.1. Taxonomy (NCBI): domain Eukaryota; kingdom Viridiplantae; phylum Streptophyta; class Magnoliopsida; order Asparagales; family Asparagaceae; genus Scilla; species Scilla litardierei. Next base: position 571,624,044 of record CM061142.1, read on the forward strand.
GCGTTTATTGCCTTGGCATTGTTCACTTTGGTGGATTTCTTGGAGGGAGTCCATTTGTCAAAATCCTCTTCGGAGGGTTCAACGTATTCTTTATGGAGGGTTCTCCAAAGAGAATCACTCCTAAGAAACGTCTCCATCCGGCACTTCCAATAGCCGAAATTCGTGCCATTGAAACGCGGAGGATGAACCGTTAATTATCTTTCGATGACATTAGACACACCACCACGATCGTGATTGTTGTACGAAGGAGGTGGATGAATGTTGTTGTTGTTGTTGGATGCCATAGCTAAAAACCTTCGCTCAGATACCAATGGTAAGGACCCTGGCTATGAGGAAAACACTAGAAGGGGGGTTGAATAGTGTTTATAAAATTTAAACGATAGTTATACCAATTTAAATTCCTAACCAATAATAAATACAGAATTATAAATAACCCCAAAATGAACCAATGCTAACACAAAGTATGTTTCAATGGTTCGGATTACCCAAGTCAACTCCTGACTTGTTTCCGGTAATCCTACGTCCCTTCCACCCGGATACCTCCGGATACTCAAGTTAGAACCCTAACTGGAGGTTTCCTTTAAAACCACTTGTAGCAACCCTACAAGTGAAATCAAAACACAATCGCTGTCCTTGACTCCCACAACTTGGGATCAAGCAAAACACTCTCACAAACCGAGAGTAAAACTAATATCGAAAGATATGAAATAATGAAATAGTAACACTTACAATCACCTATGCCTTGAAATAGAACTTGAAGGAGCAAGTGTGTTGTGTGTTGAAGTCTCTTCCAAGAAGAGAGAAAACCCTTTCTCTTGTCACCACCAATTGCCTAGAGGATATCACTTTGATTCTAGGTTGGAGAGCAAGAGAGAATGAGATTGGAAAAATCTGGGGCTTTTGGATTTGAGAGCTTTTAAAACTTGAAGATGAAAGCTTAGGGTTTTCAAGAGATGATCAAGTAGATGAGTAACCCCTCAATGGAACAGTAGAAACCCTCTTTATAGGTTCACTAAAACCCTCAAACAGAATCCCCAAAACCCCCTTTGAAATTCGTGGAGAAACAGCCAACAGATAGAATTTACACACTCGACAGTCGACTGATGAAGAACCAACAATCGACTGCTGCATTGTGTCAGAGGGTAGGTGAGAATTCAAATGGTAACTTACCACGTAACACAATCGACTGACGAATGTCTGACAGGTGTCTGTAAACCTAACAGGCGACAGAGAAATCTTCTACATGCGACTGAGCAAAACATAAGTAAGTTAAGAAAACTTAAGAAGTTTTGGGAAGACATAACATGCGACTGATGTGGAATACAAAGGCGCATGTGCCATGGACATGCGATTGTGAAACCAATATCAGTCGTCTGGCCAAAACTTGCAAAACTTGTCAAACACCAAGTGTTAAGACAAGGATCGACATGCGACTGAAGAAGCATACTTAGTCGCATGTGCCATGGCCAGGCAATTGTCAAGTCAACATCAGTCGTCTGGCCGAATGAAGATAAGATAATGATCTTTGGGTAAGAGAGAGACAGGCGACTGACTAACAAGTCACAGGCACCTGTAACTTGGACAGGCTTCTGTACTTTGTACAGCAGTCGCCTGATGAAAGTTATAGCTGAAAGCCCAAAAACCAAATGATAAAGTATGTGCAAAACAGACGACTGTAGAACAAATCACAGGCGACTGTTTGGAGACAGGCGCATGTTAAACGTTCAGCAGTCGCCTGTTGAAATCCAAAATGCACATGCTTGAGAAATATGAATTGGAGGTCAAGGAAATGTGATCTAATGATTCCTAAGATAGAAATATAGTGTGTTCCAATATAGTTCTTGTAACGACTGGTTTTTCATGTATTTGGATTATCTATATTATATATATATGTTTTGGTGGATTTTCTCCTTATGTGTGATTTTCCGTCTCCGTAGCTTTCGTTTTCGTTCGTTCGTTTCGTTGTGATTTTCTAGCTTTTTCCTTAGACCGTCGAGCTTGGAGTAAGTCACACATGACGAGCTTCATGTCGCTCATATCTTAGAGTTAGTTTGTGCTTAGGAGCCATAGGAATCCTTCCCGGAGCTTCGCGCTCCATATCGAGACTTTTCGTGCATGTTAGTTGGTTCAAGAAGGGGGACCAACCGACTAGATTCCAATCTAGTCGGTCAGGAACTCTTCTGGAACCGACTAGTTCATTAAATCAATTATTCAGGAGTTACTGTTTACTCTTAGTCGGTCTAAGAACAACCACCGACCGACTAGATGTGAAACTAGTCGGTCAGAACTTGCTCTCAGACCGACTAGTTCCTTTGATAAATTTTACCCAAGTTACTGTTTATCGTTAGTTGGTCAATGAACACTCACCGACCGACTAGGTTGCAAACTAGTCGGTCGATGGGCCTTCACAGACCGACTAATTCATTACCCAGATTTATTCCTTCTTTCGCTGTTTGATTTTAGTCGGTTTCAGTTGAACGACCAACCGACTAGTTTCCAAACTAGTCGGTCAGCCGCCCTTCATGGACCAACTAACTGACCCCGAAACCCTAGAGTTCATTTCCGCTGCCGGGTTTTTCTATTTAAACCCCCGATCATTTCTTCTTCTTTCTTTCACTTCTCTTGACCATTCTCTTTCCCCTTTGACCTCTGATCTTCCCCAACCTTCCTCTAGCTCTTTCCTTCATCCCCAGAGCCCCTCACACCCTCATTAGCGCCGGCCACCTTCCTTTAGGCCGTCGGCCAACCCCAAAACCCCCTCAAATCCCATTTTCTCCAGATTTTCTCGCCATTTCTGTAATGCCCTGAAAGCTACTTCACAAGTACTAGAGGGGGGTGAATAGTACTTTAAAATAACAAGGAGTATAATTCCTAATTATCGTGCAAACTACTACCAACAAATGCGGAAGCTAAAATTTACAACAACAAATATTCAATGCAAACAATTGATATAATGGGTTCGGATCCACCCAAGTCTCCCCGACTTGTTCCCGGTGATCCTACGTCCCAATACACCCGGATCCCCTCCGGATACTTAGGTTAGAAACCCTAACCCAAGATTTCCACTATGAATACCTTGTGAAAAACCTTCACAAGATCAAATCATACAATCAATATCAATAGTGAATCCCACAACCCGGGATCACAACCTTCTCTCACAACCGAGAGAATCAAAAGCAATAAATGAGTTTATATGAAATAAACAACAACTTACCACAAACCCTATACCTTGAGTATTCTTACCAAATTAGGGCAAGGAGGGATTTGAGGAAGGAGAAGTCACCAAGACCTAGCACCACTAATATGAGCAGCAATGGGTGCCTAGGAATGAGTAGGAGACTTGAATCAAGCAATAGCTTGGATGGCTCAACAAGAACTAAGTTCTCTCAAGATGGATTTTAGATCTCAAATGAGGGAGAGAATGATTTCTTGTGAGGAAGAGAGCTTTCGAAATGAGTTTTAATATCTACCTCTTTCAATCTGAATAAGGCTCTCAATAGCAGCTCTAACCTTGAGAGAAATGACCAAGCTTCGTATTTATAGGGTCCCACAAAAACGAGCTAGGTCAAATCCCAACGGTTGGAAATATGAAGCAATTAGTCGGTCAAAGAACAACCACTGACCGACTAGTTCATCAACTAGTCGGTCGGTGAAACAACATGAACCGACTAAAGGATGAACAGTGAACAGATGAAATTTCAGACCTAAAGAACTAGTCGGTCCAAGAAGACTTTCTGACCGACTAGTTTCTCAACTAGTCGGTCGGTCAGTTAACTTAGACCGACTAAGAGTCAAAAACTATTAGTCTGAATACAAATTGATTTAGTCGGTCCAAGAACAAATGTTGACCGACTAGATCATCAACTAGTCGGTCGCCAAACGTTCTTAGACCGACTAACGATAAACAGTAGCTTAGGTGAAAATTGGCATGTACAGTAAAGCTCAACTAGTCGGTCACAGAAGCATCACTGACCGACTAGTTCACAAACTAGTCGGTCGGTGAGTCAACGTAGACCGACTAACTGTAAACAGTAAAGAGCATGAAATTTAGGAAACAAACTAGTCGGTCCAAGAAGCTTTGCCGACCGACTAGATCACCATCTAGTCGGTCAGTTCTTCTTCTTGAACCAACTAACATGCGCACAAGAAGTCCCGAATCGAAGCGCGAAGCATCGGGAAAGTTTGAATGGACTTCTACTAAGATCCTAGCTCTAAGATAGGAGCGATATGAAGATCAAATGATAATACCTACTCAAGGCTTAACATTCTAAAGAACAAAGCTAGAAGACTAAATATAAATCTAGACAAACCGTCTTCAAAAGCTTCGATCGAATCTTCATGACTTCAAAGTTGGTCCAAAAGCTTCAACGAAGCTTTAGGCATATGAATACGTGCTTTGAGAAATCTTGAGACGTCGCTTTGGATGTTCACGTGAATTAGGTGACGATCTCCATAACTGCGCTTACAAAGTGTTAGTTCACGATTTATTTATGTTTGCTCATCATCCAAAACCAAATCCGGGGAGTCCAATACTCAACATTCTCCCCCTTTTTGGTGATGACAAACCAACATAAATAATAATCAAAAATAATGATTCAAATGTAAAATACTTACTCCCCCTGCATTGATGACACGTTAATTCCAAATTGAATAAATATAATACGCATCAAGCAGAAGTGAGAGGTATAAAACATGATCCAATTATTAAAATTTAGGATCGTAATCCATTTTTATATCTTCACTCCCCCTGAATCTAACATAACAAATTAGATTCATGGAAAATAGAGTTAAATTTTCATTTTGCCCCTTGTCATTATTACTATCTCTCCCCCTTTGGCATTATCCAAAAAGAGTGGGGGGCATACAACGACAACAACTAGGCTAAAGAAAATCCAACATCGGGAGTCGAAGAATACGACGATGGTCCAAAAGACACCAAGGATAAAATACATGAAGAAAATCAAGGTGTGCCAAATTGACCATTATCCAAAAGCGAAAAATGAAATCATCAAAATACCAAATATAATTCACTTATTGAGTAAAGGAACGTGCTCTCCAATCTCAACATTTTGGTTAAATTAGTACATGGAAAACAATTCTATGTTTTCATAGAAATAAATTCTTTTTAACCAAGTCATTATCGTCGAGCGACGAAATCGAATATCATAGACATTAAAACGAATGTAAAATGTGCACAACGAAGTAAAAGAGAGCAACGATGTATATATATATATGAAGCATCATGAGTACAACCAAAAGATACATCGACTCCATACAAACAAAGGCACAAAATACACTGACTACATCAACATGTCACATAGTATATCAACATCAAAAAGTCAAAATCCATCATCGACATGAACATCATCAACATACGTCCAAAAAATGATACAATCATCGACATCAAGCATCAAAACATCAAAATACATCAAAAACACCACCAACCCTGTCCTAACCCAAAACTCTCTCTCAAAGATGAATCATCCAAGGAGCATCGGAGAGTCCTCCAAACAGACTCTCAAGAAGGAGTGGTAGGATCAGCAGTCTCCGTAGGTCCAGTCGAAGGAGTGGACTCAGGCTCTGCTGGGAGGACTGGTGTGTCAACAGACGCAATCGTCGGGGCAGGAGTGGAAACATCAACAGCAGGCTCAACGGCAGAGGCACCAGCAGGAACGTCAACTGGAGCAGACGTCTCTGGAGCAACAGTAGACTCATCCACAGGAGCAGAAGACTCTGGAGGACCTGAAGAAGTGGCAACTCCAGCAACGGATGTGGTAGCAGCAGCAGCAGTGGCCTCAGCGCCACGAGCAAGAGAATCAACGAGCTTATCGAGCTCCTCATCATCCATCTCCTCATCCTCGGAAACTGGAGGAGGAACCTCAACACCAATAGTACGAGCAATACGACACAAGATCTCCTCTGTACGAGCATACCGAGACTCGAGACGACGAACAGAACGAGCGAGATCATCAAGTGTGGTGGGAGGTCTAGGAGCAGCAGCTGCAGCAGAGGTGCCATGAGAAGCTGAAGGAGTCGTCCTCTGCACGTGACGGAGTGCCGTAAGAGATTTCTTTACGGCCGTCGCGTTCAGGGGAGGACCAAGAGGATGCTCATCGTCAGGAGGCAAAGGCACGTGGAAATGACGAAATACCAAAGTCAACAGACAAGGATAAGGGATATGCGCAGATTTCGTGGTCTTGCGAATACACTCGAAAGAGTCCATCTTATCGAGTATAATGCGAGCCCAGTTAATCTCGCAACCTAAGAAAAGAGCGTAAATCAACTTTAGGAAAGGCTGGGATGGCAGAGAAGATGAGTCGTACTTTGGTAGTAAGCACGACTTCAGGATAAGATTTAGCACCCAAGCATTCGGTTTAAATGACTTCGATGGGACACCTATGAAAGCTGGAGGGATCACATGGAAGATATCGGCGAGAACGGACTGATCCAAAGAAGAGATATCATCAACTGAAATATCAGATGGGAGGAGACCGCACGACGAACAACCAAGCAACTCCCCCAAGATTTCTGTCGTGAGGACTATAGGAGTCCCCAAGACAGTAGTCTCGATGGTGTGGGTCTCATCGTACTGTCCCCGGGTACGATTTGCATAGAAAAGTTTGACCAGGCGAGGATAGGGTCGAGGGTTCGCCTTAGGGTCAAAGCGAAGGTAGTCTAGGAGTCCACTATAGGATAGAAGATCTGCTAAGCCAAGGAAGTCGGAAAACTGAACATAGTGCTCCAATAACAGCGGGCAGTGCTCTATACGGTTGTAAGCCGCTAGACACATAGGGTCGTCATGACACAACGATATGTCGACACCACCTGCTGGCATTGGGGCCTTTCCCTTAGGCTGTCGAGTCCTAGAATGAGGTGGAGGAGTGGGTTCCTTACGGCTAGGCTCATCCTCAGGTCTAAACTCAGTGTCTGAATCTAAAGGTGTAGTGGGGGTATGGAGTATAGGCTTCCTAGACTGAGAACGTCTACTGGGTTTGGCGGTCGCCGTCCTCTGCTTCTTCAGAGGAGGCGAAGACGATGAAGATTGAGTTGTTTTAGAACGACGTTTGGGTTTTGATGGCTCAACAGACATATGGGATGGGCCAGAGGGAGTGATCGGGATTCTCGTCTTTGCCATAAGTGTGACAAAAACGAGATCAAGCAACGAAAATCGAGAACACACAGCCCTAGATGTGAAACCCTAAAGCTGAAAACGAAATGAGCTGAAACCGAAACCCTAGGAAGTGAAAAACGACCTAGAATAGAACCCTAGATGCAAGAGAGGAGAGGAGGGATACCCTAGGAGGAAGATCGACGGCCGTTGATGGTCGGAGATCAACGGACGGCGGCGGATTCGACGGAGGAAGACGAAGGGGCTATCAGGGTTCTGGGTTTTTAGCTGGAGAGAAACGAAGAGAAACCGACTAAAATGAGAATTAATCGATTAGATGCGAGTTTAAGTCGGTCGAAATGCGAAAAGACACGACTGTCCCTGAGAACTTAGTCGGTCACAGTTCAAGCACTGACCGACTAGATGACGATCTAGTCGGTCGGTCAATGAGCTTGAACCGACTAAGTGGAAACAGCGGCCAGACAAAGTTTTTAGGGCTAGAGTTAGTCGGTCAAAGTGCAAGTACTGACCGACTAGTTTTCATTCTAGTCGGTCGGTAAATGAACGTGGACCGACTAAATGAAGTTAGTAGCAAAGGAAAATTATAAGCTTGAACTAGTCGGTCTGAGTTCATTAGCTGACCGACTAGATGCGGATCTAGTCGGTTGGTTGATGAACTGGAACCGACTAGATGAGTCCAAAAATTTTAGAATACGAAATTTTGAGTTCTCTCCCAATCGCACTTGGATGAAACATCGTTCAACTCTCAAAAATCATCATACTACCCCATTAATCATCGAAAAACTTAAATACGACGTTCAAGAGTAAATTCGAGCATAAATTCCAAAAATTCACAAAAATCCCGGAAAAATCCAATAAGTCTAGCATGAACAAATATAGCGAAATAGAATAGCATGCAAGACTATTGAATAAAAATGAATCCTATATCTCGGATTCACCCATAATCCCCAATTCTCGACGTAACCGCACAAAGGAGTCTTCCTTTAGGGGTTTCGTGAAAATATCGGCGATTTGCTTCTGGGTTTCAACGTACACTAATATGATGTCCTTTTTAGCAACATGATCATCTAAGAAATGGTGTCGGACATCTATGTGTTTCGAACGGGAATGGTGTACCGGGTTCTTGGAGAGACAAATTGCACTTTGGTTGTCCACCATGATAGGGCAAGTATCACAATTTATACCAAAGTCTTTAAGTGTGTGTCTCATCCAAAGAACTTGAGCACACGCGGCACCGGCGGCAATGTATTCCGCCTCGGTGGTTGAAAGTGATACGGAATTTTGCTTCTTGGAAAACCAAGAGACAAGAGAATTTCCTATAAAATGGCAAGTGCCACTAGTACTTTTCCTGTCGGATTTGCATCCCGCATAATCTGCGTCACTATATGAGATTAACTCATATGTGCTAGATTTTGGATAAAGTAATCCAAAATCAAGTGTATAACTTAGAAAACAGAAAATACGTTTTACCGCTACTAAGTGTGACTCCTTAGGTTGAGACTGATAACGAGCACATACGCATACGGCAAACATAATATCGGGCCTACTTGCGGTAAGATATAGTAAACTACCAATCATACCTCGATATATACGAATGTCTACATCCTTACCGCTCGTATCCTTATCAAGATGCGTAGTCGTGCTCATTGGAGTCTTCTTTCCGGAGGCATTCTCCATTCCAAATCGCTTAAGCAACTCCACCGTATACTTCGTTTGGTGGATGAAGATTGCATCGTCCATTTGGCGAATTTGGAGACCTAAGAAATACTTGAGCTCACCCATGTGGCTCATCTCAAATTGTTCCTTCATAACATTAGAAAACTCTTCGCAAAGACCGAAGTTAGTAGCACCAAAAATGATATCATCAACATAAATTTGAACTAAAAGTATATCATTGTTCGAATGCTTAACAAAAAGTGTAGAATCGTCTTCTCCCATTTTAAAATTCAAATCCAAAAGAAAATTCTGTAGGCGATCATACCAAGCTCGAGGAGCTTGTCTCAAACCGTAAAGTGCTTTCTTTAGTTTAAAAACATGATTTGGAAATTTTTTCATTAATAAAGCCCGGAGGTTGAGAAACATAAACTTCCTCAACGACATCTCCGTTTAAAAATGCACTTTTTACATCCATTTGAAATAGTTTGAAATTTTTATGGCATGCAAAAGACAATAATAATCTAATTGATTCTAATCTAGCTACCGGAGCGAAGGATTCTTCGAAATCAATACCTTCCTCTTGACGGTAGCCTTGAGCAACCAACCGAGCTTTGTTCCGGACGACGATTTGGTTTTCGTCGGTTTTGTTCTTGAAGATCCACTTTGTCCCTATGACGGTGTGGTTATTCGATGGCAATGGAACAAGCTCCCAAACCTCATTCCTCTCGAATTGAATGAGTTCCTCCTCCATGGCTAAGATCCAAGCACCATCTTCGCACGCTTCATTAACATTCTTTGGCTCTATCGAGGAGGCAAAGGCACAATGAGCGAAGTGGTTCACTTGCGATCTCGTCTTGACACTATCATGGATATTGCCAATGACTTGCTCATGAGGATGGTCACGAACGGTATGAAGCCGTTTGGGAATACCTTGATCACTAGGAACATTCTCAACAACTTCATTAGTCGGGTTAGTCTCAATAGAATCAATAGAATTAGAATTACCAATTGAATCACATAAGACATCCATGGAGTCATCATCATTAGTAATTCTAGTTGGAACAAATCCTTCATTAAATGAAACATGAAGTGATTCCTCGATCGTTGAGGTTCGTTTGTTGTATATCCGGTAGGCTTTGCAACGCGATGAATATCCAACAAAAATCCCCTCATCGGATCTTGGATCGAATTTGTCCAAGCTACCATACGTGTTCTTAATAAAACATTTTGAACCAAAAACACGAAAGTGTTTAACTTGAGGCAACCTACCAAACAACAATTCATAACAAGTTTGTTTAGTGCCGGGCCTCAAAAGTATTCTATTAAACACATAGCAAGCGGTGTGTACCGCTTCCGCCCAAAATTGATGGCCAGGTTGGCTATCATCAAGCATCGTGCGAGCACACTCCACAAACGTCCCATTCTTTCTCTCAACTACACCATTTTGAGGAGGTGCACGAGGGAATGAAAAGGTGTGTGTAATACCAACTTCATCACAAAATGTCTCAAAAGACTCATTCTCAAATTCCCCTCCATGATCACTACGAATAGTGACAATGGTGGTTCCAATGAGATTTTGTACTTTCTTAACAAATATTGTGAAGTTTTCAAAAGCATCATTTTTATTACTTAAGGAAAATACCCAAGTAAATCTAGAAAAGTCATCAACGATGACAAGTCCATATCTAGCATTACCTAATGAAGCAACTCTAGTTGACCCAAAAAAATCTAGATGTAATAGCTCTAGAGGCCGCTTAGATGAAATGCTTTTCTTAGGTTTAAATGAAGATTTTGGAAGCTTGCCTCGTTGACACGAGTCACAAAAGCTTTTCTTTTGAAAGACAAGCTTAGGGAAGCCTCTAATAGAATTTAACTTGGAAATCTTAAAAAGTGTTCCAAAGTTCACATGACCAAAACGTCGATGCCATAAGTGTTGTTCACTTGTGTTGGCAATAAGACATTGTTCATGTGATCTTGGAAGATCTAGGATATATATATCCTTATGGCGTGTGCCGGAAAACAATAATTCATTATTATCTTTTCTTAAAATATGGCACATTCCTTTCGCAAAGTTAACTTTGTAACCTTTGTCACAAAGTTGGCTTATTGAAATAAGATTGTGGTTTAATCCTTTAACAAGGTAAACATCACATATTAGGGGTTTAGAAGGATTACCCACTTTACCAACACCAATTATGGTTCCGCTCTTGTTGCCTCCAAAGACTACCCGGTTCCCATTTGCGATGGGCACCACTCCGGAGAGCAATTGAGCGTCACCCGTCATGTGTTTTGAACACCCGCTATCGAGTATCCAATTCCTCTTGGAGCTAAATTTAAATTTGTTGCTCCGTTCCTTTTTCTTGAGTACCTATAGATATGAAATATCGTATCACGGTACCCAAGGTCATTGGGTCCAAAAGGTTAGACCTTTGGAAGCCAAGTCCAATTGGACTTAGACTTCCCCACATAATTACTACTATGCACAACATTCGGAAAATAAGCATTCATATAAACTTGTTTTTCATCCATGCTTGTGTCCTTTGGGCTCCAAATAGTGAAAATCTTGGGAGCCCTCATCCTATTGGGTGCATGCATGTGACGTTGATTTCTACGTGATGCATGTTGTGGATAGGCATAAGGAACATGATGGAATGGTGCACGACGATAATTATTCATATGATAATGTGGGTGAACATATGCATGTGGGGGAACACGTGCGTGAGGGTGTCTCACATGGTGTGCACGTGCCCGTGGATGTGTAGCATAGAAATCATCATATGTGTGAGCCGGTGGAGTAGGACATGTGTTCCTACGTGGCATGGTATTAGTGTACATGTAGGCATGGCCCTTCTTTGGAGGTCCACCCAAAGTGCGTTTCTTTCCAAAAGATGGCGTGGACGAAGTGGAAGCACCATTGGTAGATGAACTACCAATAGAGTGTTTGCTACCACTCGTTGAGGCACCGGAAGTTGGCCTAACAAAAGTAGTGGCCGACTTGGATGAATTTCCCATCGTATACCCCAAGCCAACATGGTGATTGGCCGGAGGTAAGACACTTAGGATATTATCCAAATGGCCTTTACCCTTATTGAATTCATTGATTCGGCCTAATGTGTTCTCATATTTCTCGGTGAGAGAACGCAAAGAAGTATCCAAAGTGGATACTTGTGATGTGAGCACATAAACACGAGATTTGAGACTTTCATTCTCAATACTCAAAGTCGAGTTTTGAGAAGTCAAATCCTCTATCTTATGTTCTTCCGGATCCTCAATGCTAACATGTTCAAGTTGAGTCTTGAGATTAACAATCTCATTCTTCACCTCTTCAACAACGGTGTCGTTGTTGGTGATGATATTTTTAGGCGAGGTTTGGATGCTAGCTAAATCATCTTTTACTTTAGTATACCTATTTACTACCTTAGAGTATTTAGACCATAATTGCTCATTAGCATTTCTAAGGTCATCCATGGTTACCTCATCGCCTTCGTGGTCGCTATCATCGGAGGAGGAAGATCCTTGATCATGCTCCTCACGTGCCATGAAGCATATGTGCGCTTGCTCCACTTGCTCATCGTCCGACTCTCCGCTTGAGGAATCCTAGGAGTCGGTGAATGTTGCTCCGACAAGTCCCTTTTTGTACCCTTTCTTGTACTTCTTGGACTTATCGAACTTCGGCGCCTTCCACTTCTCCTTTTGCTTGTTTAGAGGACACTCTGCTTTCATGTGTCCTGGCTTGTTGCATTTGAAACACAAAGGAGAGGAGGCGTTAGAAGAATTGAACTTCGATTTGTTTTTGAAGTTACCTTTTCGGAAGAACCGATTGAACTTCTTGGCCATGAGAGCCATGGACTCCAAGTCCAACTCGTCTTCCGAGTCTTCATCATCGGTTGATGTGGATGTGGATGGAGCGGCCTTGAAAGCAATAGCCTTCTTCTTTGGCTCGTCTTGCTTTAGGTAGGACTTCATCTTGTCCTGCAACTTCAACTTGCTATCTTTGCGTACCTTGTATGCCATTAAGGTACCCATTAGTTGAACAACGGTATAGGTTTTCATGTCATTACCTTCCTCGATGGCGAAGGTCCGTTTCTCCCAACTAGAAGGAAGTCCATCGATGATCTTCGAGACTTTCTCCTTTTGGGTGTAGGTTTTACCGAGAGCCTCTAACTCGTTTGTGATGTCGACGAAGCGAGCATAGTACTCCTTCATCTTCTCACCCTGTAGCATATGAAACAACTCGTAATCTCTATTAACTACAACGAGTTTAGAGTCTCTTACCCTACTTGTCCCTTCATGCAATATGAGGAGGGAATTCCATATTTGATATGCACTCTTACATGTGCATATCTTGTTGAAGTCCTCGGGCTCCAACGCACATTGCAAGGCGTTCATTGCCTTGGCATTGCTTATCTCCGCGGCGATCTCCGCGGGAGTCCACTTCTCGAAATCCTCTTCGGTGGGCTCGACGTATTCCTTCATCGTGGCCCTCCATAGTGAAGCACTCCGGAGGAACGTTTCCATCCGGCATTTCCAGTACCCGTAGTTGGTACAGTTGAAGAATGGAGGCCTCGTCGAGGAATATCCTTCTATCACCGAAGACGCTCCTTCACGGTTCCTGAAGGTGCTATAGTCGGAAGGTGGACGAACGGTCTTGTTGTCGTTGGCAGACATAGCTATAGACTTGGCTCTGATACCAAATGTAATGCCCTGAAAGCTACTGCACAAGTACTAGATGGGGGGTGAATAGTACTTTAAAATAACAATGAGTATAATTCCTAATTATCGTGCAAACTACTACCAACAAATGCGGAAGCTAAAATTTACAACAACAAATATTCAATGCAAACAATTGATATAATGGGTTCGGATCCACCCAAGTCTCCCCGACTTGTTCCCGGTGATCCTACGTCCCAATACACCCGGATCCCCTCCGGATACTTAGGTTAGAAACCCTAACCCAAGATTTCCACTATGAATACCTTGTGAAAAACCTTCACAAGATCAAATCATACAATCAATATCAATAGTGAATCCCACAACCCGGGATCACAACCTTCTCTCACAACCGAGAGAATCAAAAGCAATAAATGAGTTTATATGAAATAAACAACAACTTACCACAAACCCTATACCTTGAGTATTCTTACCAAATTAGGGCAAGGAGGGATTTGAGGAAGGAGAAGTCACCAAGACCTAGCACCACTAATATGAGCAGCAATGGGTGCCTAGGAATGAGTAGGAGACTTGAATCAAGCAATAGCTTGGATGGCTCAACAAGAACTAAGTTCTCTCAAGATGGATTCTAGATCTCAAATGAGGGAGAGAATGATTTCTTGTGAGGAAGAGAGCTTTGGAAATGAGTTTTAATCTCTAACTCTTTCAATCTGAATAAGGCTCTCAATAGCAGCTCTAACCTTGAGAGAAATGACCAAGCTTAGTATTTATAGGGTCCCACAAAAACGAGCTAGGTCAAATCCCAACGGTTGGAAATATGAAGCAATTAGTCGGTCAAAGAACAACCACTGACCGACTAGTTCATCAACTAGTCGGTCGATGAAACAACATGAACCGACTAAAGGATGAACAGTGAACAGATGAAATTTCAGACCTAAAGAACTAGTCGGTCCAAGAAGACTTTCTGACCGACTAGTTTCTCAACTAGTCGGTCGGTTAGTTAACTTAGACCGACTAAGAGTCAAAAACTATTAGTCTAAATACAAATTGATTTAGTCGGTCCAAGAACAAATGTTGACCGACTAGATCATCAATTAGTCGGTCGCCAAATGTTCTTAGACCGACTAACGATAAACAGTAGCTTGGGTGAAAATTGGCATGTACAATAAAGCTCAACTAGTCGGTCACAGAAGCATCACTGACCGACTAGTTCACAAACTAGTCGGTCGGTGAGTCAACGTAGACCGACTAACTGTAAACAGTAAAGAGCATGAAATTTAGGAAACAAACTAGTCGGTCCAAGAAGCTTTGTCGACCGACTAGATCACCATCTAGTCGGTCAGTTCTTCTTCTTGAACCAACTAACATGCACAAGAAGTCCCGAATCGAAGCGCGAAGCATCGGGAAAGTTTGAATGGACTTCTACTAAGATCCTAGCTCTAAGATAGGAGCGATATGAAGATCAAATGATAATACCTACTCAAGGCTTAACATTCTAAAGAACAAAGCTAGAAGACTAAATATAAATCTAGACAAACCGTCTTCAAAAGCTTCGATCAAATCTTCATGACTTCAAAGTTGGTCCAAAAGCTTCAACGAAGCTTTAGGCATATGAATACATGCTTTGAGAAGTCTTGAGACGTCACTTTGGATGTTCACGTGAATTAGGCGACGATCTCCATAACTGCGCTCATAAAGTGTTAGTTCACGATTTATTTATGTTTGCTCATCATCCAAAACCAAATCCGGTGAGTCCAATACTCAACAATTTCCAGATCTGAGCCATAGTTCTCCGGATCGTTCTTCTGTTGTCGTGCTTGCTCGGCATCGTTCTTCCGCTACTATACGGTTAGTAAATCGATCCTTTAATATTCTCATAACCCACGTTGTGATTTTGTTAAACCCTAATGAAAATGGATATTAGACGTCGTAGATTCGATTATAAAACTGGATTGGATGTTGTTCTAATATAGTTTTGTCATGGCAGCGATCCCATCTCCGTAGTTTAACATTTTGTGACGTGCCTTGTTGATCGTCATCCTTGGTGCCAGGCAAGTGAAACTTGCCACTTAGGGTTTTTAGGCCACGCTTTAGGCCATTTGCTTGTTGTAGGCGTAAAAGAGACTAGGCGATGAAATGATACTCGCCTAGGCGCAAATTTCAGGATCTAGCTTGACAACGAAGCTAGATCCGAATACTTTTAATTATTTGCACTTTTCATCCATGCATCTTATCTGTCATGTTTAAATTCAATTAACGGTACGCGAATCATCTATACATGCCATGTTATCCATGTTGAATGTTGCATTCGTAGCACACGCTACAATACTTGTACTACTTGATCCGGCTAGGCACCTGCTTTTAGCGGGCACAGCCCTATGCCAAATACACTTCCTGGCTCGTGATCCAGAAGCGAGCATTACGTGTTCGGGGGTAATTCCCTGCTCGACACACGTGGAGGGGTAGGGATAAATGGTCACTTGAGCTTAAGAGTTGGCCCGATCAGCCACTCTAGCCAAAAGGCGGAATCTCTGTGCACGACGTGCTTACTAGACTTGTCTTTGTACTCGTACTTGTTCATGTAAAACTGGTCATCCATGCCATACTCATTACTTGCACTTTACCTTACTTGTTGCTTCCATACTATACTTGTCATGCTATGCATCATACCATAACTGCTAGGTTGTTAGTTTACCTTCCTTTCAGTTTCCTTGTCCAAGTCTTTTTAGACTTGCTGACATGTGCCATTTACTCTTTTGGGTGACACATGTTAGATCCTGAGTCTGAGGTTGCTGCTGAGGACGTGGTGTTCGCTGACGCTGAGTCAGAGCCCGCGTTCACCGGGGAGTTCGAGGACACGGGAGATCAGTCGTAGAGACTGTTTGTGTTGTTGTTTAGACTGCTTTAGTTGTCGGTGCGTAGCACCAATACTTTGTTTTGTGTTGGCTTTTGTTGGCCATGTTTTGGGCCTAGACTCTTTCTTTTAGCCTGGTGGCTTTTCTGCGATGTTGAATGTTATTGTGGACAATTTCTGAGGGTGGTTAACTTATATCAGTCTCTTTTATTATTATCTTTGTTTCGTTTGCCTTTACAGGGACCTGCATATATTCAGATTCGACGCTTATCAGGCGTGCAGCTTCACAGCTCCACGTCTGAGCAGACATTCTCACGCCTCGCCTCCATTTTAGGGAAGCGGGGCGTGACAGGTTTTGTTGGTGGCCCATGCAGGTCCATGTGTAACGGCAACTAACGGAATAACGATGATAATATTTGAATGTCCACAGATAAAATTCGACATCCGAGTCATAAGCTATGAGTCTAATTGTTTCGTTTCCTGTGGCATTAGATGGCAGGAAGGCGAAATACCCGAGCTTCTGGTGGTGCACCCCCTCATGACGAGGAGCCCGAACGGGAGCTCACCAATGGGGAGATGATGCGGATGATGCTTCAGATGATGCAGGTGCAGCAGGACGTGCTCCTGCAAGTCCAGAATGCTCCAGTCATTCGAGCTGCTCGGGCAGTTCAGGATGCCCCTCATTCCGAGCCAGGAGCGAAGCAGTTTCGAGAGCTGGGTCCTGCATATTTTGATGGTACTGAAGGTCCTCTAGCTGCTGACGAGTGGGTCAGGAATATTGAGGATAATTTAAAGATGTCCAAGGTCAACGAGGTTGGCTGGGTTGACTTGGCGAAGAGGCAGCTTAAGGATAATGCCAGGAATTGGTGGGATGCTGAGGAGGAGCTGTTGGAGGAGCCGATATCTTGGGCTACCTTCAAGTCCAGATTCGATGAGGAATATTTTCCAAAGGCTGACCGGAGAGAGATGTTGCAGCGCTTCATTGATTTGAAGCAGGGGAGCTTGTCGGTGGATCAGTACCACCAAGAGTTCACCAGGCTGAGTCGGTTCGCACCGAAGATGGTGCAGGATGCTGATGAGAGAGCTCAGAGGTTCCTGCAGGGACTTGCTTTGGAGCTTCAGAGTTTTGTGTCTTCCTCTGATCTGGAGTCTTATCAGAAGGTTCTGATAGCGGCGCGGAGGCAGGAGCTGATTGTGAACCAGAGGAGAGGGCATGTTGTTGGAGCTGGGAAGAGGCCTATGGAGCAGGCCAGAGCGGTGGTTAGGCCTGGTTTCAAGCCTAATCAGCCGGTGCAGTTCAAGAGGCCAGGAGGGCCTATTCAGAAGTCTTGCCATTTCTGCGGCAAGACCGGGCATATCAAGGAGCAGTGTAGGAGATTCCTGGGCCAGTGTATTGTCTGTGGAGATCCTACCCATACCATGAAGGACTGCCCGAAGTCGAAGCGGCCTTGGGGTGCACCTGTTGCAGCACAGCCGTTGCAGCGGAGAGCGCTTGTTCCTGCTGGACGTGGAGCAGCTCTTGTTCCACAGAGGCAGGCCTTTCAGCAGGCCTTTCAGCAGGCTTTTCAGCCGAGGCGGCAGGCTTTTCTGATGTCTGAAGTGGAGAGCGGGGCTGTGGATGAGGTCATCGCAGGTAACTCTTAAACTTGCTGTTCCTTTCTTATTTAGTTTTGTTTGTTAGATTATGTTGTTTGCTTGTACATGATTGTTTGCTAGAATAGGGCTTGATTGTTAGACTGTTTGTAGGTGTGATTCTGGTTTGCACATTTCCTGCACGAGTTCTCTTTGACTCTAGTGCATCGATGTGCATCCTATCTCGGAGCTTCGTGGAGAAGCATTCCTTGTCGACGTCCCCTCTTCCCAAGAGTTGGAATATCGTTACAGGGAATGGTGTGGTCTCGGTGCATCGTGGTTGCAATTCTTGCCCGTTGATGGTTTGTGGACATGAGCTTTATGCTGATTTCATTATCCACGACATCATCAACTATGATGTGGTCCTTGGGATGGATTGGATTGCGAGCTTCTATGCTACGATCGACTGTCGGAGGAAAAAGGTGGTGTTTGAGATTCCCGGACATCCAGTATTTGAGTTCAGCCGGGATAGCAGTTCGCTTGGCCCTGTCAGATTTCGGGCCAGACCAGTGGAGTTTGTGGCTATGCAGATGGAGCAGGAGAGGCCGGCTGTGGTGCGTGAATTCGATGACGTCTTCCCCGAGGAGATGTTTGGACTGCCGCCTGATCGAGCTCTCGAGTTTTCGATTGACCTTATTCCAGGAGCGCAGCCCATTTCGAAGGCACCATATCGTTTGGCGCCAGCAGAGTTGGAGGAATTGCGGAAGCAGCTAGATGAGCTTTTGTAGAAGGGTTATATCAATCCTAGTGTGTCTTCGTGGGGAGCACCGGTGCTGCTGGTGAAAAAGAAGGATGGTTCGCGTCGCATGTGCGTGGACTACCGGGAGCTGAATGCGGTGACCATTAAGAATAAATACTCGTTGCCTCGCATCGATGATATTTTTGATCAGCTTGGAGGATCGAGGGTGTTTTCGAAGTTGGATCTGAGGAGTGGTTATCATCAGCTGAAGGTGAAGAAGGAAGATGTTCCGAAGACTGCTTTCAGGACGAAGTATGGACACTACGAGTTTGTGGTGATGTCTTTCGGTGTAACTAACGCTCCCACAGTTTTCATGAATCTGATGAACCTGATTTTCTACGACTTTTTAGACAAGTTTGTCGTTATCTTTATTGACGACATTCTGATCTATTCAAAGTCGGAGGAAGAGCATGCTTCGCACTTGAGGACAGTGTTAGGGATTTTGAGGAAGCATCGTTTGTATGCTAAGTTTTCGAAGTGCGAGTTTTGGCTGGACAGAGTTGCTTTTCTCGGACATGTGGTATCTGGAGATGGTATTTCAGTGGATCCCGAGAAGATCAAGGCCATCAGAGAGTGGCCTGTTCTGTAGTCTTCATCTGAGATCCGGAGTTTCCTTGGGCTTGCTGGTTACTATCGGCGCTTCATTAAGGACTTTTCCCGTATTGCTGAGCCGATGACCAGATTGACGCGGAAGGATGTACCTTTTGTTTGGTCGGGTGATTGTGGGAATGCCTTTGGTGTTCTAAGGGAGAGATTGACGACTGCCCATGTTCTTGTTGTACCTGATCGCAGTAGAGGATTTGAGATCTTTTGCGATGCTTCTGGTAAGGGTCTCGGTTGTGTGTTGCATCAGCACGGGCATGTAGTGGCATATGCTTCGCGTCAGCTCAAGACTCATGAGAAGAATTACCCGGCGCACAACTTGGAATTGGCAGCTGTCGTGTTTGCGCTCAAGATTTGGAGGCACTTCCTGCTGAGTGAGAAAGTGAAGATTTTCACCGATCACAAAAGCTTGAAGTATATTTTTACTCAGAAGGAGCTCAACATGCGACATCGTCGATGGTTGGAGATCATGGCGGATTATGAGATCGATTTGCAGTTTCACCCTGGCAAGGTGAATGTGGTTCCGGATGCGTTGAGTAGGCTTCCAGCGGTGATGATGTTGACTTCGCAGTGGAGATTGCAGCAGGATTTTTGCGAGTCTGGAATTGAGATTGTTCTTCCTGGAGAGGCTTCTTCGTTGATGTGTATGCAGATACAGTTGACGATCGTGGATCGGATCAAGGCTGTCCAGGCTGGAGATCCGAAGCTGGTGAAGATTCGGGAGCAGGTAGAAGCCGGTCTGCGGACTGACTTTTTGATTCATGAGGATGGCTCGCTGAGGTATGGAGCTAGGTTGTGTGTGCCAGCTGGGGATATTAGAGAGGAGTTGCTGGTTGAGGCACACAGTTCGCCGTATTCTGTACATCCTGGTGGTACCAAGATGTACAAGGATCTTCGCCTGAACTTTTGGTGGCATGGCATGAAGAGGGGTGTGGCTCGGAGTGTAGCCAAGTGTCTGGTTTGCCAGCAGGTGAAGGCGGAGCATCAGCGTACGGCAGGGTTGCTACAACCGCTTCCGATTCCGGAGTGGAAGTGGCAACACATCACTATGGACTTTGTGATTGGACTGCCTCAGAGTCCAAAGCAGAATGACGCGATTTGGGTGATCGTAGATCGATTGACCAAATCCGCGCACTTTATTCCATTCCGAGTAGGACAGTCTACTGAGATGCTAGCAAGGAGATACATGGAGGTAAATTCTTTACTCTCCGTTTCTATTTCCTTTTCCTAGTTAAATAGTGATGTAACGTGAATTGTGCAGGAGATCGTACGACTTCACGGAGTCCCCATGAGTATCGTGTCGGACAGAGACACGAGGTTCACATCTCAGTTCTGGCAGAGTTTGCAGAAGAGTTTGGGTACGAGTCTGAGTTTCAGCACGGCGTACCATCCGCAGACAGATGGCCAGTCCGAGAGGACGATTCAGATCTTGGAGGACATGTTGAGGGCGTGCATGTTGGATTTCAAGGGTTCGTGGGAGGACCATCTACATCTGGTGGAGTTCTCTTACAACAACAGCTTCCATGCGAGTATTGGCATGACGCCTTTTGCCGCGCTATATGGGAGGAAATGTCGATCGCCTTTGAGTTGGGACGACATTGGTGACCGGGAACTGTTGGGACCTGAGATGATTGTGG
This sequence comes from Scilla litardierei, assembly GCA_030789695.1. NCBI lineage: Eukaryota > Viridiplantae > Streptophyta > Magnoliopsida > Asparagales > Asparagaceae > Scilla > Scilla litardierei. Next base: position 571,644,965 of record CM061142.1, read on the forward strand.
AGGCTGTGGATGTTGTCAGGAACATTCGGGAGAGGTTGAGGATTGCTCAGGACCGTTTTAAGCATTGGGCTGATGCTAAACGCCGTCCTTTGGAGTTTCAGCCAGGCGACCATGTGTTCCTGAGGATTTCCCCTAATCGTGGTGTGATTCGCTTTGGGAAACGGGGGAAGTTGAGCCCGCGATACATTGGACCGTTTGACATTCTGGAGAGAGTTGGCGAGGTGGCCTACCGCTTAGCCTTGCCGCCATCTTTGGAAGGAGTTCACGATGTTTTCCATGTGTCGCAGCTTCGTCGGTACATCAGCGATCCATCTCATGCTGTGGATTTCTCGGAGATCACCGTTCGCCCAGATTTGACATATGACCAGCAGCCAGTGCTGATTTTGGACATGCGTCAGAAGTCACTTCGGAACAAGACTGTCGATCTTGTTAGGGTGTTGTGGCGACACGGCTCGCCAGGAGAATCTACTTGGGAGAGAGAAGATGAGATGCGAGAGCGCTATCCACTTTTGTTCCCGGACACGTGAGTGTTGGAAAATTCCGAGGACGGAATTTTTCTTAAGTTGGGGAGGATGTAACGACTGGTTTTTCATGTATTTGGATTATCTATATTATATTTATATATATATATATATATATATATGTTTTGGTGGATTTTCTCCTTATGTGTGATTTTTCGTCTCCGTAGCTTTCGTTTTCGTTCGTTCGTTTCGTTGTGATTTTCTAGCTTTTTCCTTAGACCGTCGAGCTTGGAGTAAGTCACACATGACGAGCTTCATGTCGCTCATATCTTAGAGTTATTTTGAGCTTAGGAGCCATAGGAATCCTTCCCGGAGCTTCACGCTCCATATCGAGACTTTTCGTGCACGTTAGTTGGTTCAAGAAGGGGGACCAACCGACTAGATTCCAATCTAGTCGGTTAGGAACTCTTCTGGAACCGACTAGTTCATTAAATCAATTATTCAGGAGTTACTGTTTACTCTTAGTCGGTCTAAGAACAACCACCGACTGACTAGATGTGAAACTAGTCGGTCAGAACTTGCTCTCAGACCGACTAGTTCCTTTGATAAATTTTACCCAAGTTACTGTTTATCGTTAGTCGGTCAATGAACACTCACCGACCGACTAGGTTGCAAACTAGTCGGTCGACGGGCCTTCACAGACCGACTAATTCATTACCCAGATTTATTCCTTCTTTCGCTGTTTGATTTTAGTCGGTTTCAGTTGAACGACCGACCGACTAGTTTCCAAACTAGTCGGTCAGCCGCCCTTCATGGACCGACTAACTGACCCCGAAACCCTAGAGTTCATTTCCGCTGCCGGGTTTTTCTATTTAAACCCCCGATCGTTTCTTCTTCTTTCTTTCACTTCTCTTGGCCATTCTCTTTCCCCTTTGACCTCTGATCTTCCCCAACATTCCTCTAGCTCTTTCCTTCATCCCCGGAGCCCCTCACACCCTCATTAGCGTCGGCCACCTTCCTTTAGGCCGTCGGCCAACCCCAAAACCCCCCAAATCCCATTTTCTCCAGATTTTCTCGCCATTTCCAGATCTGAGCCATAGTTCTCCGGATCGTTCTTCCGTTGCTGTGCTTGCTCGGCATCGTTCTTCCGCTACGATACGGTTAGTAAATCGATCATTTAATATTCTCATAACCCACGTTGTGATTTTGTTAAACCCTAATGAAAATGGATATTAGACGTCGTAGATTCGATTATAAAACTAGATTGGATGTTGTTCTAATATTGTTTTGCCATGGTAGCGATCCCATCTCCGTAGTTTAACATTTTGTGACGTGCCTCGTTGATCGTCATCCTTGGTGCCAGGCAAGTGAAACTTGCCACTTAGGGTTTTTAGGCCACGCTTTAGGCCATTTGCTTGTTGTAGGCGTAAAAGAGACTAGGCGACGAAATGATACTCGCCTAGGCGCAAATTTCAGGATCTAGCTTGACAACGAAGCTAGATCCGAATACTTTTAATTATTTGCACTTGTCATCCATGCATCTTATCTGTTATGTTTAAATTCAATTAACGGTACGCGAATCATCTGTACATGCCATGCTATCCATGTTGAATGTTGCATTCGTAGCACACGCTACAATACTTGTACTACTTGATCCGGCTAGGCACCTGCTTTTAGCGGGCACAACCCTATGCCAAATACACTTCCTGGCTCGTGATCCAGAAGCGAGCATTACGTGTTCGGGGGTAATGCCCTGGCTTGACACACGTGGAGGGGTAGGGATAAACGGTCACTTGAGCTTAAGAGTTAGCCCGATCAGCCATTCTAGCCAACAGGCGGAATCTCTGTGCACGACGTGCTTACTAGACTTGTCTTTGTACTCGTACTTGTTCATGTAAAACTTGTCATCCATGCCATACTCGTTACTTGCACTTTACCTTACTTGTTGCTTCCATACTATACTTGCCATGCTATGCATCATACCATAACTGCTAGGTTGTTAGTTTACCTTCCTTTCAGTTTCCTTGCCCAAGTCTTTTTAGACTTGCTGACATGTGCCATTTACTCTTTTGGATGACACATGTTAGATCCTGAGTCTGAGGTTGCTGCTGAGGCCGTGGTGTTCGCTGACGCTGAGTCAGAGCCCGCGTTCACCGGGGAGTTCGAGGACACGGGAGATCAGTCGTAGAGACTGTTTGTGTTGTTGTTTAGACTGCTTTAGTTGTCGGTGCGTAGCACCAATAATTTGTTTTGTGTTGGCTTTTGTTGGCCATGTTTTGGGCCTAGACTCTTTCTTTTATCCTGGTGGCTTTTCTGCGATGTTGAATGTTATTGTGGACAATTTCTGAGGGTGGTTAACTTATATCAGTCTCTTTTATTATTATCTTTGTTCCGTTTGCCTTTACAGGGACCTGCATATATTCAGATTCGACGCTTATCAGGCG